>VZTA01002803.1:0-89690 GCA_013398855.1 Mohoua ochrocephala
CCACTTCTCTCAAGTTCCTGATCTTCTGGGTGGATGTGGGAGGAGTGGAGTCCCTCCCACTATAAAGATTGAGAGCTGCACTGCAAAATAGGACTTGGAGGTTCTTGGGGATGATAAGCTGGACATAAGCCAACAGTGCAGCCCAGAAAGCCAGCCTCCTCCTGGGCTGCATCAAAAGAGTAATGGCGAGCAGGTCAAGGGAGATGATTCTCACCCTGTACTCTGATCTTGTGGCACTCCACCTGGAGCACTGCATCCAGCTTTGGGGTCCTCAGCACAAGAAAGCCATTCCCTTCTCTGTACCTGTTACAGCAGGTCCAGAAGAGGGCTATGAATATGATCAGAGGGATGGAGCACCTCTCCTATGAAGACAGGCTGAAAGAGCCTGGTTGTTCAGCCTAGAGAAGAGAAGGTTTCAGAGTGAGACCTTTCAGTACTTTAAGGAGGCTTATATAATGGAGGGAGAGGGATTTTTTACACAGGCGTGTAGTGACAGGATAAGGGGAAATGATTTTAAACTGGAAGAGGTTTAGCTTAGATATCAGGAAGAAATTCTTTCCTCAGTGTGATGAAGCATTGGAGCAGGATGAACCTCCACAGGGAGGTTGTGGATGCCCCATCCTTGGAAGGGATGTTCGAGCCCAGGTTGGATGGGGCTCTAAGCAATCGAATTTAGTGGATGTCATCCCTGCCCTTNTGAATCTTTAAGGTCCCTTCAAACCCAAACCATTTTATGATTCTATGATTCATTCTATGATTATATATACATATATAGATATTAAAAAAAAATATATATGCTATTCTGTCGAGATCATTTTTGCAGTTTTTCACTGCCAGAAGCAGTGTGATGTGGCCTTAACGAGAGACATCTCTTTGACCATCAGTAAGTCCTTTCCCCATCACCGCACTGCAGTGTAGCTGTTGCATAAATGGAAGCCAAAGCCCAGAGGAAATTGATTCACCCTGAGCCCCGTGATCCCGAAGAGCAGAACACTTGTGTGGATCTCCACTGACAGACTTGCTTTATGATTTGAATTGATCTATTTATCCAATAACTGCACATTCCCAGGACAACTTCAGTAATATCCATGTTCATGTGCCATAAAATGAAAAGTTTACAGAACAGATTTCCACTTTTCTCTTTGTCTTTGTCTCCCTCCCATCCCAAGCCCAGCCTTCTCCTTCTTCACAAAGTATGAGCCTAGAGCAATTCTGGGTCAATCCTGCTATGGGTTTGCCTCATGTTCTTAGCACCAAACTCATTGATTTTCATACATCTTTCCTCCCACAGCATCTCTTCATTGAAATGCTTTCAGCTGTGAACCAAAACAGCTTGACACAGCAAAAAGCCAGTGGTAAGGCTGAAAATACCAAACCAGAATTAAGACTCTCCTGCAGAAATGCCTCATTCATCTCCATCACCCTGCTCTGATGGGGTCCTGCAAATGTCCTTGAAAAAAGAACATTCCCTAGAAACCTTTCTCTAAGAATTTATTCAAATTTCTGGAGGGAAAAGCATGATTGCACGGAAATGCTACTCTTCATTTGACAAAAGAACAGGTGGATGTCTTATGATAATTAAATTACAAATCAGTGCCTGCTGCTGACAGGGTATTGTACGCTGCCAACTAGCATCAGATATTTAAAATCCTCTGTAATTACCTATAATGGGGGTGTGGAGTGAGCTGCTGTGAATTTTTAATATGAACGTGCCTTTTTATAAGAGATCATTCTCTCTACAGTGTGAGATTATTACAGCATCACTGCTCCTCACATCATACTGTCGAAAGGAGCATTTCTAAGGCTGTGATTGCCAAAGAGATGTCAGCTCGACAGAACTGAAGACGTGAATCCAGCAGGAGGTAATGGTCAAAACCCATAAATTTCAACGAAGGCAGTTCTCAAGTTACTGTAGCCAGAGTACTGCTCTGGTATGAAAATACAGATGTTCTTACAACCTAGCTTTGAAAGATTGACAGTGAATCAAGATAGCTGGGAAATTGTCATTCAATTTTGGGCCAAAGGGAACTGGTATTTCTTACAAAAGTTTGTTGTTTATTTTTCCTTTTAGTCGTTGCCATCAGTTTGTGGAAAATGCAAATAGAGCATTTCATTTTATATCAGATCAAATTGACCTAAGCTGCTGAATGTGGCCCAGCTGGAGTTGCCATTCAAAAGCACATGTCCCATTCTCTACACAGCTCTTTGGCTGGACCACACTCCGATACATCACACGTTCCTGCTGCTTGCTATAGGAGGGCTGCCAAAGGACGGAGCTAAATGTGCTAGAGGAGTCACAGGCTCTACAACATCCTGTGAAAGGAGCAGCCAGTGAATCCTGGTCTACAGAGAATCCTGACCTACTAGAAAACACCCTGACATGTCAAGAGAGGCATAAGCAAAAAAGTGACACTGCTTTTCACTCAGCCAAAATTTTATAGTGGATACAGCTGGTAGATATTAACGATGGAAAAAAGTACCACCACATACTATGAGACGATAACCCATTCACGGGTGGATCCCATTCCCAATCACTCTTTGAAGCCAGTGTGCTAGCCAGTGGCCAGTATATTATGTTTTGTCTTGGGAAACAATAGCAATACTACCAGTTTTAGCTCTTACACATCAGCATTTCGAGTCTCGAATACAGTTTCTGTTTTACAGTCCTCCTAAGGAGGGGCCAGGCTTCTGCTCCTTACAAGCTGCGAGTCTTCATATAACCCATTTAACACTGAGACCACAGGGAAGGAAAGGAATTTCTGCAGGAAATTTCCCACATGAGACAATGACCTCTTACAGATCCAGTTGTCCCACTGCAATCTGGAAATAGGCAAGGTATGCAACTGGGTCCCAACACTACCTTCTGCTTAAGTCTCACTCACTTGCCTTTTCTCTCAAACCAGCATTTGAGCTGCTTTGCAGCTCCCAAGTAGCTTAGGCCCATTGCTGGTCATTTGCTGGAACCTGGACATGGGAGCTACCTTTGAACAGGGCAAGCATCACCCACCTTCCACACGAGATTAGGTCCAGGATTCAATACGCTGGATTTGCTGAGAGAGGTTATGGATGCCATAACCCTGGAAGTGTTCCAGGCCAGGTTGGATGGGGCTCTGAGAAAACTGCTCTAGTGGAAAGTATCCCTGCCCATGACAGGGGAGTTGGAAGTAGATGATCTATAACGTCTCTTCCAACTCAAACCATTCTAGGATTCTGTCATTTGTTCTCAGTATTAGCAGCCAACAAAAGCTAAAATCATAATGGAATTGGTCCGTTTAGACAAATGAGTAATCTGCAAAGTCTCATTAAAAAACGTTAATGTCACCTTGTCTTATTTGGTGCTCAGTATTTTCTTTGGTCTTCAATGTGTTGAATTTTACTGTCACTGCTCTCCAAAGACAGCAAATTTCAATGTCATACCAATGAGCATCTTTGGAAAACAAACTTTACAATTTGCACACACAAGTCATTGGGCATTCATCCAATCATGAGCAGAAATAATATTACTCATCCAACTGATTGCAAATGAGCAACACAGCTTGAATTCTGAATATTTGCAATCAATCTATAGAATAAAAAGAAAAAAAAATACTCTTCTCATTATATAAAATGGAAGAAATCACAATCTGCTTGCCAAGACTGTGGAAGTAGATTAGGAAGCTTAAATCATTGAATAATTATACTTATTGTGAATGACTTGCTCTTTTGCTTATCAAGTAGATTTCCAACAAGCTTGTCACTATATCACAGCAATACCTTCCATCCGAGAAGCCCAAAGAGCTTTACAAGTGGTAGTCAAGTCTGATAACATCCTGTTGATGTGCATCATCTAAAGGTGGGTAAAATTAGGCACAGAAATACAGCAACTTGCTCAAGGTCACAGAGAGAATCAGTTCATTAAGCAGTAGTAGAACTGAGGAGATTTTTCCAGTCTGCTCCTCTAAGTCCAAGATCTAGTGCACCTACACCGACTTTAATAGCAATGATAATTGTTATTATTTAAACATAAGGCTGTAGGTTTGCTGATGCCATTGCAATTTATTTTTATTTTTTTGGTTTGTTTTTTTTTCCTCAGAAATATTCCAGGGTAAAGCAGTCCTTCTAAGGTCAGGAATTAGGTTTTTCTCTGTCTCAGTGTAATAGCTAGCAGTGCTTTGGGTAATTTACAGTGTGCTATCTCTGAGAAACACATAGTGAATTTTAGAAGACAAGAGGTTTCCTCTAAGAGCCAAATTAGTTCACAAAAAGAACACTATCAGTGCTGAATACTGAGAATTTGCATAGATTTTCCATTTAGTACAACAAGAACTTTTTTTTGTTTTTTTAGGAAGGAGAAAAAAAAGTATCATTTCTTATCTCAGTTTATTGAAAGCACCAGGTTTTTGCCCATAGCAGGAAATATATACTAGTTAAAAAAAAAAAAAAAGGCAAGTATAATGCAGTGGAAAAAATATGTTTTACAGTATTCTCCTCATCTTATTTTTTTAAACCCTAAATAATTTTATTTTTTATAGAAGAAGAAGAAGTGAGACGGACATTAGCCAAAGCACCTCTTCCTTTTATCAGCTGGAGGTAGTTGCACCTTTTCCTCACAAGATGGCAACAGTAACCATCGAGTTAAAGCATAATCTCACTTTGAACTACGATGCGTTGCAGGGAAAAAATAAGTATTTATGCAATGTCATAAAACTTCAAACGGTTTTTATTTTGAACTGACCTGATATAAAATTATTTTAAAAAAGAAAAAGACAGCAATCTTTTATAGTAAGTATACATAAAGAAGCAGTGCTCATACATAAAGCTGGCAGATGGAGAAAAGTTTTAACAGTTCATAAAAGTATCAAAAAATTACAAGCAAGTAAGAATCTATCAGTTTTTGAGAGCTTTAGAATGAACAAAACCACTATGTATTGACAAGACTGAGACTAGCCCAGAATGCTGCATTCCTCCAGGAATTCTAAATCCTAATTAAAACCGCCTGCATGCAAATCTGTACCATGAGGTATTCAGCTCCATATGCTGCATCACATTTTGGACCTGTTAACAGCATCAGTTTAGCCCTCTGGAGGCTGCTACTTGCTATCCAATAATTTAAAATAGATTTTTAACTTGAAGTGCCAATATACAAAAAGACACTCTAAGAGGGTGGCTTTGCTTGGATTAAATGGTGAATGTGGCTGCAGACTATAAAAATCAGCAACAAGAAAAAAAGAAAAACCAGCTAATACTGATTGTTTATCTAAGGGGAGCAAAGGAAAGACGTGGGTGAAACCGCACCATTTATCAGCATCAGGCAGTAGCCATTCCCTGTCCCTCTGTCCTGCAATAACACCACTTGCTTACTCCTTTTTATAGTCTTCAACTATTCCACCCAAAGTATTTTTTTTCTGTTATGCCCATGTTCCCCCATTATCTGTAGGAGACTTCATGCCTCCATAGCTCCTTTGTTTCCCCCTGCAGCTCCCCAAGCAGCCCTAGATGCACATCCCCATTGATCCCTCTAATTCTGCTGCTGCAGTTCCCCATCACAGAGGCACCGAGCCTCACAAATTCTCCTTTTCCACCCCTTGCCTGCCCTGAAGAGCAGCTTCTGGCATGGGGGGGCTGTGCTGAGGTTACAGCTGAGCACTTGGAGAGGCAGAGCTAGGAAAAGCCGTCAGTTGCCGTGTCTCAGTTTCCCTGCCAATAAGCCTGCGGTGGGAACGCAGCCGGGCAAAACAGACACCTTAGGTTTACATCAGCCGAGTACGAAGGAATCGTGGAGTGTAATAAATAAATTATGTATCAGCATTGCCTGAAACAAAGGATAAAAGAGAAACAATTAAAAAAACACCGAACAAATGGCTTGCCCCTCTTGTGCTTTCAGTACCAAAAATATACATTTTCATTTAGTGCAGCAGCACGTGACACAGCAGGCCATTTGTGTGCTGCAGCTGAAACCCTCTCCCCTGTCTTCACACGGGAATTATGTGTCTGTGGGATTCCAGTACCATTTTTCACAGAAATAGGGGGATTCTGCTGAAAGGCTCTACGAGGCAAAAGGATGCTCTCAGGCTAAGACAGGTGAATGCTATTGTACATAACTGCTTCTATTCCTGCTTCTACCACAGAACTCTCATGCAATGCTAGGCTTTTCACAAAACATAACTTTCCACAGGTGTGGAACTGAGATATTCCTCACTTTAAAATGTCCTGCAAGCCACAGATGGCCAGTTTTTGCAGAAGAGCTGAGCATCAGCAGCTTCAGCTGAAATCAGTGAGAGCTGGGCTTTGTACAGAAGAAACACCATGGAATCCTGTGCCTTCGGTCACCTGCCCACTAAAGGAGTTCTTCCTCATTTCTGCCCGTGTCCTTTTGTCCCACTGCTTGGCACTAGTGAGCAGAGCCCGGCTGCCTCCTCTTGACACCCTCCCTTCAGGTACTTACACACATTGATAAGGTCCCCTCAGTATAACAGGAAAAGCAATGAAAAAATTAATAATAGAGAAGTTGGAACTGCTTGCATTAAATAATGCATGAAGACATGTGTTGAATGTAAAATGCCATGTGAAGTACCACTCCACGTGACTGAAAGAAGCAGAAAGCCCATGAAAACAAGAATAACCATGTAATTAAAAATATATTAGAGTTGATGCATATTATAATACTACATTACAATATATGGCCACAGAAGGCCTGCAATAGTTGCTTAGACCATCTCAATTCTTGCATTTCCTAAATCTGAGCGGTTAACTTTATCACCCTGCCATCCTTTAACAGTTCTTTGAACACAATGTATACACTCATAAAAATACCTCATAAATTTTAATAGCATTCCTGCTTCTTCTAGTGTGAAGAAGGTATAGAGATAAATATTTTTCAGTATTTGTGGAAAACTGACTCTTCTTAAATAAAAACACAAATGCTTTGTGTACATAAACTTGACAACTTCACTGTTGTCACCCTGATGATCCTAGACCATTAGCTCTGAAGATAACGTTCTTTTTCTACAAACCAATTTATGTTGGAGCTGAACAAGTTATTACAAGTTTCAAATATTCTTCTTATCAGTTCCCTCTTTGAAAAGCTATGAATTTTTACCAGCAGAAAGATGGATTTAGTCCATTTTAACTAGATGTTCAAAAGGCCAGCAAAACACATTTTTGTCAGGTGCATTTGCATGTGCTTGACACTCATAAGGGTTGAGTTAAACATTTCAATAGCAGGGCACTTATTGAAAAAACAGCTTTGGGCCTTTGGGTCTTAATCCTTCCACAGCCTTTCAGTACAGCATAATTGTGGTAAAATAATCTACATTTTCAGATACTTTAATAAGCCCTGGTTAGTGCACAAGCAGGCAAAGTAACTGTCATTGTAAACAGAACACAGAGAAACATGAAGAAATTGCATTAACAAGGGAATATTTGCTTTACTGAGGCTATTGTAAAAACCTGTATTTGCACATTTCATCTCTCCACAGCAACCTGGTTCCTGATCTCGGGAGTTTATAGTTCCAGGGGAAGCTCTTTCAGCTCAATGATCTGATGGTGGCACATAAGGATAAAACTGTACCAGGTCAGGGGCTGGGCAGGAAGAGAGTACCCCATTAAACTGCATGACCTGCAGGGACACAGAGCTCAGTGTAATGGGAAAACTGATTGGGTTTACTCCTCTGATAAATTTACCACTCCTTGGGCCATACTTTACCTGAAATTAAGAGGGAACATCCTATCATCATTTTTATTTATCCCATTTAAAATTAAACAGAGGTATTTCACTTGTATTTTCTGAAGTGCCAGGCGAGCCTGCCAGCACAGCTTTCTTTAGTTTTTCAAGTCCCATAAGGCTTAGCCTGAACCAAGGCAGTGAGTGGGTCATGGAGAACAGAACTCCAGGTAGCAAAGCAAAATTGCAGAAAAGCAAGGGACATATTCACAGACTTCTACTATCTGTAGAACTGCTTTTAGACCTAGGCCTCTACAATTTGCCTTTGTCTTACTTGGATATGGAAGCATTTTTCACATTTGAGCTTAAGCGTGGGAATCAACCAGCACTATCCCTGATGGATGAAGACAGTGACTCTCTGTTGGGGCTATTGTTATTCAGGGATCTCCTTCCACAGTCATATTGGAAGAATAGGCATATATTTTATTTTTTAAGTGATTTGAGCACTCATATTTTAAAGAAACCAGCTGGGCTTTTAGTCACTGCAAACATAGACTAGAGTCCCTGCTTCAATTGTAGAATCAGAGAGTCATTAAGGTGGTGAAAGACCTCTATGTTCATCAAGTCCAACCGCTAACCCAGCACTGCCAAGTCCACTGCTAAAGCATATCCCTGCCTGTCACATTCACGTGCTTTTTGAACACTCCCAGGGATAGTGATTCCACCACTTCACTTGGCAGCCTTTTCCAATGCCTGACCACCCTTTCAGTGAAGAATTTTTTCCTAATATCTGACCTAAACCTCTCCTGGTGCAACTTGAGGCTATTTCCTCTGGTCTTGTCACTTGTTACCGGGAAAAAGAGATGACCCACACCTCACTGCATCCTCCTTTATGGTAGTTGCAGAAAGTGATCAGATACTTGTTTTGTATCATGTTATGGTGTATATTTGGCAGGGTTAATAATGTCTAAGAAGTTCTTTAGAGCTGAAAAATGCTATAGAAATACAAATTTATAATATGTGGCATAGAAGACTCTCTGGGCATCAGACAATGACTTAGATGGAAATGTACTACCAGTCCATGAAAATCAAAACTCTACGTGTCTTAACCTGGAGAACCTCAAACTTCATTGCTTTTGAAAACTATCACTTGACTTTTCTGTTGGATACTACTTTTGTGTGTCACAACTGTGTCTGCCTATCTTCGTGCTGAATTCTACTGTATTTTGCACCTTTCTTGATTATTTTTGGTGGGTTTGCAGTTGCAAAGAGCAGGGGAAGGCAAAGGAGAAGGCTGAATACTTTAGAAGTTAGTACTATTATCTCTGAGGAAATAAAAAATTTCTTTCTGGAAGACTGACCTAATCAGTGTTCAAAGCCATCTCTCTTTGTGATAGCACTAGCTTAATTAAAAGGTTAAATCCCTCCTGTGCTCAATAAGAATTCCTATTTGAAAAAGTCTAGACAAACTGACAACTTTCTTTTTAATTTCTTTATGTTTTCGGCTGAAGAAAGTAAATTTCTTGTATAAACTAATATGAAGAAAATAAAATCTAAATTCCTTTGGTCCTAACAACTAGCTTTCAGGAAGGCTGGATAAATGACTGTCAGCTGAATAACAATGTCATGGTACATTTTCTGTGTTCTTAATTATTAGAAAATCAGGACAAAGCAAAACCCAACCAGGTTAAAATTAGATTCAGCCCAGATCATAAGGCAATCATGAGGCACTCTTAACTTTGAAATGAAAGACATTATCTTAAAATGATACCCAAAACAAAACTCAGACAATCCCAAGCAAACAGCTTGGTCTAGACACAGCAGTTTTATTATTAGGCAGAGAGGGATTTTTGATTCCTGACCCAACAAATGGATGGATTGATTACATAAATAAATATTTTCCAGAACTTTATATGTGCAGTGGGCCAAATCTGCAACATCCATCTGGAAATACAGCCTATTTAAAGATATTATTCATTTTCTATCTTTTTTAGTGCTTGGCTAAGTTTTAAATGGATAGCCAAAGACCCATATTTCTGACTGTTTTCTGATGAAGTAACAATCTAAACTTCAAAAAATGTAAGTTTTCTTGTAAAAATGACATCATTTTCTCTGCATAAACCACCTCTACAAGAAAAAAGGAGTCACTCTGCATTTTCTGTCAATCCTCTCCTACTGAGCTGATAATACCAACAAGGAAAACAATTTGTTGAGTCTGGAGCTGTGATTTTCTGCTGAGGAAGAGAAATGCTTCCTGGGAACCAAACTGAGAGCTACAGCTCATTTTTATCTTGACAATGAGAAGGCAAGCATGACGTTCACTTGTTGACCTTTGTTGCAGTTGGATCACAGATCTAAAAGTCAGTGTTATATATATAAAACATTATTCATATAAACTATCATGTATAGAGTGGGAAAAACACATTTTACTATTTATAAAACATCTCTGCATGAGCAAAGTTCTGGCAACATTAATCACAATTGTGTGAATGCCTATCCACAGCAAGGAAAATGCACAGTTTTGAGTGATTCATCTCATCTCTGCTGCTCCGGAAGGGGTGGGCTGCCCTTTAATGGGGCTTGAAACTAACTACACAAAAGCTGAGATATTGGCACTGGAGAACCTCACTCAAAAGCTCCTCTGGCTCTCAGACCTTGAGTTCAACGATGGATGTGTGCTTTCCCTTGGAAGGTGTGTTTAGTTTTTGGTGTAGTGACGTTCTCCTAAATGCTACCTGACTAAACCAAAGTGAAAACTGCCTGTGTGGGAATTGCCACAACTTGTGACCATACCGTTGGATTAGACACTTAGATTGTATATTAGGAAGAAATTCTTTACAGGGAAGGTTGTGAGACACACAGGTTGCCCAGAGGAGCTGTGGATGCTCCATCCCTGGAAGTGTTCAAGGCCGGGCTGGATGGGGCTCTGAGCAACCCGGTCTATTGCAAGATGTCTCTGCCCATGGCAGGGGGGTTAGAACAAGATGATCTTCAATGCCCCTTCAAATCCAACAACTTGCTGATTCTATGATTTCATCATTCTATGACTACTTTAGAAATATTCTTTTGGAAATCAAAATATAAAAATAATTTTCTTCAACACCCTTGTACTAGTTTCACATGCTGAATAATCATGATGATCCCTTTCAATACAAGCCATTCTATGATTGTATCTGTAGTTCTGAAAGCATTAAGCAAATCCCAATTGCCAGTAATATTTTGGCCCTATGGATCCATGTTCTCAGAGATATTTTTCAGCTTTATTAGCTTATTATATTATGTACCCATTAGCTTTTCTAATCACCAAAGTAATGCTTACATGTTTCAGCAGAAAATGTTTTGAAGACTTTCTTTCATAAGTGATTAACTAGTGTTATAAGATGCACATTAGTTGTCTGAGCAAATGTAGGATGATATCTCACTTTTGTACTGACTGTCCTCATTTTTTAAAAAATAGTATTAGAATAGTGGAATGGCCAGGAGTATAGGATCTTAACACTTTGTCTTCTTGAACTTTCCAACGAATAAGTGTCACGGAGCCACAGTGAAAATGTTTCCTTTGTTTCTTATTACACTGTATTTACAAAGCAATGCAGTAAAAATTTATGTCTTAAAAAACTTGATGAATAAGACTCTGTGAAACACATTGACAGGACAGAGTCTGTTCTCAAAGCTTCTGAAGTACTCTGTTGGAGCCAATATTTTCCAAGTGAAGATTATTCTATCGTTGTACCAAAATTTCAAAGTGTTTCAGTTATTATGTTAATCACATGAAAATTAGGAGTTCTTGAGTCCCTCCCACCTCACTAATTTTCTCACATCAGTGCAGCTCATTTGCAAGCGTTCGGCTCTCACCTGGAAATAGGTCAGATGTCTGCATTTCCCAACACCCTTGCATCCCTTCTGACAACTCCTTGCATGCTCTCAGAGTTGACCTGCCTGTAAAATAATCTGAACATCTGCACTTTAGCTATGCATTGCCAAGCTATACTGGCTGGCCTCATATGCATAAGTGGCTACTTAGGTATTCTGGACCCATTCTGTTCCTTGTTCCGGCTTCAGAATGCTTCAGATTTTCAGTAGTACTTTTATATAAAAAACACTGACTTGGAACAGACTATAAATGGCCCATATTTGCAGTTCTACACAAAAAACCTGGAGCCTCTTTTCTGTATCCTATAAATCTGAAATTGCAAAAGGTGACATTGCCATGTTTCTTCTTTGACTTTATTTTAAAATATACCAAGGAAAGAAAGGATGGCCATTTCCTTCAAAACATGAATTCTTAAAGTGACTCTATAGCTGACATTTCTATCCTGTCATGTACTTGTTTGGTTTTATATGTTTGCTGTTTTTCCCTAGGACATATCAGAAATCAGTACTTGGTCCTCATTAGAAGGAGGTGGAATATATATTACTTGTTATCAGGAAGAAAGTGTATGCAGCAAAGTCCCAAAAGAGCGTGAAAAGGATAAAAAACAAAAGATATCCCAAGTGGAATTAATGCTAATATCTGTATTTATTTATACCACTACCCACAGGGGCTCCACATTAAATACTACCATTTCAAAAACTGCTTAAGCTGATTTCAGAGTGAATTAAATTAAGAATTTCCTTGAAAAAACAAACTAAGGAAATTTAACATCTCATTCAATTGCTTTACTTCAACTGGAGTGCCAGTTTTTAAAATATTAAAACACATATAATTCAAAACAAAATTAAAAGGAAGATTTGAAATACAATAATTTGCTTGCAAGTGTGATTTTAAATATTTTTAAGACAGTTAATGAAGATGGCTACATTCCCATGAAACATTTCCAAAAGGAAAAAGACTTTATCACTAACCAAGGTAGTTTTAACTACCTTAGAGTTACATCAAATCACATAAACATGTATATAGTTGCACAAATTTCATTTCCTGTTTATTTCCTGACCTCAAAAAAAGCTCATTTTATAAATATTTTCACCTAAAATCCCTTTAAAGTACTTATTTTAGATTTCTGTGTATTAAAATAATAGAAAAAGAGGGCTTAGAAAAGAGATCAATACTATTCATTAGACTTGGAGCTCAAGAAGGGATAACAATGTAATTTATTAGAGCTTTAGTATATCTGAAAAAAAGCGGGCAAATATTTGGGCATACAGCCTATGAAAATAAACGTGTTTCTACCTTTAGACATTACTAATCTGTTTGCCATTTAAGCCTCAAAGAGAGAATTATAAATAAAGCAAAACACAATAAAAATAAGGAATTTAGAGATGATGTTAAAACTCACATTCCCCTCAGGGATGAGGGAATTCCTAGGTATCCTAAAAGTGCAATTGCCTATTGCAGAGCTTCTTGAAACTCTCTCTGATCTCATGCAATCCCTTATATTTCTAAGTTTTAAAAGAATTTTTAAGAGGGGCTGAATTATTTCTAAGTTAGATAAGCCACCTGCAATTCATTAAGTGGAGAAATTCAGCACACACATCAGATCTTAAGAATCACCTTCTCTTTTGCTTTAACCATCCCAGTGAAATGTGCTTCTCAATATTCCACAAGTCTAAGGTGAGATGCACAGGCTTAATAGTCAGGGGTTTGCATTCCTCCCTTTGTGCAGGATGCTTTGCAAAAGCCATCATAGCGACCATTAATTTCAGTAACATAAAATATGCAGTGAATCCCATTCCTGCTCCCTTATGAATGGCTGGTTTAGCTGAGGCCTAATAGCAGAAGTGGCAAGCTGAATATTGATGGCAGATCTTTTCCTGCAGATATGCGGAAACCACCGAACGCGGAACTTTCTCCTCCTGCGGAAATTATGTTCTTAATTTCCCGGGGTTCATTAGAAAATCCCCAGACAGAGCTGTGTCCAGCCAGTATTCCCGTTTGCCATCAGCATCGTTTGAATGAACGATCACTGCTAATGGAGGGAGGTTTCCTGTGCTCCCAGCCCTCTTAACAACCCTCACAAATGAGTTATGCTGCTTTCAGCCCTGCTCCAGCCCTGCTGCAGCACCCGAGATGTCTCCAAGAGAC
This sequence comes from Mohoua ochrocephala, assembly GCA_013398855.1. Taxonomy (NCBI): domain Eukaryota; kingdom Metazoa; phylum Chordata; class Aves; order Passeriformes; family Acanthizidae; genus Mohoua; species Mohoua ochrocephala. The sequence goes on from VZTA01002803.1 coordinate 13,665, forward strand.
GCAAAAATCACTAGGGAGAAGCAGACCTAGACAGGAAGGGGGGATGGGAGACTCCTCTCTCACACCCCAAGTGAAGGAGGGAGTGAGGTTTGAACATTTTTAAGTTCTGCACCAGAGGTACAGACTGTACCTGAAGAGCTGGGGTAGAAGATCATCAGACAGCAAAATAACCCACAAAGCTCACAAACACATGAATGGCCAAAGAGAGGTCACAAATTTTAAAAAACAGATCACACTCAAGTACTTTTTATTCAATATGATTTTTCATAAATAACTCATGATTTGGTGAGTAGATGGAGGAATTTGCTACTCTTGGGAATACCAACATATATAATGGCACAGCAATAGGAAAGCCAGGGCTTATAGAATCGAAATACGACATCAATGTACGTTGACACAGGAACAAAAGGAAATAAAGTAGCAATACTGAAAATGCTTTTGCCAATGCTATGAAGTGGGGAGGCAATATAATATAATACCATTGATGGAAACAGACATGGTCAGAGAGCTCCATCATTAGCGTACGTAATACTGCCAAACCCAGAAGAGTGAGAGTCTCTCTCTTTGCAGAAATGCTAGGGCTCTGACATACAGGCAAGGTTTACAACGGCACTGTTGTTAGGGTGTACATGTGCGCAAATATATAAGAAAAATATTTCAAAATTCAAATAAAGTTTTCAGTCTCAGCTTGCGCTGAAACACACGTATGGACATCAGTATTAAACTGAATAAAAAAGGTTTTAAAGAGATATTAGTAAATTTATCTTAGTGAAAATGAAATGAAAAGTCATTGAGACTGTCAGATACAATTTTTCTGTCTTTCTTGATACTTTGTAATTTCTTAGGGAGAGGGAAGACAACACTGTCATAGCTAAAATTGTTTCACAAAAACATTTAAAGTGTGCTCTATAATGAAAAAAAAATGCTATTATAACAGAACTTAAAGCACAGAACATTTAGTTTATTCAAAAGATTCCTAATAGCTGAGTGGGATCATAATGACCACTAACTTTATTCATATAAAGTTTCAAAGTGAAAAATACTTCACTTTGCAGTGACAAGTTCCCTTATCAGTTTGGTAGTGATGTTTAGAATTAACAACAGCATAGAGCCATGATTTTGTAACTAAATTTCTTTAAATTAAATAAGATACTGTAAACAGGATCTACTTCTTTTTTACTTTGTATCTGTGACAGGTTTAAATCCACACCTGTAATCCCAATGCACATTTCTGTTGCAGGGGTATTTATTCAGTACACTGATATACAAACGGGTTTGGCAGATTTGTAGCTATCAACAGCAGCAATAGGATAAGCATCCTTCCTATGACCACTAAATAGCTTGGCAGGAAAACCAGCCTCACCAAATCAACAGTATTTACACACTTTCCACCTCACATCCTCATACTGATGAGACCAATAGTGTTTGCAAACCTGGAAACATGCATGGAGCAGTTGTTTTCCATAACTTCATTTTATCATTTTGTTTTCTATATTTTGACTTTATTTTTCCCTTAAGCTAAACAAATTCCAAAATATGAAACAGAAACGGAACATTTCAATCCAAAACTAAAGCTTTTGGAGGAAACAAAATAAGACTCCTACAAGACCCCATCCTTCAGTTCTCCTCATTATCTCTGGATAACAAGCTATTTGCCAGTATCTCCTGTAGGCTGAAAAATCTTGCTAATGCTCAGCAAATTAAAAGAAAAGTGCAAAGTTGCAGCCCCTAGAAAGTGCCATTAAGTGCCTACAGCCATATCCCAGGCACCACTAGGTTAGCTTTACATTTCAAGTTACTGCAATTGTTATTATCAAAAAAATCTATGGCAATGCAAGGATTTGAAACTAAGTCTCCAAATCACATATTAAAGATTATTCACAGAAAATTCTCTGCTCAAGCTTATGGGAGGAGAGAAGTAAGGCCTCTAGCAGCCAAAACCCTAATGCCATGCACAGGATCCAGAACCAAGGGGTTGAAAATAAGAACATAGTCAGACCATTTTTAAGGATGTAAAAGAAAGCAATAAAACAAAAAGAAGGTACCACATTGAAAAGTTCTTGAAATTTTAGGCCTGTTTACACCAGTAAATGCAACAGAGCAGCATTTTTGCCTGCAAACCCAAGTCTGCCCACTACACAACTTTGTGGTTTATCCAACAGGGAACTGGCAGGGTGATATTAAAAAGAAAAATCCATCACCATCTGCACACAAAGTGAAGCTAGCATTGTAAGTTCTGATGAATTAATTTCCTTTTCTTCAAATTCTATTCACACTTGCATTTGACAGGAGTCTTCCTGGGGATGTAATCACGGGCACTACAGTGTAATTTGGAATGAGAACAAGGCCATTACTAGTAAAGGCAACATGGGTGGGTTGCAGTTTACTTAAAATAAAACTGTAGAAAAAAGACTCTAAGAAACCGTATTTAAAGCCTAAAGAAATCATTCAAGTCCACAATGATATGTTTTTCATGGTAATACCTAATATTTTGCTATGGGTAACAGCAACTGTAGCTTCATTATTAAAAAATCACCAGGTAAAAGAAGACTGAGAGAAATAAGCAGCACAACTTTTTGCACATTGTTTTCCTTATTTCAAAGGAATTGTGTGTGCCAAGAGGGGGGCTCCAAAAATTGATTTGTATTCATATGCTGTAACAATTTAGAACCACAAGGACGTGTGGAACTGGGAGAAAGAGAAATGGGAAGAGCTAAGGAGCATTTTTCACAGTCAGATGGGATTGCTAGGATATGCTGAGCATGGGGAAAAGGAAGTTTTCCTTGCAGGAGGCACATGCAGGAAGGCATCTCACTGAGCATTTTGAGCAGCTACTTTTGTCCTTGGTGTGATGTTGCACCTGCAGGCCACAGGTTTTGCCACTCCCCTGTAAGCACAGAGTGACTAGAAAACATCTACCAGTTGTTTCAAGATCTGAGAACCTAACACCATGAATCAGGCAGTCAAGCACACCACTGGGATGTTAACAGAAATCTTAGATGTGTATAGGTGGGAAGCAGAGGTTTTTCACAAGGCAGCCATGGGCTTCAGATGGAAAATTGTGTTGCTCAACATTCACAAGATTGCTCTTTAAAAACAGTATGAAAACAACTGTGGAAAAAAAAAGTATTTTGACTGTATATAAATGTGTGAAGGAAGGATTATTTGAACTAGATATTTCTCATGAGTTTAAAAAAAAAAATTATTTTCTGGGTGTTATTGCTCTGAAGTCAGGTGAAACCTATTTGTCTTAACTTATTAAATGCATGTGAAAAAAAAGGAGGAAAAAAGAAAGACAGTGATAACAAAACTTGCATTAACTTTAGCCTGATTCTCATTTACACACAGGCTGTTATATACCATGCCAGCAGTGCAAGAAGATTTTTAACTGGGGGCAAACATGTGGTTTTCACCCAACTTAGCAACCCTTTATGGTGACAAAGGCGGGTTTAACAATCTTAATGCAAATAGGAATGAGGTCCAGTATGAAACAAATAAGATAGAAGCTTTGTTGTCTGTGAAAGTTTTCTAACACACTTCCTGCAAAGTAAAGAACACAATTTTTTCTATTCTTTGTTTTTCACAGACAATTCTGCAAAGTACAAGAAGCATTACACTGCTAGCAAGCTGTCTTATATTTTACTGGATGTAAAAGCCATTCTGGAAAACAGCTGGAAATAATTTTATAATCTGCACAGTAGCAGCCTCTTCTCAAGGGTGCATGAAGATCCTCAACAAGACCTGGTATTTTCTTTCCCAAATTGTCAGTAACAATATGAGTTTTGAATCACTGGAACACCAGTAATGTTTAGAAAAGCAATACTGAGACAATAGTACATGACAGCCTTTGGTTGTGATTTTGATGAAATGCCTATGAACTGTTGTAGCTCCAATCACTGAGCCTCACACCAGCAGCTACTGCAGGGTGAACCCAGTTCTGTCAGCTCCTATGAAATTTGCTGTAGCTGAAAGCATGGCTAAAGGATTCAGGTTATTATTAATAAATTCGAAATTAATGAATTAAATAGAAAAATAGACAGACATTCAAATACTTTTAGATGTTTTCTTTAGTCTTTTCACTAATCTAGCTAAAAGGACTTCATTTTAGAGGTCAGTTGTATCAGCCTCTTTTGTGAGAAAAAACAAACATATGGTAACCTACATGGCCCAGGCTCACCTGCAAGGCAGAAGCTAGTAAAAAAAAGGACTGTTTTCTGAAAGTGGCAATCTTAGCTTTACTTACATGCTTATAGTATCACTTCATAAATTTAAGTCTTTCACAATTTTAAAAAAATTTCATCCCATTTATTATTGTGACACCATCTTCAAAATGTGTATTCAAAATGTTCTGAGGATGAAGTTTCTTTTTTCCCCTGAATCTATTTTTTTTTTTAATTTTTAATTTTTTTCTTTAGGTTTAACATACAATTCTCACTGCTTATTTAGAAATTCTCTAGATATCACTCAGCATTCAGAATGGAATAAATGAAGAAAATTAAAAGGTTTTCACTGAATAAAGGTTGAAAAAAAATTATCCTGAAGCATGTTTTGCAATATTGAAACATTAGAATGCTAACTATTAAATAGAAAATATAGTAGCGCGTTAAATTGTTAGGAGAACTAAATAAATATCAATAAGAAACTATAGTACAAAAAATAATGTAATCATGCCCTCAGGGAAAAGGGAAATAAAATGGGTATGTTCTTATGAAATGCACTAGTCTGAAAGAAATGGTATTTTAAAAGAAAAGGGAATAGTCACACAGATCTAAGACAGACTGTATTTGAAAAACAAAGCTTTTACTGCTCAGCATGGATACAATATTTAGAAACACATATTTACATTTGCACTGTCACTTGCAAGAAAAAGCTACTTGCTCCTAAGCTTATTTCTAGTTCTTAACTTATTCTAGTTTTCTAAACTCTGGTAAATCTGATCATTTTAACTTAGCCTATGATCATTACTAAACTCGGGACCTCGTTTTTATAATGATGTACTGATGAAGATGAACTGATCCTCTTTCAAATCAAAAGAAAACCAAGCACTTCTGAAATGACCTAAAATCTATTCATGTCAGTGGAAGGACTTTCTTCAGACTTTTACCCAGACTTCACGTCTAATTTGAAAAAATGGTAAGAAAAGAACAAAAAAAGCTACTGGACTCGCTTCACTGAAGTGCTAAAATGTGAGACAGAGATACTTTAAGTACCTTTTTTTGCGTTTTCAGTAATGGTGCTTGAGAAATGCAGCTGGTAGGGGCTTAAAAGCACTAATCTTCAGAAATGTCTTGTAAAACCCCTACCTGGGCACAACGTGGATTCAGCTGGTGAAAGCTTTGGGTACACATCCCAGTTATTCAACATTGCTCCCTACACACAAGCACCTCAACTACTCAGTCCTTATCTCCAAAGTCTTTATTGATCAGGATCCAGTACAATGAGAAACCAGCTTAAACTCCTATGTCATTGGCAATGGACAAAAAAGCCAATACACTCTTAGCACAATAGATTTGTCCTTCACAAGAGGAAAACCAATTTGTCCAATGACAGAATTATAGAATGGTCTGGGTTGGAAGGAACTCCAAAGATCATCTAGCCCCAACTCTCCTGTCACGGGCTGGAACACTCAGCACTAGACCAGGTTGCTCAGAACTCCATCCAGCCCAGCCTTAAACACGTGCAGGGATGGAGCCTCCACAACTTCTCTGAGCAGCCCATTCAAATACCTCGCCACTCTCACAGCAAAGAACTTCCTCCTTATAGCTACTCTAAACCTACTCTCTTTTAGTTTGAATCCATTCTCCCTTCCCCTCTCACTACATGCTCTTGTATAAAAGTCCCTCTCCAGCTTTCTTGTAGGCTCCCTTCAGGTATTGGAAGGATGCAAAGCCTTCTGTTTTCCAGGCTGAACAAATCCAACTCTCTTAACCTCTCCTTGTAGGAGAGGGGCTCCATCCTTCTAATCAACTTGTTGGCCCTCCTTTGGACTTACTCCAACAGGTCCATGTCCTTCCTGTGGTGGGGAACACAGAGCCGGACACAGCACCCCAGATGGGTTCTCACCAGAGTAGAGCAGAGGGGCAGAATCCCCTCCCTGGCCCTGCTGCCCACGCTGCTTTGGATGCAGCCCAGGACAGCATTGGCTTTCTGAGCTGTGAGTGCACATGGCTGGGTCATGTCCAGCCTCTCATCCACCAGCACCCCCAAGTCCTTCTCACAGGACTGCTCTGGATCTGTTTATCCCCCAACCTGGATTGATGAAACCAATCAATCGGCAACCAGGGGTTGCCCTGACCCAGATGCAGAACCTTGCATTTGATCTTGTTAAATCTCATGAGATCCCCATGGGCCCACTTTCAAGTTTGTCCAGGTCCCTCTGGATGGCATCCCATCCTTCAGGTGTGTCAACAGCACCACTCATCCCATTGGTCATCTGCAAGTTTGCTGAGGGTGCACTCAGTCCCTATGGCTTTCTTGAATGAAAGAGGCTGGAAAGACATTCAACTAATTCCTGTAAAATCTAGGATCTGTTTCAAACAAACCTACGTGTAGCACTTTCCTAGTAAAAACACATAATCCAGCAAACCAAAACAAACATATTTACATCTTATAAAAAGACACATACATTATTTTCTTTGAAGGAAGAAAGGCAAGAACAACATGTTCAGTAGCCCCTAAGAAAAAGGGAAAAGCCATAATTATATATATATTCCACAGTTAGGTGAAAGAAGTAATCAAACACTGGAACAGGTTGCTCAGAGAAGTGGTGGATGCCTTAACCCAGGAAACATTCAAGGTCAGGTTTGAATGGGACTCTGAGCAACCTCCTGTAGTGTAAAATGTTCCTGCTCATTGCAGGGAGCTGGACTATATGACCTTTAAAGGTCCCTTCCAACCCAAAGTATTCCATGTTTCTATTCTAGGAGGTAATTTTTAATCTTTGGAGTTCTCTGAGAATGTTCTAGAGCTTACCTTTAATTAAAAGAGGGCACTTTTCTATTTCATTCTACATAAATTATTCACATGAGCTCTGTGTCTCAGCGATAGCACATTAACAGCTCTGTTATTTTATATAATTGCTGTACATAGGTAATCAGAATACATTATGTTGCAGAGATAATTATGGCAGTGTTTTCTGTTGTTATGAGATGCTGGGAGCCTCAGCAGTGTGTTTTTGTGACATGCTGCATTTCATACGGATGGGGAAGAAATTGTCAAGAATTTCCCAAGGCTCTGTATTTTTTGACAAATCTATTACTCCAGCAGATAGATTAGAGACAGAATCTTTCTTTTCCAGTGGAAAAGTCATGTTACCAAAAATGTTACTACATCTAGGAAAAAGTCTCCTTCTTTTGTGGGTTTAAGAAACACTGCAAAGATGTTTTGTAGCCCATGTGTTATTGCTTTAATGAGTATTCACACAAGAGCCTGTTTATCGCTGTATACACACATGTACTGCTGTCATAAACCACTAGGAGTACAGGGAAAAATTGAATTCATGGATTTTTTACTCAGTAACACAGATTTTCCTATTCACATACTTGTATGTATGTAGATGATTTGGGTTTTTTTCCCCTTCCTAGAGACAAAATTTAATAACAAATATCTGCCCAAGAATGGAAAGAGTTCTACTAGCTCCAGTTTTCCCTTCAATTGGAAAGTTCAGATGGCAAAAATCCATCAGAAATGTTGCATTACATACTGACATCATGCTAGCAGGTACCACATCACCCTAATTTATACAGTGTTTCCTCACTCGTTTCTTCTGCAGCACCAACTTGTTTCTGTGAGGTGGAGACTGTTTTCACCAATGCAATTAAAAGGAAATTAAACCTGATATGCGAATTTGACACCAGTTTACAACAGCCTGCAACTAAAGGATGAATTTCACCCCTGTCTATTGTGATATATTCTATTGCTTTAAAGTTATGTCAAGTATTTACTGGAAAATGCCAATGAGAAAGAACTCACAGGTCTTGTACTCTATCTTCTCAGCAGTAAAAGCTGGTTTCAATACATCCAGTACTTAAATGTATCGAAGATTATTATTTTCCAGATATCCATGTATTAATATGAATACATTAAATACTTTCAGTTTAGTGGGCAATGCCTTAGAATCAATTAAATGTGCAAATAATATAGTGCACAGTGTTTAAAACACATAATTATATTAAATGTGTTTTTAATTATCTGTTTCCATTTATGGTGAGCAGAATCTCTTTAGAATTACAGTAGCTTTGGGGATTGATTTGGTTTGCTTTGGAAATCTATCAGAAGGTTTCCTAGAGCTAAAAAATCAAAATCTGCAGGCAGCAGTTTACAAAGTATGCAGGGATCTCATATCTGCCTGAGTTTTAGGCACTTCCCTTGCAAAGCATGACTGCACTCACATTTTAAGAGGAAAAACGACCCTCAAAAATAGAAAAAACACCTTCATATTTTACGCATTAAATACTTTCAATGTAAGTCGCTTAATTTTTTTGTCGTGACCCAAAACTATAAAAGCATTTTCTGGTAGTTACAGATTTATCTATAAATTTTTGTGCTCATTAGATATCCTATATTTTCCACTAGCTTTGAAGTTTAGCATTAGGCGCAGAAACTGCCCCTATTCTGATAATATCTGGGGTTTAGTTCATTTATTTTCAAAGGCTGGGAATCAAAAATCAACGTTTATAACTTCAGGAGGAAATGGAAGGGTAATAACAATGATGAGGGTAGATTTCTTACTGATTCAGTGACTGAAAATTCAAGAATGTTTTGCATGCTATATATTTGTGACCTTGAAAGTCACAACTTGAAGCCACTACATTTGTTCTGGTTCACCACATGCACTTGATCCGTTGAAGCACTGACTCATGACATTAAGGTGTGATGAGTATATAAAGACCATTGGCTGTGGAATTAGGAAGACTACAGAGGTTATAAAGACGACTAATTTATGACTGACATAACTGGACTAGGGCTGGAAGACTTCCTACATCATTACCATTGTAGCAAGACTACAAGAATATATTAAAAAGAGTTGGTAGTGATAAAAAAGCCAGACAATAACTTGATGGGCTTTTTTTTTTTCATTTCAACAAAAAATGCTTTGAAAAAAAAAAAATTGACAATCTGTGTTTTGCTGAATGCCCTCACCTCCCTTCATACTAAAAGCCATGGTGATCAAGTGAGTGCATTTTTACTTTAACTGTTTTTCTTGCATTTCTTTCCTAAGAAAAGACCATCAGATCAAATATGAGATAGCTTTTATTAAGTAATGAGAGTACCCATTTTTATGTAAATCTGAAAATGGCCAAGTGTGACTATGACATTGTTGCAATGTTCTGATGTCTGCAAGGTAATTAAATATATAATGACTAAATATTACTAATCTGCATTTACATCTTACCACGGTAAATAACATGAACCAATTTTGTTATTTTAGCAGTGTATTCCAGACTCAGATCCATTTGGCTTTTTAGATTTAATCACAACTGTTTGCTACAGCACTTCTTGCATATTAAATATTGTGATTTTTCAACTGAGTACATGGATCATTTCTGTGTACCTTAACTAATTACAAAAATGGAAAAGCTGATTGTTTAAAATTAACTTTACTGGTTTTACAATTCTACTGCTTTTACATCTGGAGCCCCAACATAAGAAGGACATGGACCTTTTGGAAGGAATCACGAAGATGCTCAAAGAGCTGGAGCACCTCTGCTTTGAAGAAGGGCTGAGAGAGCAGGGGCTGTTCACTATGGAGAACAAAGTCTAGGAGATCTTACTGTAGCCTTTGAAAGGAGCTTATAAGGAAATGGGGAGAAATGTTTTAGTAGGGCTAGTAGCAATAGGACAAGGGGTAATGGCTTGAAATTAGAAGAGTGTCGATTCAGACTGGATACAAGAAGGAATTTTTTTATGATGAGGGTGGTGAAATATTTGCACAGGTAGCCCAAAGAGGTGGTGGGTGCTCCATCCCTGGAAACATTCAAGGTCAGGTTGCATGGGCACTGAGAAACCTGATCTAGTTGAAGATATTCCTGCTAGTGCAGGAGAGTTGGAATAGATGTCCTTTAAAAGTCCCTTCAAACCTAAACCATTCTATGATTCTAAAATTCAATTAATCCCTCTATGACTCCATGTGATGAGGTCTTCAATTTGTGCAGAACTGAGACTAGACTGCTCCAAGGAACTTGAGTGAATTAGTCACAGGTGTTAAAAAAGTATTATAACAAATCCTTGCGCATTTAATCCTAAAGGGTCATCGTGGTAGTGCAAAACATGGCTATTCATATCTTCACAGCCACTGCAGGGGCACAACTCAACATGTTACTACAACAATTTGCTTTTACACATCTGAGTAACAACTGCATTATTTCAGGGTTATCAATACATTGGGGTAATTGCACTGCAGGACCATAATATGAGCTAGAAAGAATTACCAGCATGAAACTTTGCCAGAAATTTGCGATGCTAGGATTTCTTTATTAGAGGAGACAAGATAGCATAACCTGTAAGAATCCATTCGATTTCTCCAGCTTCATGGAAGAGCACTGCGGATGCATTCTGGGAGACAAACTAACCATTCCTCTAGACTTTGCGGCGCAATTACGTGTGGGATTTATGGCCAGCTAAAGTGAAGGGGGGAAGCTTCTGGCTCTCTGAATGCCCTGCTGACACCTTGGGAGTGCCCTTGTGCCCTCCTGTTCTCCATCCCATTCCTCAGAGGCAGTGTGGAGCTATATCATGCTCCCCATGTCCTGTAGACTCAGAAATGCTGTCCCTTACAGAGGGGAAGGGTTACACAAGAGTTCATAGAGTGTCGTGAAGCTTTTTGAGAAAATTCTGAGGACAATCCATGTGCTGTAAAGTGTGGGATGCTGTGGACCTGGAGATAAAGCATTACCATATGTGTTACCATAGAGCACAGTTAGTATTAGAGTGGGTAGAGAATAAGAGTTATTCAGGTGGCAAAGCTGTGACACAGAGATGTGGTGGAGGGGTCAGGTTTGCTCCCCAGACAACGGCAGCATCATGTACCACATGCAGAACTCTGTCTTTCCATGTAGCTTGGAGTCTGGCATAATTTGGGGTATAAAGGCACTATGGCCAGTACAAAAAATAAATGCTTATTTATGAGGATAAGCTGCCTGCTAGAATTTGAAAATGCACAGGTTTATAGCAAAAAAAAAATTTGTGATTTCTCAAATGATTATTAAATTGATTAGCTTAACTAGGCTATTAATCTACCAGCTGTGAAGCTTTTCAAGTCTTTTCAGCGATGCCTGATCTAATCTATCTCACTCTTCCTGCATATGTGACATGACTATTCTCACTGGATCAATAGTTACCGGCTCACTCATTTCTGCCTCTTGAAGACTACTTGGGCTCGCTCCTCTAGTAAACTGAAACCAGTAAGAACAGATTCTCATAAAGTATAAGCAAAGAATGACAAAAAGACCTCAGCAACATTGTATAAAAATAAACTAACTACCAATTCTTTCCATGAAAACTATAGATGTAACAAAAAAAGTTTGACTATCCAAAGTTATCCAAGGTCAAACTCTTCCTTTAAGCTTGATTCAGACTGTTGTGTTTGGGTTCTGTTCAGATTTGTGTGAAATTATGTACCTATGAGCCACAATGCCTTGGCAGTAAAATGAAATTAAGTGTCCATCTGCCTCAGCTTGGGCTCTTATTTCTTGCTAATAAAACTCCTCTCAGCAGAGAACTGATAATTCTCATTTGCCTACAGTTGCTTTCTGACAGATGCACACAATTTTTGAGCTCTGCTGATCACCTTCGAGTCCTTCCCAAATCAAACCAACATTAAATGAAGCTGTAAGTGTATGTACAGAGAAGAAGTAAATGTGTTACACTACAGGCGGAATGCAATGATTATCAATGATAAATCTTGGAAAAAAATAAAGGTTTTCTCAGATTATAGTGATGATTACAACACCTTTCCCTACGCCATGAGCACAATGGGCAGATTGTGCATGAGAAGTGAGAGGCAAAGAGTGTAAATGAGAAGAGAAAGTGTCATGAAAAGCCTCTTCTCATCACATCATGATGCTATATTGGAATCTGAAACTACGAAAGAGGCCATGCCTATTGGCACTTTCCAAAATGCTTTTCCATTGCCTCAGCAGCTCAGGTCTGTCCTGGGTGCTGTCCTGTCCCACTCCTTCACGGAGAAACAGGTCTGAGATAGGGTATGCATCTCCCACAGGCAGCAATGTGTCCTGGGATCTTGAAATCCTCTGTCACCACCATGGCAGCAAACTGCTGAGAAATTCTGCCTTTAAAACAGGCAACAACACAAGCACTGAACGCTATTTTTAAAACCACGCCAATTAAAGGCCTGAAATAGAAAACACGATGATGATTTAAAACCTCAACAAAACGAATCAAGCGCATCATAAATTGCAGATGCTAAAATACATAAATTACAGTGGAAGGTATCTACACTCCTCTCTGCTAAGAAGGCAGGATGCATAGCCTGGACTTTAGAATAAAATATTCTAAAGCATTTCATTCATACAGGATACAAGATTGCCGCAGGGCAAAAGTTTTAGGTATCTAAGCAAATAAAATCTTTTAAAGTATTATTTCTTTATAACGCCTGATCCAAGGAAGACTATATTTTAAAATGCAATTGTAGACGACCAGTGCTCAATTTCTTTCAAGGTTATATGAGGCAAGTCAGCTACAATGGAAATTTGATGAAAGCAAAATGTTTTGTTGTGGTTTAACCCCAGCCAGCAACTAAGCCCCACCCCAGTGGAATAGGTGAGAGAATGGGAAGAGTAAAAGCAAGAAAATTCATGGGTTGAGATAGACAGCTTACACAGGACAGAGAAAGAGGCAGAAAATAAAAATAAAATAAAATAATAATAATAATAATAAATTTGAATATACAAAAGAAGTGATGCACAATGCTATTGCTCACCACTCACCAACCGATGCCCAGCCAGCGCCCCAGCAGCAGTCCCCCAGCCAGCTTTCCCCCAGTTTATATACTGAGCATGTCACTATATGTTATGAAATATCCCTTTGGTCAGTTGGGGTCAACTGTCCTGGCTGTGTCCCCTCCCAACTCCTTGCGCCTCCCCAGCCTTCTCACTGGCAGAGCTTGAGAAGCTGAAAAGTCCTTGACCTAGTATAAACACTACTTAGCAAAAACTAAAAGCATCAGTGTGTTATCGACATTCTTCTCAACCTAAATCCAAAACACAGCACTGTTCCAGCTACCAGGAAGAAAATAAACTCTAAGCCAGCTGAAACCAGGAGATGTTTATACAAGAGGAATTTCAAGAGCTAGAATGCAAAACATAAACTTTGTTTCTAATCACTCTGTATTGCAGATCTATAAAGCTCACTGAAAAGCCTGAAAGGTTATATTGCAGTAGATTAAATTTCAAATCACGTGCATACACAGCCACTGAAAAAGTAATGCATAAAACATAATGAGAATAGGTATCACCAGAACTGAAATCTAAACTGCATTTTGATGTATAAATTCATAGACTCAGCACAATTTAAAAAAAAAGAACGAAACCTGGAAGTCCAAACTAAAGATTCAAATATTGCCCCAAAATTGTTACAATAGATGAATACATCTGTGGATCTCTGGTTTCTCTTATTGCTTATGTCTGGTTTTAAATATTGATTTGAACGTTAAGGCTGAATGCAGTTTCGTAACATAATAAAAGATTCACTTGTAACACTGTGAGCAATTTAATCCCTACAAAGAAAAATTTAGGCTACCAGTTTGCTAGCCTAAGGATAACTTTATTTCAATGGAGGAACTCCACATTAGCTTACATAATACTTATATATATTACTTAACTACAGTCAAGATTTAACTATTTAACAGGCTTTTCGTACTCTTCACTTGGGAGGGTATTTCTCCACTATGCAAATGGACATTGTATATCTGTTACCCCTTCTTCAATTAAAGGAAAGAACTAAGGAAAAAAAAAATGTAAAATTAGTCAAAGTTGGAGGACATTGAAAATATGATCATATTTAGGTTTTGTTCTTGAAAACAGGTACCACCTCCAGAAACATGCTTAAATTAATCCTAAATGGAACATACACAGAGAGGGAGTTAAGGGCAAGAGCAAAGCTTTTAGATCCCAGAGAGTCCAAAATCTGATCTATCATCACCAGATTACTTCTAGAATCACAACAGAGTTGGGTTAAAAAATCGCAGATAAATGGCTTTATAAGCCAAGCAAAACCAGGCATCCTCTGGTAAAAACATTTCTATTTTACCTCCTCAAAAATATCAGAAAACAAATTAAGATGAAGCTTTACCAGATAATATACATATTAAAAGATGCGGTTATTGGACACATAAAATGACCTCAAGCTTTTTCCAACTGTTAATGGAATATACACACATTTAGGGCAAAAATATGGAACTTTGTTGACTCAGATATATTCAAATCAAGTGCACCAGATTTCCCTTTATCTGTGTTCTTTGAGGGATGCAATATATAATCCTTACATGAATGGATCTTCAAAAATACTTTCCAGCCAAGTTACTCTTCAGAATTGAGGGTATTCCGTGGTGCTCTGTTTGTACCAGTTATGAATTTTAGGAGCATGGCAATGGCTTATCTTAACAGTGCAAAACTGGTAACAGGGGTGCTGACAGGCTGTCAATTCCAAATGGTACTGGCACCACGGGATTCCTGGAATCTCTGAATCAAACTCTGATTTCAGCTGTACTAACTTTATCCCCTATGACTCAGTTTTGTTGACTCTTAGGAGTCATGAGTATTAATTTAAAGAGGCCCAACACTATTGTTGATTTGCTATTGCAACACCTCAGCCTTCTGGTGACTGCAGTTAAGTACTGCAAAGGTTTATTGCAATCAGTCCTCTGAATTGGACATAAAGTGACAGGATCATTACTTTTTTCAGTTCTTTTACTACTGTCAATCTACAAGAGTGAACAGACAGCTCTTATTGTCACGAAATGTACGATTCTGTCGCTGTATCTTATCCACTGACTATTGCAAAGTCATAAGTTATAGTGCTTTTATGAAAGTTGAACATGAGTGTCATAATTTTAGATTTTAAAAAATGAAACTGTTGAAGTTTCAAAAGATGAAAGAGATGGGAGAAAAAAGAGAAAAATACAGTCAGAGGCATTTATCCAAAGATGTGAAGCACAGGCCATCATTTACTTGGCATTGAAAAAAAGAATTTTTATAGAACATAATGATTTAACTATAAAAAGAACTCTGGTGTAAACATTCTAAGATAAGAAAGAATAACTGCACCTTCCATCATATTGATGATCAATCTATACAGACATATGAGGTATTTTACCGAAATTATTGTGCAGTATATGGCAAGGAGTTGTTGCAATTTTTTTTTTCAATTGTTACACAGATTTTACCATTTTTGTTTTTGAACAGGAAAAATACGTTACATTATTTAGACTTCATTGAAAACTACCATTTTTTTGTCATAAAGAGCTAAGAAAAAAGGTCACAGAGGGAAAAAGGAGGTAACAGTAAGTCAAGAAGAAAAACAAGAAAATTTCAGAGAAGAGATCAACTGTTTATCCTAAGCCATACATTAAAAATCTCCAACTAATTTCCAGCCTGAAACATGCCCGAAGACATTAGAAGACTGCTAACTAATATGATTGCTAACACTGGAAGTAGTTATGTCCTGATCAGACTTCCTAGAAAGAATGGACTGCCATGAATTGTTTTAATAAGTCTATATGAAGTCTGAAAAGATAAAGATGGCTTGTCTAGAATTCTTTTTTATCTGTCTAGTCATCACAGCATTCTATGAAAATAGCATTACGTGGGATGAAAAAAGACTTGAAGAAACTGCAGCATTACTAGAAGTTGTAGGCGAGAAAAATTGGAGGAGATTATTAATTTTCTGAGGAATGTGAAAGTTCTGTCATACAGATGCGTGTACATCTAATACACACAGGCACAAAGCTGCACATTGAAAGACCGGTGCCCCGGGTCCAGCCCCTGGTCATCATGGGGATGAAAAGAAATTTTCTGTGAAATTAAATTGTTACAGGCATGGGAGTATGGACATTAGGACTCCCTAATTTTATTGTTATGGACTGCTGTGTGCATTGTTTAAGCCTGGGGACAGGCTGTTGTCTAAGTCACGATGTTTTTTGGGTTACCTGCTCCACAGATGTGGTGAGGCTGTGTCACAATCAGCCAAGGAAATGTGCTGATACAGGAGTCATCACTAACCTTGACCCCCAACCCTTTGCAGTAGCAGGTGATACCAGGTTGCTTTCCTGGCATCCTCCACCCATCCAGCCCAGACTCACCCTACAGTTGCCACCTCCTGGCTCATAACCTCTCCCAGAGCCTTTGTGCCCATTGGCTGCCCATGCACAAGGCTGATGCCATGTGATTTTCAACAATGTAAAATTTGACATGCAGTGCATGGTCATGCAGATTGGTCACAATCACATCTGACAGCTTCCAAAACAGCTGTGATGGAAATGGTTCTGGGAAAAACTTAGCTCTGTTGGCTGGGGTTCACGACTGTCTCAGAGAATGGCGCATTGCCCTGGGCGTGTTTAAGCCTCCATTTTGAAATTACATTCCCAACTTCTTTCTATTCACCTTTGGTCAAATACAGTCTGTCCCTTAAAAGTTTTATGCAGGAGATTTTTTAAAATATATTTAGAGTGTATGTAGTCTAGCTACCTATTCACAGTGCAGCAGGAAAAGGGAAGTACCTCCAATAGGACTGCAATGCCATCCACCTTCTTAAAATGTTCTATATTAAATTGACTATTCAATCAAAAATATCATGCTTTGCCAATAAGTTATTAAATGACTGAAAAAGTCTATGACATTTTAAGGAAGCTGTTACAGACAAAACCACACTGTATCTCATATTTCAAAGATCCTTTAAAAAAGACCAATTGTTCTGTCAGCTTCATTGTGGAAATCCAGAGCAACTCTGCCTATTTCTCTGAGGCCATTGCTGGACCCCTCACTGGGGCTGATTGAGCTGATTAGAGCCTACAGAAGCCCCCTGTTGAACCCAACAAGGACTGAATTTCAGCTATAGCATATAAAATTATTGTGTCGGTCAGGCAAGGACCTAAGGCTGTCCCCACACGAGAACAGAATTAGCCAGTGATACCCAATCCTCATTAATGCATGTTAATTTTTGTTAAAGCTAACCAGTACTGTGCCAGGGTAGCTCCACTGCAATGATCACTATTTCCCTCCCCTCTACACAGGCTGAAATTCGTTTCCCCATCTGCCTCCAACTGCTCGCAGCCACTTTTTCTGGAACCTCACTATAGCAGTTGCTTCTCTTGTCTCACACCTCTTTTTGTCTGAGAAACGCCACATTTCTGGCAAATTATTGACATCATAGCTGGGTGCCTAAGAAGGTGCTGATTCTGTTGGAGAGGACATGTCATACATTGAACAAAAACTCTGATACGTGCTTGTCTTTGCTGAAGTCCTAGGAAATGTCTCTCCACATCTGACCTACTGTACTTAAACATCAGTAAAACTGACTAAATTTTCTTTCCTCAGACTGAAAGACAGTGTGCAACTGCTTGCAGATGTTGACTTTACACCAAGGGGGCTTCTCCTCTTTTTATGTCTTTACAGCTTTGGGCCTTCAGTAGTTTTAAAACCCAAAACTACAATGAAAATCAAGTATATGAGAAAACAGTAGAGTTTATGTCCACCTCTGATCACAATCTCCAAAAAGGGAAGGTCAGACAATTGCAAAGGCCAGTAAGACAGTATCTCTCTTGTATGTATTCTCTCTGTAATTCCATAGGGAGATGTCACTAATAGTCAGCAATATCTCCCATTCCATGCTGCTCATTTGGTTTCTCCAAACTCACAGAACGGCTCTATAAAATGTCCTAGAATGCATCTTATTAGCCTTGTGGAAGAAATACAGGTGGCTTTTTTCCACAAAAATGAGTGCAACAGGAAAATGGAGTACACTAACAATCATCATTTTTCAATTGACAATTGAGGTACAAAGTATAATAAAATATTTCCAGAATCATAAAAGTGAGGATTTTCCTTAGAAATATTTATATAACTAAGTGTCAGACTATAAACATATAGAAATGAAAAATAAAGTCCTTTTTTCAGAGCATTGGAAGCTTTTAGATCTTTGTTTTTTGAAATAATAGAAGATCTGATAGAATTAGCAGATTGTTATTCTTTACATGAATCAGAATTGGCATGAGATACCGTCATTGAATTTAGATTTAATGAGTCAAAAAGTGTGGTAAGATTCGGGAATATCGGGTTGCTTTTCACTTCTTAAATTTGTTGATTCTTCCTATTCTTTGGTCATTTTAATATTTTTAAGAGCTTTAAAATTAAATGAAAAGGAGGTCAGCAGACACTGCCCCAGAGCCAGGTCACTTTGGCATCACTACATATCCACTTTCTCTTCCTAAAGATTTTGTTGAAACAATCTGTCACTTGTCCTCTAGGTTTTTTTCTGTTCTTAGTGGCTTTTCTATTCAGTCACTATCAGAGTTCATTGCTGTTGAGCATTCTAAAGTAATTTTGAAATAAACATGGTTCAAACCAAGCTGATCTGAATGATACCTAATTCTGAAACATTAAAATAACAAAGAAAACAACTCTCTTCCACAATCATGTGTGAACACCCACAATCTTTTCTTTCTTATCTTTTAACTACCAACCATAGAACAACAAAGCAAAACAATTTCTTCTACAAAACTGAATTTAAATACCTTTAAAAATCTTTTAATATTCAAGGATGGCCAACCTATGGTACATGAACCAAATCAAGGCCATTAGAAAGACTCCTACACCTCACTGTCCTCTTTTCTCAGTAGCACTGGAGGAAGGCAAACTATGTTATATGGAAAAGAAATCTGCACACAATAGTCAGTTTGTCAAGGTGTGTAACCCCACACACTGGCTGGGCTACTTCTGATGTAACTAAAATGTTTAGCTATTTTAATTTCTAAATAAAATCCTCCAAACGTCTGCTTAGATCACAGGTCTGTGTGGTTCAGAATGCTATTTTTCATAAATATCCCTCTTGATGTTGTTCTCAAATTTAAGTCAGAAGAGATCAACACATAATATTTCCAATTTTCAGGGGGAAAACCACAAACAAACAAACAAACAAACCTCAGATTGTTGTTTCTGGGTTTTTTGGACAAGTATATATGAAAATTTTTGGACAAGTATTTTACTTAAAATTGTTCTCATGGAAACAGGAACCAAAGTATTTAAAACATCACCAAGCCTGACAGACTTCAAGAAGCATTTGGACAATGCTCTCAGGCACAGGGTGTGACTCTTGGGGCTGTTCACTGCAGGGGCAGGAGTTGGACTTGATGATCCTGATGGGTCCCTTCCAATCATAGGCTACCCTATGATTCTATGAAACTGTCTGCATGTATGCATATCCAGCTTGCTAAGCTGCAGTCACGTCAGATGGTTTTCCCCTGCGGGAAAGTGTAGCAAAGTTGATGGTTCGGTTGTTTGGTTTTTTTTAAATATTAATCATTATATTCAAGATAAAATAAAAAACCCAGTATGTTTCTAGCAGTAAATACTGAGAAATTAAAGCGTTCTTGTGTTATGGAAGAAGCAAGTTGGCCAGAGCTATGTGACTGAGAAAAGGTGAGGCAGCTGAAATTTTTGCTTATGGGAAAAGAAACTTCTGAGTTTATCTTGATCTTAATGGATAATTTATCTTAATGCAAGTTTTCTCAAGTGCTTTCCAACAGACACTGTCATTCCTGGAAATTGCAGTCAAGAAAATTGCTGCTTTAACAAATCAGCCAATTTCTGAAGTCTTGTAGTGATTGAGTTACCTGCAGATTGACTCCTGATCACTCCAACTCTTACAGTTTAATGCATCTGTGGCCATAATGACCCTACAGATATATTGCTCCAGGGCCTCTCGCGGTGTCAGCACTGAGAGAGAGGTGACTCAGCAGCCAAGGCAAAAGACACAATCCACTGTGTTCCTGATGGATGTTTTGCCTTTCATAGTGCCCAGTGCTACGCTTAAGATAAAGCCGTGTTCCTGAGATATTTAAGGCAAAGTCAGCTACACTCAGTTTATCAGAGAGTTCACCCAAAGACTTTAAAAAATATAGTGTGATAGAGATTTAAGGGAGACTGCATGTAAATATATCTGGTATTCATATACTAGTTAAGGAGGCAAAATCATCTGCCTAGGTCACCTCAGGGTACACCTGAGAAGAGCTTGGTCATCTTCAGCATCAAGAAAACATGCCAAAAAAAACATTCTTGAAGGCTCTGGAAGATGACTATTTAAGGAGGTGATGGCTAGGTAGCTAAGTGGGTGCAGTTTCCTTGGCCCCTCTTCACCTTTTCCACAAGAATTCTCCTAGTCTCTTTACAGAAAGTTCTGATAATAATGCGGATAAAAGTCAATACCCACTCCTTGTGTCTTTCACCTACAGTTTGCAGAAGTGGTGAAGAAATAAAGGAATTAGTTTTTACTTATATTTAGCAGCTTTTAACAGAGGTACAATGAATCATCAGCTGCATTTCAGGAGAGAGTATCTGAAGTGCAAATACCAGGGTGCAACTTCTGACACTTCAATTTTTAATCAGGGCAGGAGGTGTTGTTTTTTGGTTTTTTTTTTTTAATCTTCTAAGCTGTGTTGAGATTAGAGGAATGCTGCATGGTATAACTATTTCTGAGCTTTGCCCCAAGGTCTTAATTCTCAGGTTGAAGTGTTTTTAAGTCTCCTTTGCCATTAACAGGAACTCTAAGTCCAGTATTAAAACAAAGACAAAGTCACTAAAATGTTTCTAGAGGAAAGTAAAGTTTAACTAGGAAGGTATGAACATATCTTTGTCTAAGGCAGCCTTTTGCAAAGTATGAAAGAATAAAAACTCTCATTACCATCACCATTTGCCCAAAGCCAGCCTGACTAACTCAGTAATTAGAAGTAATGCTTATTGCTTTTATATAGAGCTGACATCAACACTCGGTGTAATTTCAGTACAAAGTGCAGCAAAGATCCTCCTTTTCTAAAAGTGCTTGTTTGGTGCAATGCTGATTCAGCTTCTCTGATTCTATAGGCTGAGTACATGCAGTCAGAACTTATTTGGGATAACTTAACAGTATCCCAACTTAACAGTATTAAAACAGCAAGAAGGGGTAGAAAGCAAAAACTGTAGGATTCCCACTAGGAATAATTTAGCTGTTTCTGCAGACCTCTTAGGGTATAAATTAACACTCAGGTCCAGTTTCTGTAAAACAACGCCCAATGGTCAATATGTTAGAAACATGTCAACATATTAGATTAGTTCCTCAAGTCTGTACTTGATGTAATGTCTTAAGGTAAATTCAGAAGAGAATTTGTAGATCACACTTGTTTTCAGTTAATCACACTAATTTACTGCTGACAATATGATATTAAATAGTAGTATTAATGTTACATGAATAGTTGTTCGAGGACATTTATGATCTTTTCCTATGACTTCACAAGACAAACTAGACTAAACAAACACTAAAATAACATCGGCTTTTCTTCTGAAACTTCCGTTTTGGAAAAATGTATAAAATAATTTCATAGAATCATAGACTATCCTGAGTTGGAAAGGACGAACTAGGATCATTGAAAACCAACTCCTGGCCCTGCACAGGACACTCCAAGAGTCACACTCTGTGCCTGAGAGCATTGTCCAAATGCTTCTTGAACACTGTCAGGCTTGGTGACAGTGAACAGGCTTCTCTAGGGAGCCTGGTCCAGTCCCCAACCACCCTCTGGGTGAAGAATCTTTTTCTAATATCCAACCTAAACCTGCCCTGACAACTTCATGCAGTTCCTTAGGGTCTTGTCATGAGTCAACAAAGAGAAGAGACTGGTGTGGGCCCCTCTGCTTCTACCATGAAAACTTGGAGACCATGATGAGGTCTCCCCTCAGTCTCCTCTTTCCCAGGCTGAACAAACCAAGTGGCCTCACCTGCTCCTTGTATGGTTCACTCTTTGTAAACTCTTCTAGATAAGGAAATGTTGTATACAACAGAAATATTTTTTGTGTGTCTGTAAACAACATGAGGCATCTGTATTATCATCTGTATGACAATAAAAGTAACTTTCCATTTAGGTGCAACATCGTGTAACATTTCCTATTATCATCGGATAAATAATCAAAAGTTTCTCACAGATCTAGGATTTACTATATTGGTTTAACTAATGGAGGACTACAATACACAAAGTTAACTGTATTTTTAATAACAATAATGTAATTGAGCATCTCCCAAGTAAAGCGGTACCCAGAGGTATTCTCACTCATTTCTGCAGATTTTATACCAATGTTTTGACCATTTCCATCACCTGGTAACTGTGAAACTCATCTGGCTACTGTGTTTCAGTACTGTGTGTCCAAAAAGAAAGATGCTGAAACAAGTTCAAAGGTGGTCCAAGAAGATAATGAGTGGCTCAGAGCACATGAGATAGAGAGGTTGAGAGAGGAGTTTGAATAGCCTGGAGAAAACAGAATTCACCAGACAAAAAGTACAACAGGAGTGGTCAATCACTGGAACAGGTCACCTGGAGAGGTTGTGAAGTCTCCCTCCTTGGAGATATTCAACACTTGACTGGACAACGCTTTAGACAACCTCATCTAACTTTGACTGGATGTAATTTCAGAATTCAAAGTTGTTACTTTGACTGGGCATTGCACCAGACAACCTCCAGAGATCTCTTTCAACCTAAATTTTTATACAATGCTAGGATTTTTCAGAAAAGAGGAATTTTAATTTGTCCTTTTAGCCTGGAGGACTATACTTGGTAATTTTATTTTTTACTTTCTTTAACAGGGAAATGTTATAAAATCACCCCATCAGCCTAGGAAAAAAATCTTCGTCAGTGGAATTTAAAATCCGAAAATATTTCCAACTTTCATACATTGCCCCTTTTTTGCTTTAAAGATACATTTCTACAATAGTATCACTGGGAGTGATATTTTCATAGCACAGCAAAATATTCATAAAAACCAAAAATTTTTATGATAAAATAATTACAGAGAAAAAAACGAAAGCCTCTTCACTTCAGGCATTGTTCTGAGTCATTGGAAATATTGGTATTCAAATTTTTCAACAGTCCTGCCAAAATGAGGAAACAAAAAAAGATTATTTGCATAAATTATATCCTGCTAGGCTTAACATAAAATGTAAACCCAAGAAACAGACTCCTGCAGAAAGAGTTGCTTTTACGAATAAAGTTTTGCAGGTTGTTCTAACAGTCAGTGAATTCCATTTCTGAACACAAGAGCAAATTAATGAGCATGCGGGTCTTGCACCATTGCCTTTCAGGGAAGCCAAGATCTCCTCAGGGAAACAGTGGCAAGTCATATATTGGTAAAGCAGATGAAGCACTTTCATCCATGAACTGGTGTAGAAGGAAGAGTGCTACCGTGACCTACAGAAGCTTATTTCATCTATTGGCCAGTGCGCATTGCACGCCGAAGGCTGTTCAGTGCAGCCTGTAGATGTTGGGGTCTTTCACACAGAGATGGGGGCTCATACTACACCAATTCTGATGGACAGTACAGAGCCCGGCGTGACAGGCAGCACTCACTAAGTCCTGGGAAAGACTAAGCTGCAAGTAGAAAATATCATCAGCAAATATAAAAGAACTGACCGGAAAGAACACGAGAAGAGCCTTAATGCATATCCTCAGAGTTGCAATCTAAGGTGAGCCCTGTGCTGTCTTTTGCCCTGGAGCTAGAGAGCCTTGCTGAGCTACCAAAACCTCATTAGTGACCAATGGTACAAATAATCAACATCTGCTGCACAACAGCCAAATCTTCTCTTTTCCAGGTTACGAAGGCTGCCCTCTTTGGTGCAGACAACATTTAAATTGTAATCACTACCAGACCTGCACAGGATCCAACGTCAGCTCTTGTTAGAGATGGTTTAATGAATTTGTGTTTATCGCTTCATTTCCCAGTCCACCTGATGGTGGAAGAAACCCAAAAGCCATCTGAACCCCTGGACACTGAGCTTGGCATAACATTAATGGGAAGTTTTATGGAGCACCTCCAGAAGAGTCGGCCAGATGAGTGCACTGTGTGATACAGGAATGATCTCTGGAAAAGCTCAAGCTGCAGGAGAGGAAGAGGGTGATGGCAGTCTTGACATCTCAGGGCTCCCTCCATGATTTCCCAACTCTGGGCAAATCCGTGTCTGGGGTGGTGACATTTAGCTCCATCTACCGCAAAGCTCTTAGCTTGAGTTTCCATGCACTCACAGCCTGCTGTCAGTGCAAAGCCTGGAGCTCTGCCATGTGGGAAGGAGGAGCCCATTGCAGTGGGAAAATAATTTTCATATCTCCAGAAGCCAGCATTTCCCATGCCACAGGGAAGAACATTAGCCGTAACTGTTCCATTCATTACTTTAAATAACATAGAAATGAAAGGAGCTTGATACCCAGAATCCCTTTTTTACAATTACTGCCATTTTAATTGACCAGTATAAGCCATTTTCTCTAGGTTGCTGCAGCCAAAGAAATTTAAAAAAATAATGTGTAAAATAGATATTTTTGTTTAATATGTGCTTAAATTGGAAAAAAAATTCCTCATCTAAAAATAGTGTAACAAGTCAGTAATGTCAAAAAACAGCGATGAAAACAAAACAGCATTTACTGATGTTTTGTTTCATTGTCTTTTCCTGCAGCCATGATGAATAGAAATCCTCCTTTAAAAGAAAAAAAATCTTAAATCATCATCTATTTCCATTAGCTGGGGAAATCAGAAAAAAAATTAAATTGCTATGGAATAAAAGGGTCCAGATTCAAAGCAGAATATTAAGGAACAGGGTAAAAAGGAACTCTTTGAGTTTTGTGTTTTAATATATTCATTGTAATTAAGAAAAAAAAAAAGAGAAGGGACTTTATTTGAAATGTTGTAACTCAAATACACCCAAGTCTAACAGCTGCTTTTTTAGCTCAAAACACACTGAAGAGAGACAGAAGGTGTATAGTTGATGTCAAATGCTGCTGGCACTTTGTCACATTTATAAGTCTTAATTTACATACATGCACCTACTTGCACTTTATAGGTGTGGAGGTCAATTATTGCAAGCTTAATTAACATCTTACTGCCAAAATTTGTTAAGCTATTAAGGCAAAATGAAGATTAGAATAATACAGCATGATAACTAGATGCTCTATTAAAGCATGAGTAATAAAATTTGGGATCTGAAAATCTTGGCTCATTTAGAATATTGTCAGTTCCAAGAAAATAATTATTTAACTTAATAAAGTCAGAAGTAGTAGAAATTACAGAATTCTGTAGCATAAAAAGAAAAAGTGTGTGAAGCTCATACGAATTAGAATGAAGCAAGCTTAACGTAAATGTTTCACAAAGAAGAGAACTGATGCATACCTCCCAAAAGCCAGAGAATGACTGGGGGGACTTTTAGGGGCTGCTTTTCAATACCTGCAAGGAGGTAACCAAGCAGATAAAGCCAAACTCCTTACCCAGATGCTTCGTGGGAGAATAGACAACAGTCATCCACTGAATTGGGGGAGGTTCCATCTGGACCTCATAAGGGGGAAAAAAAATTACTATGAAGTTAATTAAGAACCGGAACAGAGTCCAGTGAGGTTGAGGGATCTCAACCCCTGGAGGTTTTCAGGATGTAACTGAAACAGGATAACCCTGCTCTGATTTCAATGTTGACCCTATTTTGAAGAACAGGTTGTACAGAGACCTCGCAAGGTTCCTTCCACTTCAGCAGTTCTGTGGCACATATGGCGATGAGGAAAAATAAAATCCAATACTGAAATTTCAGTATTGAAAGAAAGTGGATATATACTATGTGTCTGTCTTGAAAATAGAAGCACTAGCAGTATTTATAGTCACAACCTCTCAGGAATGGTAAATAAGCTCTGTGCTTGAAAGAGGAATAAAAATCAAAGGTCTGCATCTGAGATGCTGATTGAGAAGTGGGCGTTTAGGCAAATTAATTCCCATATATTCATAATATAATCATAGCATTGTTATTGACTTTAAAAAGTCCTTAATAGCCACTAAAATCTTACAGACTGAGAGAAAACATGAATAACATGTGATTAAAAAAGCACTTTATTTTTTAAAGAAATCAAGTAAAGCTGAATTTAGGTCTGAATAGCTTTCCAACTCAAAACTCCTTCACAAATTCAAAATTAAATTATCCATAAAATCTTGTTTCTGCAACTCTGGAAGACTATTTAAACCTATTTCACATATTAAGTAACCGCTCCCTGGCACTCAGATCAGTTATTTTGGGTAACAGGATCTACTTGTGCTGGGAAATAAGGAAAACCAGTTTTGTCATAAGCATGAAATTATAAGAGGATGTCAGAAGTATAAAGACTGATGTCATGAAAAATAAAGGGTATTTCTCACAAGCCAAGGAAACCAGTGAATCACTCCAGTTTGGTGTTTCCAGAACACGAAACATAATCGAGTAGGTCCGGAAATCTGGATGAATCAAGTGGAGAGATGTCTGTTCTGTACAAATTCATTCAGTTTTTACCGGTTGCTGCTTTGACTCCAACGTCACCTGGACTCATAGAATAGAAAAAGTGAAGATGCCTCGTTGCCCCTGGCAGTTCTGAGAAAAAGGCCAAAATATATTTTTATATACCAGGCATTCAAAACCTTTTTTTAGAGAACCCAGAGAAAGAACACTAGTTACAAGAGCAGCTGCACATCCTAATAGAGCTCACTTTAAGATAGAATAAGATATGTATTTTCTGCCCAAACATCACTTTTTCAAGTAAACAAACTCTGTACATCCTCTGGCCAAGAAGATGATCTGAACTAGATGAACTGAACTGGTTCATGATTTTAATAGAGAAATAGGATTGATAATTAGTATGTGTTACCTTTCAAATGAGAAAAAAAAAAAAAAAACCACCAAAAAAGTTGACCTCTAAAGGTACATTAATAATGTTACACTTATACAGATGGTTATAACCACTAAAAAGTCCATATTTAGACACACTTTCCAGCTCAACTGAAAGTTCCTTGTCTATTCTTATATGAAGCAACTAATAAAATATTTTCAAATTGAGTTAATATTCTATCATATTGTGGGTGCAGCTGATGTTGAGATAAGGAGCTATTAGGAACATTTAGGAACTTTCTAGTGGAATATAAAAGCTGCACAGCATGTCTGTGAGGGATCATAAGAAGCATATTGCTATATCTGGTTCTTCTTCAGAAATTTAGAAAAGCTCCATTGATAGAAACCAGAGATTCTCAAACAGAAATTAAAGAAAACTGTTGCTAACTGCTTGCCCCAGATTTTATGGAAAGAAGGTCTTCCTAAACCTGTTGGCATCCTCTGTTGAGCGTATGACTTTGGCTGACAAAGATAACTGTCAAATGTAAAGTATTCAGGCTTCTGAAAGGCTATTGCATATGAAGCAGTCAGAAAGTTAGCACTACTAAACAGCATTAAGGCATAGATTTAACAGACAAAGAACTGACAAGATGATAAATAAAAAAAGTAGTCAACAGTGGAGCAACATGATTTGAATGAAAATGTCTCTGATGAAGATTTGTAGCTATAGCAGCACATCCTGCAGCACTGAACCACTTCATGACATCTTTTGAGATGCATAAAAAGGTGCTTCTGATGAAAATTTTGGATGACGTAAGGACCAGCCAGGTTAGGAATACTGATGGCTCAGTTGTAGATGTCCATTCCACCAAAAGGGATGAGATTCCCTGAACAAATAAAAGTGCTTGCTTTGTAAATACCTTTGGAAATCTGGCTCACCGTAAAAGCCACCTGTTTTATTTTTAGCCAAAGGTCAGAAATAGCCACTTTTAGATGCCTATGGTAGTTCAGATTAGTAACACCTTAAAAAGTGTCTATTTCTCACCTCTGATCCCAAAGAAAACACAGGATTACTCAAGAAATTAGTTGAAATTACTCCTATTCTATACATATATATATATATATAAAATATTTAGTACAAGTAAGTTACATATTTAGAACTAAAGAAAATAGGTAAAGTCTACAGAAAGGAAAGGTTGAATATTGGAAAACAGGGACTCTGGAAATGATTGAAGGCCTGTGACAGATAAGCAAAGAAACTCCTACCACATTTATGAAACGTGAAAACCACGACAAACTGGACATGACCCGACAAAAAGCTCTTGCACCCCAGAAAGCCAACCATGTCCTGGGCTGCATCCAAGGCAGCCTGGGCAGCAGAGTGACAGAGGGGATTCTGCCCCTCGCTCTGCTCTGGTGAGACCCCACCGGCAGTGCTGCATCCAACTCTGAGGTCTCAACATAAGAAGGACATGGACCTGTAGGAGCGGGTCCAGAGGAGGCCATAAAGATGATCAGAGGGATGGAGCACCTTATGAGGACAAGCTGAGAGAGCTGGGGTTGTTAATTCTTGATAGGAGACAACTCTTGGGAGACCTTGTTGTAGCCTTTCAGTATATAAAGAGGGCTTTTAAGAATGATGGAAAGAAACTTTTTAGTAGGGCCTGTAGTGACAGGACAAGGAGAAACAGTGTTAACTAAAAGAGAGTAGGTTTAGATTGGGAATCAGGAAAAAAAAAAATATGATCAGGATAGCGAGAAAAATGTGGTGAAAGACGTTGCCCAGAGAAGATGTGGACATCTCATCCTGGGAAGTGTTCAAGGCCAGGTTGGATGGGGCTTTGAACAAACTAGTCTCATGGAAAGTGTCTCTGCCTACAGCAGGGGGATTGGAACTAGGTGATTTTTAAAGGTCCCTTCCAACCAAACCCATTCTTTGATTCTGTGATTCACTGCTTATTTTGGAAAAATTTAATTTAATCCCCAGATAGAAATTTGAAGAGCAATAGATCCATTTAGTATGAAGAGCAGTACAGAAGCAATTTTACTTCAGTGTAGTGAACCATACCTCCAATGCAGGGATACTTCATAAAACGAAAATGTCTACATTTTAATAAGGGCATTGTACATTAACACCAGAAAAAGAAAATATTCAAATGATGGAGAAACATTTTCTTTCAGCAAAAGTTTTAAAAGCATAAGCTGTTTAACTTTCCATCTGATGACTGAGAAATTATTTGAATGCAGTGTTTTATATAGTAGAAGAAGCCATAACAGGAACCACTGACTGTAAACTATTGCTGGACAACTTTACACTTGCAAGGTGGGGAAAGGAGCCATCAGAACAAACTGCCCAAGGAAGTGATGGCTTCTCTGTTACCTGATACCTTTCAGGACTGAAGGCTTTGCAAGGAGATATAAGTCTTTGAAATACTAATGTTCTTTATTCCAGTGCAAGTTAAGGCTTAAGGAAATCGGACTAAATCTAATGGCTCTTCAAGCAGCTCCTCCTGACCTTGAACTCCCCGAGTCTTCCTTCCTATGGATTGATGGATGGAGAATAAAGATGAGGCAAGTACACATTCACTGCCTGAGTATCACTTCTGCCACAAGATCTAGTGACACCAAGTCCCTTAATTTACATGTGAACATGTTTCTTTCTAAAATCATTTAAACAGACTCTGTGACAAACTGAAGCTTTAGCAGCATGTGCCAAAGCGTAAACAAAAGAACATCAAAAATCTGCTGTGAAAAATATAGGTGGATATATGAGCAGTGTTAGGTTATGTGATCATCCACACAAACACAAAGCACTTGGAACAGTGGTAAGAGGGAAAACCCTTGAGCTGGCATCTGAGAAGACTTGGTAGATGGTCAGATCAGGAAGATTGGCAAGAACTGCCATGGACATACAGCAGGTGGAGATCACAAGTCAGTAAGTACAAGTCTCTCCCTCTTCCATCAGTTTTTTTTCCATCTATACTAGTTTTTGATGTAATGCTAAGGACAGCATCATAATTCTGTACACTAGCATTGCTAAAAAAAAATGCATAGCAGTTTCTGAAAGGTTAGGTATTTTAATCCCAGTGTCCTGAGTAATACTAATTTAAAATTTAAATTTCATCAGTTGATTTTCCTGACAATTTCACTTATTTTTACTTCTTGTTATGAATTATATGCGCTGTTCAAATAGTTGATTGATTCTTCCTCAGATATCTGTCAGATGCTTTTCAGTGCCTGGAAAAGGTTTATATATATATATATATTTATGTCTCCCTAAGTTCTTGTGCTGATGACATCATCTGTTAGTACGCAGTAACTCAGAGAGATAGCAGGATATTTCAATCATATTATTGTGTGCTAGGAGGTTAGCAGGCAAAAAAAAGATGTGATTTAAATTACACGAGTATTAAAATTGTTCACTTAAATGAAAATGACATCAAAAGTTAATCACAGAATGGTTTGGATCAGAAAGGACCTTAAAGATCAGCCAGTTCCAACTCCTCTGCCATGGGCAGAATCACATTCCACTAGACCAGGTTACTCAAAGCCCTGCCCAAGCTGGCCCTGAACACTTCCACGGAAGGGGCACCTACAAGTTCTCTGGGAAGAAAGTGCATAAGATTCAACAAATACTTGCATATCTTTCTATGTTAATTCTTTTCTATTGTGTGTTCATTAAAGAGACTGGCTAATGGGAGTCCTGAAAATTTAGAACAAAGAGTTTGTCTATTTTATGGATACTAAAAAGGAATGTGTGCAAAGAGAGGTGGTTGAGCATAAACACCGAGTTCACGGCTCTCCAGTCTGTGCTTCCAACGAGAAGTCATTACAGCAGAAGAACACAACACCCACCCCTTCCCCTGGCTGATGCCACCACCCACTCTGTGACTCGAGTCACACATGCCTCTGCACTGCCTGACTGCCACACTTACTAGGGGACAATCCAGTTTCTTCCTTCGTAGCTTATCAGGTCTCATTAAGAAGAGGGGTTTTTTCCACTGATTCTCAAAAAATCAGTCCTTCGAGCTTCATGCAGATAATTTTGTGCTTTCTCGGCTGGTATCAAAAACGTGTTGGCTCTTAGCACCAAACCTCAGAATTCATACGTGTGAAATATCTATAACATAGTTTATGCATACAATCCTTACTGTTGCAGGATCTGAAAGTAATACCAATATCTCACAATATTTTTTACAAGCAATATTTGCTTCTGAAGCACTCAGTCCATTAAATCTGAAAGCAGCAGAGACAGAAAGCTTGTTTAAGAAAAAGAGACAAATTAAATTTATGAACTAAGAAGCAGTTTCAGCGGAGAGAAAAATACGGCAATAGGGCTGAGAATGAAGGACATTATAATATCTTTTCTAAGACAAAAAAAAAAGAAAGAAAAAAAACCTGTGAAAAATGCAGATCAGGAAAAGTGCGACATAAAAAAGGAGGTGAATACTGAAAATGCACTATACCATCTGGATAATGTTTGACATCAGCAAAAGCAAACAAGAATCTAAAGGAATATATGTTCCCAGTTATAATGATACATAATATAGATAGGTAGTGTAATGAACACTTCTTTTGAAGCCAGATTCTTATTTCCATGCTATTCCCCACTTTTTCAGTCACTTGTAACATTCTATTTCCTTTTGGCAGCATCACATCCTTTCTCTCTGACTAATACATTAAGAAAGTTCCTCTCATTAACATCTCCTGAAAGTGTTTCACACCAGTGGAAGATCCTTTCAGAAACCACTGAAAAAAGAGGTCACACCAAATGAGAAGAAATCTTGCCCAATTCCACAAATATTGTCAGGGTATCAGCCTTAACATTTTCGTTTCTTCTGGTCCATGGAATAGTTATATATAAACTACACTAAAATCCCAGAGAGCTTGCATTTATTAATTACCTCAGCTGTTTCTCAGTATCTGATATAGACATGTTAAAATAGTAGTCCCAGTTTTTTTGGCAGCAGTACTGAAAGGAGGATGCAGTGAAGCATCCTGAGGTGATCAATGGCCTAGACACACTGAAGGCTGGATGGAGGTTGCTGTTAGAGTATTCTATGTTTATGAAAATGATCTGAAGAGTGTTAAAACTTTTTTCCCATGTCTTGGAATAGGGAACCACATGGAGTTTTGGATTTAATATTTAAATTGGTCTAGCCACTAGACTGAGAAGCCGTATCACTAACTAGTTCAATCTTGAAATCTCACTAAGGTGAATGTTAAATTGTTTCTCTTTACCAGTTCACCCAATATGTTCAACAGCAGTAAATTAGAAATATTTTAATTGATTTATCCTTTGGGGAATTGCTGGTGCGTGGTTTTTATGAACTTTCTCACTGTGAACAGACAGCAATCGCAAGTGATACATTCTGAGCAGCCTCCCAGGATTAAAAAGGAAAAGTCTGGGTGAGATTTTGCAGTTAAACAAAATCTCACTCAAAGACAGAATGACACTAACAGGGAGCAGAAGTTTCAAATTAGCTGCTCATAACACACTGCTGAGCTGCTTTGATATCTTCTCAACGTAGAGGCTAAGATGAATATTGCTCTTTGAACATTTTAATGCATATTAACACGTGTCTTCTGTGACAAATTTGGACACCATCTCCCCTCCCCTCTTATAATATATGCAGAGGTGTCAAAGAATATATGAATATGGAAATATATGGATAAAAGAACACTCAGTGTGCTGGGCATCTGTACAGCTATAATCAATGTAAAATTGAGAGTTTATTTAGCTGACAACAAACTTGTAAATATCAGTATTTAGGCAGAATGATACCAATTGTCTGAGTAAGCAGAAAAGGGATTAATAAGATTTTATCACAAGTTTTGGTCATAAGTCTGTCATAATCAATGTTTGTCGTTATTTTAATTATGGTATTTGAAACCATATAAATTCAGCAATACCCAAGTTCAATTTAATGAGAAACAGCCTGCTCTCAAGAAAAATAAGGAGATGGGCAACCGACATACTTAATCTGGGAAGATATTTTCATCAAAATCTAAAGTGTAATTTACGAGGAAGATGAAAATTTCAAATATTGTCCATGAGTGGAGCAGTGGAACAGATTAAATAGTGTGCATCTGGCTGAAAATGTAACATGTTTAACAAGGCATTAATTAGAATTTCCAATAGAAGTTCCATTTAGTTAAAATATTTAAGTGCATGGGATATGTGCATCTGATATGCATGCATTTCAAATTATTAGAGCAATTTTCATTAGCAGACGCTATATCAGTATGCTTTGGAGTGCTAGAAAAGGCTTACTCTGATTCCTTTTCTGCGTATCATTTGATGCCAGAATTATCATTCACTTCATTTAACCTCTTCGCTTTCACAATATCCTTTCACCCAGGTTCGCTTGATCACCTCGCCAGAGTGAAATACCTATTTTCTTTACTGAGCTGAACGTCAGCAGTGCTAATAACTCAAGAACCCTGCTGCATGGCCACTAGAGGAACGAGCCACGTGAGTGGGCAAGGAAAAGCTGTGGAGAGACAATTTGTCCTGGTCAGTGGTGCGGGAGGAGCGCTGGCTCTCTTAGTGCCAGTGCAAAGCCATTACAAAGCTGTGCTGCCGTACATGGCATGGCCTTCACCTCTGGCTCTGGTACACAGTCTCCTCCAGGAGACTGCTGGGAACAGGATATTTAGTGTGCCATCATTTTCTGAATACTCTTTTTTAAAACAAATAAAATATCCTTTCTAAAGACTAATAAAGCATTTTGTACAGATATAGAGGTGTGGCAATCCCTAAGGAAATACTGAAGTCAGGGCAGTTCAACTCTCCACTGACTTTTTGGAACAATCAATGTCAGCATGGTAATACAAGATGGGAACAAATGACAAGACTAGAATTAGCCATCAATTGGAAGGTCTTTATCTCTCCCTACATAGTATATATGAAAATCTTAAGCTTTATGACAGCAGGGATTAATTTTAAGTGAACAGTTTAGAGCTAAACTAGCAGAGCTGCAGTATTCAGCAGCACTCCACTGAACCTAGTTTAGTGCACACTGTAAAATTTGTGCTTATTCAACAAAGCTATTTATACTTCCTTCACATCAAATACCCAAGGACCCATAAAAATATTCCTTTTAATCTGTGGGATACTCCTACATCTAAAAAGACATTTGTCACCTGGTAAATCTGGATTTAAAGCCAAAGGTTCACAAAATTATATTGGATTAAAAATGAATTCCCTTTTAAGACTCTGAGACACCACTTGTCCAAAGCCTTAAACTCTGCTTTTCATCACGACGAGTTGCAAGAGAATTGAGGCACCACCTTCTCAATGTGACTGCTACAAAGAGGTTTTCATAATAGGTAACCCCCTCTTAGCTTTGTCTCTTCACATTTCTCACTACGGTAAGAAAATCATCCAAAATTCCCTTCCTGAAAAAAGAATCTAAGAAATACAAAACCACAAAGATGAACAAATAGAAAATCCATGTCTTTTTTATGAAGTTGACCCATTTTTTCTCACATTACTTATGAACCTCCTTCCTCTGAATGACATGCTGTGTTATGCCATTAGATCTACTGAGCCTCGGCATGTTAGGAATATCCAGCACCATGCATATTCATGGTACTCAGCCACCATAAACAGATGGTTTGTGCACACACAGTGCCATTTTGTGCTCAAGGATTCACAAAAAGTCTGGAAAGAGGAAGGGTTTCACTACGATTAGAACTGTTGGTCAACAGCTACATTTAGCTCATCATCTTTCAAGAAAGCAAATGACCATTTTCTCTGTCACCTGGAAGCGGAATCTGAGCTTTGTTTAGCCTAAGACATGCAGTTCTAATAATCCATACAGTCACCTCTTTTCCCATCATTTCCATTGCCATCCAGCTCTTCATTTGATTTCAGATTCTCGGTTCTGTAAATGAGGTGCGGTAGAAAATTTCTGCAACATAAGCTTGTAATAAGGATATATTACAAGCTCAAGACAAATGCTTCAGGCATCGGATTAGATGATTTATAGTAGCTAGGTTTTATTAAGATCAAGACTTTAGTCATCTAGTTTGTCAGTTGCACAAAATTGATGATTGGATAAAGTTCAGGTCACATTCAGGTTTCTTTTGGTTTGGTTTGGATTTTTAACCAAAAGTTCATCAGTAAAAAGTCCTGGATTATTCTGCATTACTTCTCATTTCATCAGGTGACTGTCTCAAGTAAAGACAGCAGAGGAGCGAATCCCAAATTTGCCTTCTCCCATCAGAGGAATTAAGCTGAACTAAGCAACTCCTTTACCAATATAAGATTATATACTGATTTATCTTTTAGAACAGCCAACCTCTACACACAGAACAGAAAGAGCCAGTCTAGTTCAGGAGTGTTTCTGAACAATGCTCTGCAAGCCTGTGAGGATACATACTTCTCTCCACTCCTAAGAACTTTGGCCTAACTTGCATCTGGATAATCACAGCACTTGTATGAAATTTTTTTTTTAAAAAAATTGCAAAAAGAAGCAGCCCGTCAGATTATTCACAGGGAGTCATTTAGCTGGTTTTAAGAGTATATTATACAGCTATAAACATGCATTGCTTATTTTTAATACGCAATATTCCAGCCTATTCAATAATGTCAAATGCAATAAATTCTGGTGTTATGTATGTGACACCTTTTAACTTCCTACAAATGCCTGCAGGGCATTGTAATATGGAGCACTATGCCAAAGCTGTGTCTTACTTTAAATATTTGTTTCACCATCCAAATGCTCCATGATAGAGCTTCATGCTATTCTCTCCTATAATTAACTTTGAAATGTTAAAATATCTTTATTTGTAGCAATTTAGAAAGTATTGCAATAGCCTGTTTCCTCACATGGGCAGAGCTTTTGCACTAAAACCAGACACACTGAAAAGAAAAAAAATTGATGTCAACGACATGAGTTCTCATGTACCTTTAGAAATAGGAATTAGATCAGTTTTGAGTTCTTTGAACCGCTGATACTGAAGAACCACAGGCATGTGCCTGAATCATTAATTCTTTGGGTCATTTAACTTGAACATGAGATGCTTGGCAATACTTATAGTTAGGAAGCAATCTGCTTTAGAAGGTCCAAAAATTCATAGAACAACAGAAACAATAAAAACGTCCTGTGCATTCACTTTTCAGAAAGTCTCTTTGCATGAACATGCTGAGCCCCCACTTACAAAGCCTAATTTTTAGCTTGAGTAATTCATCATTTGGAAAAAAAAAAATAAAAAATATTAACAAATAATGACTTACATCATATTAAGACATAGGAAGAACAAATTACACAACAGGCACCACTCTAGGGCATAGAGAACTTCTCTTTGCCTACTAACATAAACACTAAGCCAGGATGAAAAGTATCTTTTGCTGCAGCTTATGGGGTCTCTTTGCATCATACCACCCAACTAATTCCTATAAATGAGATAGCACTGTGTTTTTATGCACAACAGCTTGATGTAACTACATTTTATTTTTGCTGTCTTTTTAATATTAACTTGTTCTGATTTTGTGTACCACTGCAGGTGCACAGATAGTGTAAGTTTTCACATATTGTTGCCATCTAAAATCATGTGTCTTCAGACAACCTGATAGATAATATATATATACAGATTATTCCTTGACTAGACAGTATAATCCTTGACTTTTCAAATCTGTATCCTATGTGAATTTGCTGCTGTCATCTGCTTCAAGATAGAAGAACTTCTGTCCACCTCTCCAGATTTTCCCACGTTAACCAATAAAAGCTGCTCTCTGGATTTAGATGCGGTTCGATCTTAGTCTTGCTGCAAATATTGTTGCATCTCTATGAAACACAGTCAACACATAAATAAGAAACCAAGAGGAAAGGAACTTCAACCAGTGGACACTATATATCCTTTACTCAGCAAACAGCAAATACTTCTTCCATAGGCAACTTATGAACACATTTTCCTTCTTTCTTTTCCTCCATTCCCATAATTTTTTCACATTGCTCAGACTCACTCTTCCACCCATGGTGTCTTTCTGTAGACCCTGTAGACCCTTTTCACACATGTTTCTCTAATTTTTTTTTAATCAATCTCTTCTCCAATATACCCACTGACACTCTCTCATCCCAAGTTATCTTTCCCAACAGATACACAGACCTGGAAAGAAAAGTCATCAGTGCTACTAGGAGGACGAACTAAGACGACAGGTTTCCCTCTTTGAGATCAATTACTCATTCAAAAGCTACCTCTTTCCCAGCAGCTAAAGAAGGCAAGTGCTGACATTCGTAGAATTTGAACTTTGGAATTTGCTTGGCAATCACCTAATTTAAACTGCTGAATTACTAGGAATTACTAGGGCAGGAAAGAGTAAACCCTCAAAACATTTTAAAAAAAAATCTTACAGCTCATGAAGTCACCTGGTTGTTTGAAAAGTTGTAGCAAGGGGTTTACACTCTGCCAGCATAGGCAAAATTTGTACCTGCTGATACCAGACTACAAGCATCTCCAAATTACTCCAAAGACCAGTGAGTCGTATTTAACAACTTCTTATGGATCTAGCTTTTTTCTCCATTACTGCTTGGAATGGCCTTGTGAAAGCCCTGTTAATTCATCTATAGAAGATTTTAAAGTTAGTTATTGCCAGAAGTAAGAGAACCTAGAACAGGTTTAGCTAACATACTTCCAGGCTGGGGCACCAGCCCTTGGCCTAACGTGGGAACACAACAGTGGAAGAACTTTTCTTTCCTCATAAGGTTTTGCTGCAGAGGTAAATGCAGTGTTAAAAAATACTTCAGAATCATCAAGGAAGAAGTTTTTCCCCCTTTGTCCCAAAGCATCTGGTACACTAAGGTCACGTGAAATCATCCTTTGGCCACTTTCAGTATGTACTTTTGGACCCCTTCTGTAAGTGAACACTGACTCTTTTTCCACATATTAGAAGGGCTCACTTATTTCCCAAAAAGAAGAATAAAACTGGGTCTTCTTAGTTCAGTTTCCCACCAAGTTCCCAGGAGTGGGAAATTATGACAGCGAAACATCCCGCAAAGCTGCTCCTTTATGATCTTTCCTTAGTGTAGTAATTAATTCAAAAAGAGAAGTTGTTATTACACCATCCCTGGAAGTGTTCAAGGCCAGGCTGGATGGGGCTCTCAGCACGCTGGTCTTGCGGAAGGTGTCCCTGCCCATGGCAGGGGGAGTGGAATTAGGTGATCTTTAAGGTACTTCCAACACAAGCCATTCTATGATTCTGTGATTCTATGAAAAATTATCAGTAGTTTGTGCNAGGCCAGGCTGGATGGGGCTCTCAGCACGCTGGTCTTGCGGAAGGTGTCCCTGCCCATGGCAGGGGGAGTGGAATTAGGTGATCTTTAAGGTACTTCCAACACAAGCCATTCTATGATTCTGTGATTCTATGAAAAATTATCAGTAGTTTGTGCTTTCTTAATATGTTTTTGTACCTCTTCAGTCCTACTTCACCTATTTTTATTTTCTCCTTTACTTAATTAAGAAACTATTTGGGAGAGGGTCTGTCTTTTCATTCTGTGTTCCAATGACACTGTCACCTTACACATTAGTTCCCAGTTTTCGCAACAGATGTAAAGATAGAAGGGAAAAAAATATCTCTGCAAGAAGGAGTTGATTTTGCACACTTTGTTAACACTGGTTAATGAAAAGCTCCCTAATGGCTTGAAAAATAGATTTTTAATTTTTCTTCTTTTACAAGTTTGGCTTTAAGATTTCACAAAAGGATGCATTTACCTAATTCTAAATGCAGGTTATGTCAGAAAATATATGTCACTCAAGTTTACTCCAATTCTTGCATTTCATTGCAAACATAATATCCAAAAGTTGCACCATCATTGACATTAGTATGATAAAAAAAGTTTGTAGGGTGATTATGCCAACAGGGACTTCTCAAGGTCAGGGGAAAAGAAGGCGAAGTCAAAGTGAAATGTTCAAGTATTTCAAAGTTACCAGAAAAAATAGCCTGGCACTGTAGGAATCGAAATGAAACAGAGGAAAGGAAAACCTGAACTAAACATTAAGAGCGACCAAGGTCTGCCTAGGAAACAGAGGGTGAGATTTTAAAGTTTGGAGCCTACAATGTTCAGTCCTTAGTATATAATTGCACTCTTCAAAATGAATCACTAATAAATGTCAATTAAAGTCACAGAATAACAGAGCTATAGAATTACAGGTTAAGTTGGAAGTGAGCTGGAAGTGCGTCCTATTGTCCAACTCATTCTCAAAATAGAACTTCAAAGTTGAAGCAGGCGTCTCAGGGCCCATGTTATTTTAGAAATAATTTCGGGTCCTTATTATTTTAGAGGCTTTTAAAAGGAACTTTGAAAATTTTGAATCCAGAAGTTCTGTGGGGTTTAAGCTGAATGCCAATTTAAGCTAAGAAAATCACAATTCTTTTCACAGCGCTTCTAAGCAAGATGTAAGAATCTCGTTATTGGAATCTTAGTGTTATAAGTTAAACTGCATATTTCTAAAGGGACAGAGGCTCTCAGAGGTCACTAGAAGAGGCAGAAACCCTTGGATTATAGGGCAGAAATTAAGTATGAGCTGTATTTTGCTTGCAACTGCAAGGTTTAAATATGTAACTGAGAAAAGGTTTATTTGTCAAAAAAACCCCAAACTTTAGTTTTCAAATTCCTATGGGCAAAATGAGATATAACTCTTCTTAGATAAGTAGAATACATTGAAATTACATGTGTGTGTGTAAAGATCTAAGCCAACTCATTCAATGATAATTAAAATCTGCAATCGCACTGAAGGCTTATGTAGTAAAGCAGCTAGGCATATTCTATCTCTCAACAATATATTGTGCCTCGTAGAAAAGCAAATCATAGCAACAAAGTATAATTTTATCAATTCTCTGGGTACTCTCTGTTGCAATTAGAACAAATTTTATTTTTATTTAGTAGCATTGGAATAAAGTGCATGCTTGTCTCATAATAGGATGCTGAACATGGAAAGGTCTCTTAATTGTCTGGGCTTTGTGGAATTCAAAGTCTTGATGTCTGGAATTTCTACAGGCTTTAACTACAGATTAAACTAAACTCAGCCATTCTTCATTTGCAATTTAATCAGTAACAATGTGTTTTGTAAACAAGTGAAAAAGTGCTGCCTTTTTGTTATTGAGGGTTGAGTGCAAAAGACATTGTAGAAAAAATTCTCCCATGGTAAAACCTCACTCCCAGGTGAGTTAATCAGTTTACTCTTAATTGTTTCTTTTTGTTCTCTAAGATTCTCCAGGTTATCTACTAATTCCTATATCTCTTTTCAGTATTTTACTGAATAAAGGATCTGAATAAAAATGTGCTTTTAACTGGATTCCAACATTGATACAAAATTCTAACCAAATATTTCCTCTTAGAGACATAAACACTTGATATTACAGTAAGCTCTACATTTCTATTGCACAAAGAAATTAAAGAGTATTATTTTATATGAGTATCCTTGAAACGCAACTCAACTATAAAGATATCATTTTATCATGATCACTTCTACCCTGGGAAATACTTTTTCAAACAACAGACAAAAAAATATCCCCCTTGTAGCTGTAAACCTCCTACAAACAGTTTATATAAACAATCAGGAGGCTTTGAGTTCACTACAGAATGAGCATGTATTTCTAATAACATTGAATACACTGCTTACGCAGCTCATATTTCACAATTTCCTTGTGCTTTTCTGAATGGGTGAAGATTTAGTGTGAAGAAGGAGAAAAATAATTTCAATCCCTCAATTGGAGAATGAATACATGAAAAAATTAGGTAGGACAGTTGACTGAGGCAGAAGCCATCAATGTAAAGGAAAGGTACTAGCAGTACATTTTATGATATAACATGCTTCTTTCTTCAGAAAGATTATACCATGACAATAACGATTTTATATTAAGCTACAAGTTGAATTATGACTAATGACAACACCACTTCCCTGGGCATCCTGTTCCAATGCTTATCCACTCTTTCAGTGAATAAATTTTTCCTAATATCCATCTGAGCCTCCCCTGGGAACAACTCAAGGCCATTTTCCCTTGTCCTATCACTAATTACCCAGAAGAGGCCAACCCCCACCCTGACACGGCCTCCTTTCTGGTAGTTGTAGACAGCAACTATATGTAACCAAAAAATCACGAAATCCCAAATGCTTCAAGTAAGCAAGTTGTAATGGAAGCAAGTGGACTTTAGCCCCACCCAGAGAAAATTTACATTTAAAAAAATGTAATATAAATAAACACTATGATAAGAAATATAAACACTATAAGATGAACACTCTGAGGGGAAAAAAAAACCATCAACCACCAAAAAACCTCTCAAGGAAGTGAAGAACAGTCTGATATTGCAAGCTGACCACATGAGCATGTCTACAAAAGAAAGGAAATGCTGTAATTAAATATAACAACTCTTATTGTCTAGAGATAAATAAATTTCCTCTCTTTTAAAATGGCTGACTAATGTAAGCCATCTTTCATCCAAGCTACCAATACACATCTCCCTGTTTCTGTGGGGCAGATGTTATAGGAACCCCATGATGGTCCCTATGGATGTGGTCACCTCCCGAAGGAAACATGGAACACATTCAGCAGTGCAGTGAGATTAAGGTTTACTCCAGAAACCAGGGTTAGAGGATGGTCAGGACCACACATTGGCTCTAAAGGAGACTATGGAAATTTAGGCTGACAAAACTATTCAGCACTTTTGGCTTCATTTTCCAAGAAGGCTGGAATTGCTTCCTGCAACTGCACAGCGACACAGGCACCTCTTGGAGCCCACAGAATTTACAGGGGTTTGTACAGGAGCGACCGTGAGACTGAAGCCACCATCACCTCAGGAAACAGTTACAGGCAAGCAAACAAAGCTTTACCAAATGTGAGCTAAAAACCTGAACCAACCCCCCTCCCCCCCAGTTTTTAAAGTTTATGTAATGGAAATGACAACTGACCCAGCACCACAGAATACAATTATAATTAACAGGAGACTTTTCTGAAAAAATGTCTGTGCTGCCTTGGGGAACAATGTAGGTCACAGCATCAATTAAAAGCAGAACAAACTCTTCACTGCCTCCATAACATTTAACCCTAAATCATTTTGTTGCTGTAAATTAAACAACCCATTGCTGCATTTCCTCACAGGAGTGAAAAAAGGCAAGAATAACTTGTTAAAAAACTTATTTCAAGCTCCAGCATCCACTTTACCCCGTATAATATGGGCAAGCAATATGGAATACTGATGTTACCAGTATTTCCCTCAGCTTCGTGGAGCAGCATTACTATCTGTATATTCAGTTTTCTTTTACCTAATCTGGATATTAATATTAGACCTTTGCAGGAAAGTATGAGAGATTTACTTGACGATCAAAACCAGCAGTTTACCTTTGCTGCTGAATGTAAAGGAGATGTAAGATTGTTTAAAATTCAAAGCTTTCTAAGCTTCAGTTTTGAAGCTCTAGTGAACACTCTTCTATTCAGGAGAGTGGAATACAAAAATAAATCACTTTAGATAAAATGTGTTTACAGGGATCACTATAGATATTTTACTAACATTAATTACTAATTTTCTAATACTATATCAAAGATGACTGTCAATAGAAGCCACCTAAAAATTTAAGGACATTCACTTTTAAAGAATTGTCCACAAATAATGTCCTTTTTTAAGATCAATAAATTCCTGTTTCTTAACAACAAAGACAATTTTCAGCAGAATTCAAGCCAGAAGAAAGATCTCTGTAATAAAGCCTCTCAAGTGTTGTTGACCTTTGTGTTTGTTCATGTGGAAATATTGGGCAATATCTTAGATGAAATTAAGTCCTTTGAAGTTTTATTATTGACTTGAATGGGAGGTGAAGCAAATTCTTCTCCGCTTGTGAGACTGAAAGGGCAACTATCCAGCATTGATAAGATGGACTGCCTGAGCAGTATCTAACAAAGTTCATGAGAGACCACAAGGGAACATCAACCGACACAATAAAGAAAGAGAAAACAAATTTATAAAGTGCACCTCCACCTCTTCTACTGCTCACGAGTAACATCAAGTAATGAAAAGGTACTGCAGGCAAAATGAAGACTTCCTGATGCCCATGCAGTACTTTCAGCTCAAAAACTTCTTCACAGAGAAGTATTTCTACAGGGGTATATCGGCAAGAGCAAAGACTCATTTCTGAAAACTTAGCAGGGGAAAAAGCTAAATAGCTATATTAGTTAATAAATATGTCTCTCAGTAGAGTACAAAGGAAGTAGATTTGTGCATCAGAGAAATTCCATTTTAATAGAACAAGGTTTTAAGACTCAATCTCTGACTATGTTCTCATCTGCATTTTCAAATTCCAATAAGAGGTACAGGAGCTCAGTTCCCTTTTTCCCGCTGAAACGTTAAGATAATGCAAAGAATGCCAACTTCTAATTAGCCCGTTATCTATAGCCACAATATCTCAGTGCCAGTGTCAAGGACTGCAGTTCCACTGTCGAAGGCTTTAAGGAAATCCAAAATGAAAAAGGAGTGGCCAAGCTTTAGAGAGTTTCCAATCTGAGTGTAAAATAGGAGATGCAACCCATTCCTCAACAGCTATCAGGATTTCACTAGAGTTTTAG
Organism: Mohoua ochrocephala; assembly: GCA_013398855.1. Classification (NCBI taxonomy): domain Eukaryota; kingdom Metazoa; phylum Chordata; class Aves; order Passeriformes; family Acanthizidae; genus Mohoua; species Mohoua ochrocephala. Next base: position 57,079 of record VZTA01002803.1, read on the forward strand.
ACCCCTCATTACTGAGATAGTGAATTTCTTTTAGACATTAAGACAAAGGCAGAGCTTGATGACTTGAGCAAAAACCATGAAAATGTTTTTTTGGAAGACTTCACAATTGAACAATGGACCCTTCCATCCTTACCTAACTGCAGAGGAAAGTCACTTTTTGCCAGGGAATGATACAGAGTAAGTAGGGTGAGAATAAGTGAAAGTAATTTATTTTAGGTGCAAGTCAAAGCAGGAAGCTTGAAAAGAAATGCTATCATGGGTTGTAGTGGGGGGATAAAAAAAAAGCTCATTTTAATTATACTTTCTCTAGGGGTTGATAGATTGCAGGCTAGGGGGTCTCTGTTTCTTCTTACCCCCAGGTGTTGTAGAGTGTTATCAGATGAGAATATATCATTCATTGCTCCGAGAATATGTGTAATGGCAGTACAATAATGAATTAGTTCTATGTCAAACAGAAAGAAAAGGTCTAAAGACTCTTCAGCCACTACAATCTTTCTCAAAGCCCTTTGTAAAAGAAAGGAAAATGTTATCACTCTTTTACAGGTAGGAGAGCAAAGGGAAAGAGAATGAAGCAAGCTGCCCAAGATGACTCAAGAGGAGTTGAAAAAACGTATCATATGTCTAGAACTCTGTTCTACAGACCACCCAATCTTCAACCAGTTATACAAAATATGACTGAGATGTAGATGGCAGACAGACAGCACTGAAAAACATCAAGCCCTCTCAACCAAACCTTGCTGTTTTAATCAAAATTTTGCAACTACAGATTAAAAATCAGTGAAGGAAAATTAATTCAGAAGTTCATGATCTAGAAGAATTCAAACTTTATCCTCCACACATGTAGGCCAGGAGGTGGGTGTACTGAGCTTTTTTAATGAATTAAAATGCAAGGAAGTGGGAAGGAAGTAAAAAGGAAATAAATGCTTTCATTAGGCCAAGTTATACAGCTCCACATTTCTCCATTTGAACTACTGACTGGGGAAGAAGGTGATAAAATGCACTGGTTCTACGAGTTGAATCTCCCTCCACAATACCATCTAACCCCATATTCCTGTGCAGAAGAAGTTTTTTTCTGACTCGGCTGGAGCAAAGAACAGGCTCCTCAAAGATTTGGGATTTAAGGCACAAAGCACCATTGGATCATTGAGATCCAACGTACTGTGACATGTAACACTGACAAGAACAGCTTGTCTTAGACACAAGCGTGCACATCTATTTCAGACAAGCACTTAATCCTGAAAACCTAAAAGGACTGAGATCTACCACTTTCCTTGATGGTTCGTCCTATGTTCTCACTTTTAACAACACCTGCCCGGCCTTGGTTTACTCTTACCCCGGTACACATTCTGCTTTTCTCTGCTACTGTGAAGAATCCTCTTATTCCAAATCATCCCACAGGAATACACTGTCATTAAGTCATGTCTCTCTGTGGAAGAATTTTTCTCCATTCTAGTCTCTCTTCTCTCTTTTGATATTTATTTATTATTTTTATAAATCACAGATGCCAAAACCTGCTACAATATTTCCTTCCACAGTCTCAATGTTGCACATCCCAGTAAAATCACCTCTTTATTCTCAATTTTTAGTGAGGTTTTTTACATTCAAGTTTATCAAGCACCACTGAGTTGTCTGTTCTCTGCTCTGGAACATTCCCAGCATCACTTACATCAGCTATAGGGGTCCCCATGTGTATGTAAGGCTGCCATTGCTTCCTTTTGGCTATGTAATACTTCTCTTCTAGATAATGACAATTTTGTTTGAATGGCCTCTGTTTGCCAGGCTAGACTGTAACTGGATTGCATTATCTGATTAATGTGTCATGCTTTTTTCCCCTACTGTTTCAATCTTTGCATTATTTTCAAATGTTAACATCCAAGAAATCATGCTGCTTTCCAAACGATTTGTGAAAATATCAAAATATGTTGTCCACCCTCAATTATAAATTGTGGAAGATTGTGGAGAGAGGCTATTTACGAGAGGATGCAGTGACAGGACAAGGGGAAATGGCTTCAAACTGAAAGAGAGCAGGTTTAGATCGGATATAAGGAAGAAATTCTTTACTGTGAGGGTGGTGAGGCACTGGCACAGGTTGCCCAGGGAAACTGTGGATACCCCATCCCTGGAAGTGTTCAAGGCCAGGCTGGATGGGGCTCTGAGCACCCTGTTCTAGTGGAAGGTATCCCTGCCCATGGCAGGGAGGTTGGAACTAGATCAGCTCTAAGGTCCCTTCCAACCCAGGCCATTCTATGATTCTATTTTATGATTCTATGATCCCTCGAAATTTCTGTGTAAGGGTCATTTCTCATTGACTACTGCTTTGAGATGTCAGTCTTCAAGGAATATTATTTTGATAAAGTATACTGTTATTTATTTATACCAGACAAAATACAAAATTAAATTAAATGCCTTACCAAAGCCTAAACAACACCTAGGACCATTGAACAACCAAACTCACATTCTGGAGTGAAGTTTATCTAGCATAACTGCTTTTCTTTAAAACTATGTTGACTGTCATTAATTTCTTCCTACCACTAACTTATTCTTATGCTTGCTTTTTTAGCTAAATTCTCCTTAATCTTTCCAATATTTTTTCCAGGGCTGAAATATAACTAACCTGCTCTGCAGCATTATTTGGAAAAAAAAAAGGTGAAAATAATAGCATGACACTCACACTCTAGAATTTAAAAAATTCTCCAACAGATCTTTTCAGCCTCCTTTTTTAAGGCTCTTAGGTGAAAGTTACCAAGTAATGAGCCTTCTGTTTTACTTATTTTATCACTGGCAGATGTTGTTTAACATGCTTGAAAGATTCAGTGCTGTTTGTACAGTAGGGACACTGGATCTCCTACCACCATATGGGCTTGCTAAGGAGCAAACAGCACTTCCCTCCTACTGTGTGCCACTCAGTACTGAAGAGGTAAAAGAGTTTTTGTTCATCTTCGCATGAATAAATGACACGAATAATTAAATAGTGATTGACTGGCATCATTTCTTCTTCTTTTTGGCTTACAAAAAAGCAGCACATATTAGCTAAGTCACATACAAAATAAACCGGGAAATAAACTGTGTTAAACTTCTCTCAAAATCCTAGGAGGCAGAAATTGAGCGTCCAGATATATACTATAAGACTTCTGGTCCATTATGTTTGCCACTGATTTCATCCTAGGTTACCACCTTAATCATTACATATTTTTGGTCCTTACATTAAGGAAAATTACCTAGACATCCTAAGCCATTATAAATTGATGTCCAGCTGGCAGAGAGCTGTGCAAGATCACTCAGAATCCTCATCCACCCTATTTATCCCAGAGTCTTGTTAACCCTGGATAACAAAGGATAGCAATTTGGACACCAACAATATATCACTTTAGACTACTTTTACCAGAAATATCTCATTAGTGTGCATTATCTTCATATCTTAATCTGCCTTCTTTTCCTCCTGAGACTGCAAAGGACCCAACTGGCAAACAGCCAGAATATCAAGTTTCTTACACATCTATTATCATAATGGCAGAAGGTCATACACTGAAAACCGAGCACACGAATGCAACGTAAACTAAACTGAGTATTTTAAAAATAGAAATTTATGGAGGTTGCTATCCTGGTGCAATAGTGCCAGTTGCACTTTTGTTTGATTTGGAGGCATTTTTTGTACTTCTGGTTTCAAGAACAACTTCCCTATTGGAAAAGTTCTTTGATTAAATAAACAAACAAACCCCCAGAACAAACCACAAAAAAACCCCACATCAAATCAAACTTCAACGATGCTTTCTTCTGTCACGCTGTCCGGGTCCATAAATATACTTAGTCTTCCTGTCTTATATCCTGGTTTGGTCCTGCCTGTTACATCTCAGAGACTGATGGTACCTCAGCTGGACCAACAGGCAATAAAAAGAAATTTCAAAAAGATAAAGGCGAAATTTTCTTGACCACTTGAGATACCAAAGTTGAGACATTTACACCTAGGTTATTTGACCATAAAGAATGTCTAGACAGTGGAGAGACAAAATCATTGCCAGGGCATGATCCACCTCCATCTAAAGGAGCCATCTAAATCAAGTTAGAAGAACTGTGTTCAGGACGAGCCTCTCCGTTGACTACCGCAGCAATATCGTTGTCTTCCTCAAATGTCAAATGTCAAGTCAAGCCAAATTGTTTCCTAATAGCTCAAACTGTTTTCAGTTTGATCAGTATGTAGCTGAGGCTTCTTACATGCCACAGCACCTTGGAAATTATTGAAACACTCACCAAAATATTTTTTAAAATTTTAAATAGGCACTTTTGGGTCCAGGGAAGCATTGTTGGAGAAAAATTGGCAAAACTATGAAGCAGCAATTCAGAAACTATTTGCTTTCCTCACTTACTTCTCACAGCCAAATTCTCTACTCTCACCTGTGTATTAGTCCATTCCATTTCAGGAAAAGGTCCCAGCTGAAGGCCTCTACCTGTGGGATTTTCTTCCTCTTGGCCTTTCTGGAAGTACATAGAGACATCTACTCAAAACACGTTCCAAACTCAGATTTTTTATTGTCTTTGCATATGGTGATAGTTGTGTGGGTTTGCTTCCCAGGTTGTTTTTTGGGGGAGTGGGCTCATTTATTCCCTTGGAGCTGTAAATTGGTGTTAATACACGCTGAATTGCCGAGAGGCTTTATAACAAAAAATAAATTGGCATTATATTATACAGTATTAAAAATGTGAGTGCATATTATTGATTATAAATATCTATGGATTAGCTATTTATCACTGAAGGAAGAACAAGCAAGTTATGTATATTTTACAAGAATTAACACTGTACTACTGTATTTAGGTTTAGTTTTAGTATGCAACATTTACCAGTCTCAAGTAATTATTAGCAAATGAAGCAAGAAGGCTACAAGGAATAAATAAACATTCTCTTGACAGTCCACCTCTTTCTAGCTAAAATTAGAAATAACCCTGTTGCTTCTAAATTTTAAAACCCACTCTAATTATCACTATGAATTTATGAAGTTTTAACAGTAGGAGGTTATATATTTGCTTTTAATGAACGTCAGGTTTCCATTTTTTGTGAAACAGAAAATCTATAATGAATTCAGTCTCCCACATAGGCATGAGTCAATGCCATTGTAGAAAACACATGAGTTCTTAACAAACAACAACAATATGGAAGAGCCCTATCAGTAAGGGGAGAGATAAGGCAAGGATCTCAGTTTTTGTTGATAGCAAACCTACCATATCTGCAGCTATGCATCCCATAGCATTTTTTACACAATGTTTAATACAAAAGGGACTTAAAAGCATTTTTACAAAGGCCATATTCATTACGATGCTTATGTAATGCTGATCCTCACCTTTTACTATGTTACTTTAGAGACTTTTCGTTTCTATTTTAATAAAGAATACAAATTTTTAAAAGAATAAAAATCATAAATCAGTTTGGGTGTGAAAGGAAATAAAGACCACCTAGTTCCAACCCCTACCTGCCTTGGGAAGGGACGCCTTCTACTAGACCAGGTTCCTCAAAGCCCCGTCCAAACTGGACTTGAACACTTTCAGGAACACAGCCTCCACAGCTTCCCTGGGCAACCTGTTCCAGTGCCTTGCCACTCTCACATTGAGGAATTTCTTCCTAATATTTAATCTAAACCTGCCCTCTGACATCTTGAAGCCATTTCCCTTTATTCTGTCACTATATGCGCTTGTAAAATGTCCCTCTCCAGCCTCCTTGTAGACCCCCTTTAGGTACAAACCCACTTCTTTTTATGCATAAAAGGTAACACCTTTTCACTCTCATCTGCAAGATTAAGTCTTTTTTAATAGCAAGCATAAAACAAAGCAAGTATAAAACCACTAGGCCAAGTCATTCAGGGAAGTCTCAGAAGTCTGATGCTATAAAGAACGGCTAATAATAGTCAAAAAGCTCAGGGTGTACCACTTTTCAGTATAAAGTATAGTCTAAGGAAAAGGGACTTCTGGCTCTGCTTAAAAGGACTGATGCTGTCATACAACAATATTTTTAAGAACTGAGGCTTATATTGATGCTGCCAATCTTCAGGCATTTAGCTGTGTCAGCCAGGAGCAGAGTCCTTTGAGACATGGGAAAATACTGAGAATGGTTTCAGGCTTAAATGCCCTTAGTCACTCTGGAGGGTGCATTCCCACCTCAGTGAAGAGGGAAGAATATTCAGCTGAGCTTACACAGAGAGGATTTTTACATGAAAAAAAAAGTAGAGTAACTTCTTTTACAGTGTAATGGGCAGCCGTGGATTCCCTAACATCAGCACTAAGCCTACCAGGAACAACTGGGAGGTATTTTATGGACAAATCCACTGGAGGTGATGCGCTTTGACCACGGCAAGCTTCTGTGTACACATAGTTTAGTTTGAATATTTGGTTCTGGAGTCTTTTGAGAAGAAATGTGTAGTAACCTAAACCAGACAGAAGAAATGCACACCGAGCAGTAAGCACTTCCCTGACAGAGGAAACATCAAAAGCAAAAATACAGAGCAAGGAACACCTCTGTTGAGATCATGAAGTAAGGAGGAGCCAAGAGTGAGGTTCTGCTGCAAAACGGCCCTCCTTCAAGATATGAAGAATTGCTGTGTATAAGGACAAGGGTTATAACTGTTGTGCTGCAATCATTGATGATGAGACACCAGCAGAACTGTATCATTTTGGGGCACTTTGTTTTAAGATAAGCACTGAAAAAGCCGAAGAAAATCTACAGAAGAGGAAACGCAGAACTTAGGGAAGACTGAAAACAGGATATTACATAGGGATAGTGATCAGTTGTCTCCAACTGAGAGAGAAACCAGGGAAATCACTCCAAATTTTCTGCTGTGAAAAAAACCTTTAACTTCTAGGTGCTGAAACATTGAAAGCCTCCGGTCCTTTCCATGTCCTGCATGCTTTGACTCAAGGAGAGGTTTATCCCTAGTGATTTCAGCAATTTTAATTTGGAACCAGATGATTAATAGCCAACTAAAAGCAACAGGCATATTCCTCTGGGCTAAGTTAAAATAAAATAAATACATACTTGCTTCCAAGGTAAGATTTTACAAATGCCACTAGTGGATGTAGTGGTTGTAGAAATATAATCTTCTTTGTAAAAAAAGGTCTTTTGAATAAACTCTGCTCAAATGCAAGTGAGGCAGCATTTAAAACAGCATTCTTCATAAGCATCAAACTGTGAGCTACAAATGTGGCAACACTAAAGGTGAGACTGAGTTTGCCAAATAGAGGTGTCACATGTCATCAGATGCATTAAGATATCATTTTGTCTCCAGATGCTTCTTCAAAAGGGACCGTGTTTCCTTCTGTCATTTCTGACAGCCATATGCACACCTCGGATCTTGCAGGACATCTAAAATAGCACTATATGCCTATCTTAGACAACTGAATCCCACCCCAAAAAGTCTTCTTTTTTTTTATTTTAAGGAAGTCTTTTCTAACAGACATTCTTATTCACACTAGCTATTATTAAATGCAAACATATAGTTAAAAATAATAAAATTTGGGGTGTTGTTGCATAGAAAATCTAAATCTCCTACTCTTTAACTAAAAATAAAAAAATAAATTTCAAGGTTCCTTAAATGTTATGAACTACCGTAAATCCAAAAATCCAAAATCCAGTAAAAGTTTTATAAAAGACCTAGAGCCAAGCAAGTTTCAGTGTCGAAGTACACCAATTTTAGAAGGGTTTAAATACTCTTATAATCTGGAAAGCCTTCCTAATCTGTAGATTAAGGAAGGATCAGTTTATTGCCATGGAAAAAAATAGTACCTATTAAATACTGGGAAGTCCCATGGTCTAACAAATATTACCTTGACACAAGAACATCATGCAGTGTCATAAAAAAACGTCAGCCACACCAATAGAACTGAGGAAAATAAAGTTTTCTGTTAAAAAATGTCTTCAGAAAGAGATCTCGTGAAAATCTACATAGTTCTGACTAATCGTGTATAGAGGGCATTGAAGTACTGCCATGCTAAGTAACAGCAATGAAACACGAACACAGGGAGAAGAGATGTGCAAAGAAAATGGTGATAGTATTTCTAAATAAAGCAGTGAAAAATTGTTGCCCTCACAGGAACTTCAACATACTGAACGGTATCTGTGATCACGGTGCTAAGTTCAAGCCTGTCCCTCATGCCAGTGATGTAACCGCAATAGATGAATTCTGCAGAACTGAGAAGGAGGGGATGAACTTCCATGGTGAATAATTGCTCTTAAACTAAAAATTTCACTTATGTCAGACAATGATGGAAAGGCAAGTTTCAATGAAAAGCTCAAAAATATATAAGAGGCTACAATTTTCTTTTAAAATTTGAGTCACTCTTTTTATCAATTTACAACAGAATAATGAACAGCTGATAGCACATTGGCGACAAGTCCAAAAATACTTTTAAAACAGGCTTGTGAATGAAATGAAAATTCAGGAGCAGCAGATGGGTTTAACTGCTGTTAAATGTGGAGTGGTTTCCAAGAACATGTTGTATGTAATAATAAATAGCCAGAGACATAAAGTTTCCCCAGCAGTTTAAACCCTGAGCATACAAGCTAAGTGAGGGCTTTCAAGCTTTGGCTCACTGCAACATCCTTACATTTTACCCTTGTCTACAGCAGCAAAAATGCTTGTTATTAACAATGTGTGCCAGCAATGAGTGCAATTACAGCAGCGCTGAGCACAGTTTCATAGGCAGGCAGGTTTAACATGGGCTTTCTGAAACGAGAATAGCTCTTGGCTCTGCTTGCAGGTTAATCACATTCAGCACCAGGGTATCCATTCTCACAGTGGGTAATTATGCCAGTGTACCCAGTGCCTCAGTTTGTGCATACGTTTTACATAATAAACATGTTAGAAATTGCTTCCCCTTCCAGTTCTTGATCTGGATGTGGGCACTGGGATGACGTACTGCATCGAGGGTTTCTGCAGTCATGATCTGACTGCCTCCGTGTCTCATGCCCTCTTGGATCTGAGCAAAAGTGAAGTCCCAAAGGCCCAAGAAAACAGGCAGAAACTTTCTTGTTTGTACCTAAAACAAGTTCTGGCTTCATCTCCTAATCCATCAAAAAGTGGCTTTATTAAGTGACAGCTATGACTAAGTTAAAGCTTCTACGCTTGCTACCATGTATTATTATATTTGACTGACACAAATATTTGTGACATGGAATGAAACTGGAACTTTTAAACTCACAGTGAGGCACTGAGGCACAGACAGAGAAAGGTTCAAAAGAATGAGTGCAACTGGCAGAGAATAGAAATTATATCAGGAACAAAACCAGGAAAAAAGTCACTGCTGCTGTCTCCTGCTAATCCAATTGCTTTTGTAACAACAAAAGGTTTGTGAGGAACTGTGGAAAAGAGCATCACTGGATTCAAGGAAGCCTCTGGAGTTCAGAGCAGACCTACATTATAATATATGTGTGTTCCTGCTTAGATGCACCAAGGATGATTCTGGTTAGCTACTCTGCAATACCAGTACCAGTACCAATACCCTGATGTCTTGGATGAACTGGAGGGAAAGGATTATTGGAGGAACAAATGATAGAAAAGAAAGGTGAGGAACCAAATGAAAGAATTGTATCAGACAATAGCAGAGATGTCAGACCTTCATGTGGGTTGCCAAGTAGAAACTTACTCCGTTGCTAACCTAGTACTTTTCACTGCTACTCTAGAAAATCATGATTTCTATACTTTCATCGCAGAAACCACCTCTTTTTCCGATTAATTCTCTCCATACAAACAAATATGGTATAACTATTGCAAAAGCACTTCTCTCTAATCCTAGTGCTATACTTCATTCATGAAATGGATAAAATTAAATCAGTCCACTGATGCTCATGTGGCATTCAGGGACTACTTGTTTCCGAGGGATCTTCTAAGAGCTTTTTTTTTTTTTATCCCTTGTCTGGTACCTGCTGAGAGGCTTAGAAATGAAATTGCTCTAGTGTCTAGGAAATTCAGCCATTAAAGTAACGGTCCCCAAAGCATGCCTATCATTCCAATCCCAAAATTAATGGTTAGAAAGCATCACATATGTATAAGCTAACATCCTTTTCGTCAATCTAACGAGTAGCCTTACTAGAGGTTGTTTGGAGATTTCCAGAGTCATGGCTTCTGTCCAACACATCTCAACTGAAACATCCTTACTACGACTGTCAAATGGACGCAAACAAAGTTTTGGGTGCTCCCTGTTCAAGCTGCACCCTGTTCTGGTTAATTGGACCTACTGGAATGCTGTAGCACTACTACTACGTCTGGAGTGGCCGTATCACCCAAAGAAAAGGAGGCTGAGGAATATGCTCCAGCCTGGACCCTCATTATCCTCACTGTTAGATGTTACACGTCACATGAAGCCCTGGCTGTTCTGGGTAATTCCAGCTGGTTCCTTCCAGGTCAAAACTGCTCTAGAAGGAGCCAGACTTATGTAGTGTGGACATGAACAAGCACCTTCTGCTCCGCAGCGTAGACACAGCCACTTTCTACTACCAGAGGTGCCCAATACTGTTACCTGAAGTACAAGTACCCAAGAATTCAAATTATATCAATTATCTATTTTTTTTTAGCCATTTGAAAGAGCCCAGTGATTTCAGGAGTGGTTGCTGGCAATGCAAATGTATGTGTTTCCAGGTTTCTCTTAATCAGAGCTATCAGCAACAACCACTTCACCAGAGCCACACTGGAATTTTAAAGTGGTGACTACAGAGCACCATTGCTGATTGATTTTGCAAGAGTCGTTCTGAAGGGGTTTTGTACATTGTTTTGACCAGCCATTTAGACAGAGAATTATGGGGATAAGAGATTACATGATTAGAACTAATCTTTATTGAAAAGTACTTAAACACATGCTCATGGTCTGTTCTCAGCTATTAATCAGCCATTTGTACTATTACCACAAAAATGGATTATATACGTGAGCTCCTCTTTCACAGAAGCATTTTCTGATAACGGCCAATCATCAAGCAGAAACATATGGGTTTGTAGGGGTTTTCTTTGCCCTGAAAATGTAAACAAATAAAGGCCTGGTTTTTTTTCTGGAGACCCCTTTTTTTTCCTAACAACCAACATGAGCCTCTTTTGCAAATTGTAAGACATTATATTCTGCAAGACTGCACTTAATGATACTGAAGCAAATTCAATGTATTTTGCACCTTCGTTCACGGGTTGCTCACTCTAAATGACCTTCATTTTAATATATTTTTTCTGTAACATTTTGGAGATGATCTCTGTAATGTGCAACTCCTATCTGCTCCAGATATTTTTTTCCACAATTGATAATAAGTGTTAAATATGTGCCACTGCCAAATGTAGTCATTTTCTGGTGTCTTACCTTGAATCTGCTCTGGCAGCCTCTGTGCATGTCTCCTTCGAGACCAGACTGGTTATTAAATTCCAGTTATTAGGAAACAAATTTAGGCTCAGGAGGTTTTTTTCTATTAAACCTTTGTCAAATGCATGAATGACTTTGTCTACAAACAGGAGTTCTCTTACAGATTTATGTTCAGTTTGTGAGTCACAGATTTCACAAACAACAACAAAAAGGTTTTATTTGTGAAAAAGCGAGGATTTCCCAAAGCAGTGGTTTGTGGTCAGTATTAGCTTAAATTGATTTCCCAGGAATAGGGGCATGAGATATTTGCACCCACAATCTAAAGTCTTCTTTATTACAGCCAACTTTTTGGTCCTTATCACCTGTATTGCCAAAGCCATTTTCAGGTTCCACAGAGTAGAAAAAGAGGATTGAAAGAAATTCAGCATTTCAATTATGGAGATAATAGGTGAAATAATATCCCCTAATTCTCTCAGCTTCCCAAACTCTGTAGTAAGACTAAAACATTAATGTTCCTCTGCTGCTCTCCCCTCAAAGAAACCATGTGTGTTGAGACATAGGTGTCAACATGGATCAACATGATGAAGTACTGGTACCCCCGAAAAGCAAATGTATCATATAACAGAACTTAGTTCAGCTTTGACCCAGCAGCCCACTATGTTCCAGAGAGCATCTGGTCGCAGCTTCCTAACCTTTCTTGGTCCTACTGCCTGTGAGGATACCACAGATGTATCTTTCACCTCCTGGTGAAAGATTTCGGTTGTCCAGCACATCTCAAATGATAATCATAAGAAAAAAATATCTTCCAGAGGTGGAAAAGGCATTATTGTACTGTTTTTCTAAAGTATCTATTGATATATCAAGCTCATAAAATTTATCTGGCATAAATTTTGACAGAAATACGATTCCCTTCTTTTTGTTCTTACCAAACCTAATAACTGTGCTTGCTCTGACAGTCCTTAGGGAAGGGATAATTTACTGAAATGTGTGAATGGGAGACTGGTTGGTCTCCACGTCTCCTGATGCCTCTGGAGACTATAACCAGCTGAAATGATGGTATTTATGCCATTTTAGTACCAGAGAGATCTGTTTGGCCCTCAGCTGCCACTGGAGAAAGTAATGAGTTTCCTATAGGTGTGGTGATATATCAACCACAGACATACTGGGGGATGTCTCAGATGACATTTAAAATGCTGATAAATTTCTGTGTCTCGGCAGGTTTATTATCCATGGAGGATATTTTTCCAACCTCCACTCTGCTTCCTTCATTTTTAGGGGTCTTATCGATGAGGAAAAGGATCTCCCATATTTTCCACTAGTAAAAGAAATAAATTTTCCTTAGTACCATTTCGAGCGTCTTCCAATGTGCTGATCATCCAGTTAGTTCAATACTTCTTTAGTTGGGGATTCCTAAGTAAACCCTGCTGTTTAGAGACCCCTCTCCCTGTCTAGCTTTTGCACGCTGATGTGCCCATGCCTCTATAACTGCAGTAAGTGCAGCACTGAATTCTTTTACTACCAGTAGTAAATTTACTATCCAGTATTCAAGGCTAGCAGCGAAAACAACTATTTTTGGCAACATAATAGTGTGTATACCATGTCCAACTTCATAACTGTCCCATTTACTTCCAGTTCAATAGTGTATTTATCTCCAAATGAACTGCTGCTCATTGCTCCTGGGAGGATTAATCTGAGCAACACACATTTTGGCTCTCGCCAACTTTTGCAAAGCGATATAATCCATCCTCCTTCTCACATCTTTCCTTTAGTGACACCCAGTGGGTTGACTTCTATTAACTAACTCTGCTCCTCAAACTCCACATGCTTTTTGCTGCAGTCAGAGTTGTGATGCTGTACACAGCTCTCTTCTCCTACAGCGTTAAGGATCTCAATCAGGACATAATTATCCACCCACTACTCTGAGTCTGAACTTGGTCCTTACTTTTGTTTATCAAATTCTTGCAGCTTTCCTTTTAGAACTCTTAGTGATGTTCCTGCGCTTTGTTTACCCTCCCAGTCACAAGAGTGGTGTTGGGATGTGACTTGGGCACGCTCAATCCCTCCTCCACTATTCTGTGCCACAGAAAAGCTAAGCAGGCTTGATGTGCTCTTGGAAGAGCTCCAGCTGAATGACTGGCAGAAAAGCGCAGGGTGTACGTAACACAGAACACGGAGTCAGCCCGTGTTTGCGGCGCACGCTGAGGATCGGCCCCGTGGGGCCACAGCAGAGCACACTCGTGCCTCAGAGTGCATGGAACCAAGGGGATCTCTCACCAGAGACAGCCCCCAGAAATGCCACGCACAGCTTCCACAGCCTTTTGTATCTCCGACTAAAGCCACTATTCATATTCCACGCTTATGGGGCAGAGAGCATTCCACGTCCTTCTTCGCTTCAGTTTTATAGTCTTTTTGGCTGGGGCAACAAAATCTACCAAAGATATCGAGGATTTCGACCCAGCAATTGTTAGAAAAGGATCTGCATTTTGCTGGCATTCACAGCTTGCAAAACTAGAGTGGTGTCACTTTTGTTATCCTCCACCTTCCTGGAGAATTCTAGCCTTGGTGAGACTGGCTTTGAAGTATTTCGCTCTCCTCCTCCGTGTATTTTCTCTGTTCCTTTTTAACTCCTTCTCTGAATCCTGTTCAGCAATCCCTTTGTTCTGACAGCACTTGCAAGAGGGCTTTTTTATGCCTGGTTTCATCTAGCTGGGAATAACCACAGAAATCTGATGTCACCTCCCCTGACCCAGAGACTGTGTCTTACTGACATGAGCACAGAGGTATCCACTGGTTATATCGGAGAGGACTAATCTAAAAAAGGTTTGTCATTAGGCTTACTGCAAATCTAACCCGCCCGATGTTAAGGTTTAATTTCAAACCTGTATTCTAAAAAAATGCAGAAAATGTAACTACAAACAAAAGAAAAGTAATTATGATGAAAGACATTTGGGGATTATAATTGTGCTGTATTTTCCAGTGCCTTCAGGGACATAAATATAACTTTTTGCTTTTGTGCTATATCCAAGGAAATAAAATATACCAGTTCAGAAATGTGTTGGCAGGAAATCTCTACACTGTTCAATTTTGGCAGGATGCTAAGTATTAGATGCTAAATATTATTTGACCTCATGACTCACAGGAAAACAATATGTACTTAAAGTACAGAAATAATTGCTCTACTTCAGTATGTCCAGCTTTCCTATATTTAAAGGCAATTCACCATCTGAAGACATTTCCAAATTGAATTGTTCTAACATTTAATCCCACACCCCCAATGGCAACAGGATAGAATTTTTATGAGGTTTTTTTCTTAATATTACTCAGTTCTGTTTAGATGAATTCTTAGTGAGTTAATACTTACATCTGTTTTATATACTTACAGCTCTTCAACGCAGTGAAGGCTAATTTCTGTCCTTAGGTTTATATCTTGGGGACTTTAGAAACCTGCAAATCATTCTATTATTCTGTGTGTCTGCTCAGAATATATTTATAAACACACTATGCTTATGCTATGTATGTATAATGTCTCTTTTGACGTTACACATCAGCTCAGCAAGAATATGGTCACACTCAGTAGATGCAAGGATGTGTATTTATTTGCATAGGAAAAATTTTACACCTTCAGTTCTTCCGCTAAAGCACTAATCCTCTTTCTGAGCCACCACCCTGAAGAATTATGCCACTGAAAATAGAGTTAAAGGCAACCACAGGAAAAAAAATAAGAATAAGCTGTAGTTTTGAAAAGTACTTTACATAATACTTGTAAAGCTCACTACCAAGAACACGCTATTGACGGAATCTCATGATAGCCACAAAAATGAATAGTACCTTTTAATGCCTTCACCATCTAGACATGTTTCACAAGGGTATAATATGTGGTGGGGTTTTTTAAATCACAAAACTTTCCCTTATTCACTCTGCCTGCACAAAACAGCTGAAATTTGAAATTTCTTACAGCTGTTGGTCTCTCCCCACATCAGCAGTTAACAGCTCCCTCCTCCGATCATCGGGCCCCTTGCTCTGTAAAAGAATGATGGCTGATGGGGACATTTTGGAAAAACTGAACATGAGTGAGGGTGGGGGAAGGAAATGAAGAGACTAAAGGAGTGTTTCATGGGAATGCCTGCTGGAAATGTCATTCCTTTAGGAATGGTAGGGTATCACCTGACAGTTACTCGAGGTCAGGATATCATGGGGAGAGTTCTGCTATGTCACTAGACTCCTACACCCTCCATAATCCTTGATGGATAGGCAAACAATGTCTAACCTTCTTGAAAGAAACGGTGTGGGTGAAATTAGCCCTGCAGTGTTAAGTGTTAGCATCAGAGTGCAATGTGTAATCAAATGCTTGATACTAGTGAGCTTGCTGGAAAGAAATGGATGCCAATTTCATCTCACTAGCTCTTGAGATTCATAGCTGCAGGGTGTCTGTCACAATCACAGCTAAATTTGAACAGTGATAGATCAGATTTATGACAAGGTTTGGATGGTTCAGGCGTTATGTTTTATCAGACTGGACAGAAATTAAAAAGCTCCTCTATGTTTTAACACTTGGCTGGAGAAATAGCAAAAATAAATCACTTTTAAAGATTATATTTCTGGTCTGATTAACATCTTCCTGATCAGCAAGTCCTAAAACACTGACCATGATAATGCATGTTCCTATTTTACACAAACATATACACGCAGAGCATCCAGAGTTTAGGTTGCCATGGGAACTTTACCTCCAGATTTTTTGGGTTTGTATAATTAAAATAACACAAGTACAACGGTGTAATAATTTAGTTTTACCTTGTGATTAATCATGTTCACATTTTCTTTGGGCGGAAACTTTGTTTATCTGACGGGTACAGCCCAATGCGATAACTTTATTGAACATTTCCAAAAGTTGGTTTTCTAAGCAGGGGATATTTTAAACTTGAGTCGCTGTGCAGAAATTACTACAGTACAGTACAGAAAGCGTTGCGTCAGTGTTAAACCAGGTAACCTCCATGGCAGCAATGAACTCGGCACGAGCTCTGCCATTGCACTGCAGGCTGTGCCAGCCCTGGCATGGGCTGATGCTGGCGTACGGAAAGAAGCAGAACATTTCTGGGACTCGATTCCTCCCCTCCAACAGTACCCATTACCCCATACATATTTAATCCACCACGGGGAGCACCAGCAGTCCCCAGCCCTGCTCACTAGGGTTGCCCTCAACTCACTGTTCCTTGGTTCATCTCTTTTCTTCTCCTGTGCTCTTTCAGGTCAAGTCCCAACTTATCCTGGATGTTCAGAAAACCTGAGTTAGCTCTGAGCATAGGAATACACTCAGACTCCTCACTCTAAACTTATGCTCTGGGTTTTCAGAAGAGCTGACCTACAAACCTCATTGACGTTAATGACTGAAAGTGTGCAGCAAGCAGCCTTCCTCATCAAGTCATCCAGATGAGGGATTTTGTGTCTTACAGAAGTTGCGTGAAGATATCAGAAAAGAAGAATGGTCCTTGGAGCCCTTTTTCTTTTCAGTAAAGGGACACTCAACCTTTTGTGCTATCAACCTTTAGAGCAAGACATGCTATTTAAATAAGCAGCGGCCTTTCCTCCCCGTTCGAACATGGTGCTTCCTCAGGAGACCTGGACCTTGCCATAGGCTGTTTGCAAAGCAGAGGATACTCACACTGAGCATGGAGAGATCATTATTGACCTAATTGCAGTCATGGGCCACTGCTGACCCCAAGAACATGTATATCAAGTGCAGGCTTTGAAGCTCATGTACAGATACTCCTGTCAGTGCTGCAGACATGGAAAATGAGCTTTCTGAAGAGCCAGCTGGTTTAGTAAAGAGGAAAAGAATGAAAAACACTCAAGTTTTTGGCATTGTAATGAAATGAGACCTTACCATATATATGTCCATATTGAGGAAGGAGTTTAGTTAAAATATTCACTATAAGTCTCCTCCCTAAAGGAATAGCACTTAATACATGTTAAAATATAATTGTATAATTGGAACTCAAGTGTTTGGGTTATGTAAAAGGTGCTGTAGGCGTATCAGCTTAGACAGAGGTAATTAGATCTTGTATATTAACATTTTTCCCTTAAAGGGATAATCAGCAATACTTTTAGTAGTGGAGACGCTCAAGCCTAGAAGCTTGGTGGGAAAAGGTGCTGTTTGGAACTCCTCATTTAGCCCTGTGTTTGCTTTGTTCCTACCTCTGTCACCGACTAGACTTAAAGAATATTTCTGCGGTAGATTACTTGCTTCATACCATCCCCTCTGGGTGCCCACACAATGGCAATACTGCCACTGCTTTTGGTGAAATCAGCACAAAACTGAATCACCTGCAAGCATCAATCATGGTGCTGAAAATAGGACTAGGGAGCGGCGTTAAATAATGCAATACCTGGCCTGTATATTTAGTAATGGGTCATGCACCGAAGCCACGGAAGAAGTCTGCGGCAGGGCCAGGAACAGAAGAAATCAGAGCTCTGTTGTCTCCTTGAGGCAAGGGTTAACATTTTATACAGATAAGAGTAAACAGCCTCACACCACTGCTTAGCTCAGCCAGCCTGAAGGATACAATAACAACAAATATGGTTTTACTCATAGTAGGCTGAATGACAATCAATGGCACTACAGCTTTGGAGCGTCCAATTGAAGCCCTTGAAAAATCAAGTGGGTGCAGTGGAAGATAGGCTACTATTCCATCATAGGATGGAGACAGGAGAATAATATGGATTTCTTGGATTTTCAAATATGTTGTAAAGTTTTCTAGAGAAAAGGAGCTTTTTATTTTGAAAACAGAACGCTGCATCTTTAGAAAGTGGAACAGCAGAGCACAAATAAAAGCTGTTTTCGGTTTTTAGAATTTTTCTTTTCAAGATAAAAGAAGAAATGTACAGTTCCTCAAGCCAGAAAAGCAAAACACAGCCAAACAAACCACCCACTTAAAAGGACTATTCCAGGTATTTTCTCATTTCATTGCTGCTATCCATGTTCATCTTTCATATACAAGAAAAACATTCCAGGAAAGAAATTCCAGGAAGAAAATACAGACTTTAAGCTTCTCATTGAGAAGTTCGTACTGAACTTTGGAATCCAACAAAAATCTCAACTGAAATCAAGAGAAGGTGAATCCAAACTAGAAATCTTTCCCTCATTTCATATTTCTGCTGAAGACCTCCCTATATCGACTCTATACTACTCATATGAGGCTTTCTAAAGAGTTTGAGAACAGTGCAGACATCTTGTTTCTAGCTAAGTCAAAGCCTCTCGTGGTACCTGCGGGGGGAAACCCAACTTTTTGGCTTTGTTCCTAAAGTCTCAAAAGATCAGGACTTGTGGATTGAAATAGCTGGGTAGCCTAAACAGAGATCTCTCTTCAGTGCTTATCTGCATTGATAAAAGAGGCAAGAAGAAGGAAAGAATTGTCATCAAGACCTATGAGACAAGCTCCCTCGTCTTCCCTTATTTTGACCCACACCATGTATATGACAGAGATGGGCAGTCCGTTTCCAGAGGCATTCCCAGCACAAACACCAAGCAGGTCAATATAATTTTTCCCTAAGGCTAATGACTAGCAGTTCTCAATCTACTTAATAAAGGATTTTCTTATATGCAGATATTTAGAACAAAAAAATATATAGCAACAGTAACAGAGCTCCTTAAAATAATTCTGAGCTCTTTTCACTCACCAGTCTTCCGAAGTGCATCTGTTCTAAAATGTGTTTTCCATTGTGGGATTGCACCTGAACCTGATCTTTGTAGACAGCAGCCACGCATGACAGTGCACTTCGGAGCAGGAAAAAGCAGCAAGTCCGTGTGTCTCTAAGCAGTCTGCACCCTCCTTTTAGGGGTCAAGTGGTAGCTCAGAGCAAGCTGTTAAATGGTTGTTTGTATCATCTCTGCAGACAAGCAGAGTAGGGTATCTACAGCCAAAGAAGAGACGAAAACAGCTGTAGTTGAAAGCAAACACTGCCAGAAGGTCACCACCACCTGGAGAGTGGTTGTTTCCAACCCAAAAGCTGTCGAGCTCAGGCATCTCTGCTCATATTTAGAGCGTTTAATTATAGCTCATATTTTTAGTGTTAGTGAAAAAACATTGGAAAAAACAAAGCGCTTTGCTCTTCTTTTGGGATCTCACCTGTTAAACCATAAATATGAACCTAAAAGGTCTTTCTCTTTTGGGAAGGGCACTGCAACTTTAAGCATCATTATATAATCACGTGTCGGACATAGAATTATTCTGCTTGCACAACATAGGTTCAAGTACACTATTATAAAGGGGAGAAATTCACTTCATTTTCAAAACTTCACACAGAGAAAATGCAATTTGAAGAGTTACAAGTTAAAAAAACGTTCAGCTCTTTCCAGTTTTCAGCATCTTCTCTTTTGTCCTGCTACAGTGTCATTATTTTCTCATTCTTTGTAGTACACGGCAGTCTTCTTGAACGACAAGAAACCCTTCCACATTAGTCACAACAGGAAAACGAATTTTGCTTTGCAGCTGGTGAATGAAGATTATCAGAACTTTTATTCACATGAAGAAGATAACAATATAATAGCTAAGGAGCACTGGCAAAATGCTGTGTTTACTCTAATTTATCCGTTTTGAAAGCCTTGACTTGTTCTCAAAAAAGCTACCTAATGCATGATTGCATTAGTCCTCTTTGGTAAATTTTGTGCCCTAAACTCAACTAAAGTCCAACAGATACCAGGGGACCACGTGTAGTGTTATACTCAATACTCATTTGATGCTTTGTGGAGCTATTCAATGATAGGAAAAGCAAGAGAAGACAGTTTTCCAGGGCCTTGTGCCCCTTAAAAAGGCAGCAATATGTTCAGATCAAATAACCAAATTTCTTTAGATACCAAGTCTGACTGAGGTCTGAGAAAAGCATCTCAATCAAAAGCCATAAACCTAATTTCTGCAGCTAAACGCCACCAAGGAATAGAGTCTTATTAAGTGCTGTGCCTTGGTCTTTAAGTCAGTCATTTACAAGGTTTAGCCAAATCTGAAATCACTAACATGGAGGTATTTCACTACCATACGACATCAGTCTTAGTTTGGGTCTCTGCATCAGCTTCTTACCATCTAACTAGAGGAAAAAATTATGCAGGAAAATCAAAGCAGAATCTGCTCCCTTTCCTTTTCTTGCCTTATTTTAATTTTAGTTGCAATTAATTCAAGGAGTTAAAGCCTTCTTAATAAAGAAATGCTTAAAATACATCAGCTAGATTTAACTTATTAGAGTTTTGACAACAAGTCATGTTATTATTTACTGCAGCATTCAAAGACCTGTTTGACTTCTCACTCTTGCATAAGAACTTTCAGGGATGTGACAACATGCATTTTCTATATAAGGCAAATAGACCTCTGCATCACAAACATTTTTGACACTTTCAAATGCAGTTTACAGCCTTAAACAGACATTCCACTTCTCCCACCCACCCACCATCACATCCAAGGCCTACAGTCACCAAAGTTTCAGGATTAAGAGTGGGAGTATTACTAATCTACCAGGTTAAGTGCAGAGTTTAGTGACCTGTCTGTGTGTATGCCCATATATGTGACAGGGTATGGACACATATCCCTATTCCTGTCCGCTGTCCTCTCTAGAAGTGCCCTCCTAACCTCCCTACCCAAACCAACCACATCGACTGACCTGGGGTCTAACAGTGAATTTTGAGAACCAGGAACAGCAGAGAAGGCACATATGCATATTGGAGAAGTAAAGCAAAGCAAAGGAGGAGCTAAGGCATAGGCTGAATAAAGGTAGCACTGGAGAAACAGAGATTCTGCATGGGCAGATCCTTAGTACTTAATTCCTGTCAAAAGCCAAGGGGGCTGGTACCTAATTATCTCAAGTATCATGACCTTAGAGTCTCATAAACTCTTCCTGAACTTATTTAGAAACAGAGGCATAAAAGGTGATGCCCCACCCCTGTGACAGAAGCCCCTACCATCCCAGCCCCTGGCAACGTTTCCAACTTTAATCACAAGAGGCCAAATCAACTTCCTACACATGTTCTATTGGATCAATGGAAGAACAGGGAGTAACATCCAGAACTTTCAACCTCCTTTCCCTAGTTTTAAACTCTGGATTGTGCTTCCCATATTTCCTTCTGTTTTATCTGCAGCGGTATTTCACCTGGCATTACTTAAAACCCAAACCGTTTCTTCCACGAAGAGAGGTGTACAGCTGCATGCTAAATCGCCTCTCATTTCTCCTGCTTTCAGTGAAATTTGGATGAGGTCATTTACAGAGGTTCTTTCCAATCAACATTTCTAAGATTCTGTGATTACTTTGTATGCATTCTTGTAATGTGAGCTGACCCATTTCTATCTGGGTTCCTTTCTTTTATGAATAACTGAAGACAGTAGAAGAAAACTCATCAGACTACAGGACAACTAATTCTCATCTAATAACAGAAACTTTATTAACTCACGGAGCCCTATGCTGTCCCTCCTGGTGAATAAAAACAGTCAAGAGACAGCTGGTGTTTGCACGCAGAATGTGGATTAGTTTGAGAGCATCTCCATTTCTCTGGCTCAGCACACTGAAAGTTTTTATTCCAATTACACAGGAAAGTAGTAGTTGCTAATGCTCTGGGAAAAAGTGGTGCAATCCAGCATCAGTAAGAGATTTATGCATCAGATGGGCAATCGTAGACAGCAAATTAAACCTCTGTTGTAGGAAGCTGCCTCCAACACAACTGTAGCCTGAGGTTCAAGTCCCAGCTTTATGAGGCAGATGCTGTTCCCCTGTCCCTACAGCTGTACCTGGCCTGAGGAAGCAAGCCTGAAGGCCCTGCAACAAAAACACTTTCAATACAAAACCTCCCTGTTCATAACCAGATCTTGCAATCCTCAAAGTTTCTCTCACATAGTCTCTATTCCCTCTCTGCTCACTTCCAACACCTTTACAGGGCGGTGATCTTCAAGACACTGGAAAGACATGCCCTTAATGCCGGAAAATTAAAGGCCTGCGTGTCTGGAACTCACGTGGGGGTTGATGCATATAGTAAAGAGTGCAAAACACCAGGGCTTTAAGGAGGAGGTGCAACAATCTCCTCTGTAATACGTACATACACACAAAATTAGACCCGCAAGTGCGTTTTCTAGGTCAACTTCTTCTCCCTCCTCTGCTCTCACCTCCTCCCTTGAGTTTTCTTAATTGTTCTGGGAAGGAATACATGTTTCAAAATGTATCACCAAACTTTATCTTACAAAAACATATTGTCCTGGTTATTTTATATCCCAAACTACTGTGTGTGGAATGTTAGTCCTCAGTTAACTTTGCCAGTGCAAAAATGGCCTATGCTTTCTTATGCTGCCAAGTGTTTAGCTCCTACACAGCAAATTTATTATCTTTCTTAAGCTAAGGACCAGGAATCTGAGCGCAAAGACTGACAAAGACAAGGGAAAGAAACAAGTAGAAGTATATTTTATAGGTACAGTGCAAAACACTGCTACAAGAACACTGAAAAGACCTTCCCTCACAGCTCTGCGTATTTTTTGCGTCCTGGATTTTATGGGACTCTACAGCACTTTGCTTAATTTGTTGTAGACTGCAGAACCTGGGATATAATGCGCAGTTTGAGAGCCATACGGCCCTCTGAACTGGGCTGGATGTCCTTCCTAGCAATCAGCCTGATCACAATTCCTGAACGCTCACAAGGTTTGCATGATGCAGTTACTGATTTGCCTCCTTGCAACAGGTGTATGTTCATCTGCTTGTCAGCTTCCTTCCTCGTGTATCATAATCCTATGACTATTTTTAAATAATCTTTGCAAAATAAAAACTCAACCAGAGTTCTGGAAATTGCTTCTTCTCTTCAGCAGTTTTATATAATAAATTAGACGATAGTAGCACTGCTTGGATGGGTGGAGATAAGAGGCTGTCAGCAATTTCTTTTCAAACCCACTTTTGCAAGGACTTACAATTCATCTACAACAATTTGCTATGGGGGGGAAAAAAAAAGAGGGAGATGTGAAACCTCAGACCTGGAGGAAGAACCTTAAAAAAAGGAAGAATAATAGTATTTCAAGGTACACCTGGAATAAATAGTGTGGAAAGCGGAATGCACAGGAAAAAAAAAGGAGGAAATACTTTGATTTTCACTAATGTCATTCCATTTTCACTTATATCCTCCCCTGTCTTTGCCTAACTATGGCTTTATGTCAGTCCTTAAACCAATTGTACTTACACTGTTCATTTCATTTCAGTGCTGTTTACACACAATAACTATTAATTCTCAATAGTCCTCTGAGGCAGGGATTACCAACTTGATTTTCTAGAAAGAGATGCAAGGCACAATTTTCCTCAGGCCACAACAGGAATTCTATGTGAGAGCCAGGAATAGAAATAAGGAGTTCCCAGTCCCTGTCCTAAATCAAGGTCACAGAATCCTCTCTGGCACAGACTATTTTCTCAATGTTTTATGGAGGTGACTATCCTGTTACAGAACTATGTTTTATACAGACTGGGATTTCCCTGAGATATGTACGAATTTCAAGTCATCTCACTGCCAGCTGACAATACCTCTCGTAAACAGTGTAAGGGCCAGGACTAACACAGTGTAACAACACTGTTCACAGGACATTGTTATGAGCCTTACTGATTTAAATGCATTTTTTTTTAGCTGTGAAACCTTTAAATTCACTCAATTTAAACTCCTATCTTACTTGAAGCACCTGTGGCTGGTAAAGTTTAAGTGGATGTAGCTAAGATGGGAAGTATTTGAGGGTGGAGCATCTCTCTGTGCTGGGCACAGGATCTCTTTTCTTTCACTGAGTTCAGGGCAAGTTTCTCACAGTTTTGGGCTTGGACCTCTAATCCACCATACCCGGCTATATTTCAGGTGGACTGTCACATGAGTGGTGGTCACAGGTCCAGGTGAACTAAGCCTGACAGAGCTGTTATGGTTAGATTAAATCTGATCTACTGGTTAGATTTTTCAAGATCCGAGATGCAGTATAAGGTCTCAATCATGATTCCACATCAACTGTGCTAAACCCGTCTGTTTCTCAGCATGACCCTTGGTTCTCAGGCCAAGTGGCTGAGAGAGGCCCACATCCATGTTGCTACTAAAGTAGCATTTTTAATAAAGGAATCCAAGATGTGTTTCACACTCTCAAATACCACCAAAAGGCAAAGGGCAGGGGTGGGAGGTGTTTGAAGACAGAGGCAAGAGGTTTGGCTGTAGGCTGCAAATAATCTTCCCTGATGCAGTCTCATCTATACTCCCTTTTGGAAGAAGTTCCTGGAGTGAACAATCCTTCAAGCCATGTCTACAAACTGTCTTGAAAGAACTTGGGATCACCCCAAAATTCAGCCAAGGAAAAGTCTAACAATTTTTCAATACAGAATGTCAGGAGTTGAGAATTTGAGTACAGTCATTAGTCCTCCTTTACTAAGAAATACAGGTATACTCTAAATATTTGCAGCTGGTCCAAGGCCTGCAGATGCAAGGTCTGTTTCCTGGGGATGAACTCACATCTTGCCAATAAATGATGTGTCTACATTCCTTCTCAGGCAACTGTGTGTTGGCACAGGTTCTTTACCACATTAGACACATCTACAGAGCCTGCAGGTGATTCATTGTGGAGACTTTGGTGCTGACAGCACCTTACAACTTTGTGAGCATTCATATTTGGCATATTCCATCTTAATTACATTGAACAGCTGTCAGCATCTCCTAAAGGAAATCAGGATTCTCTGAATCAAGGTTTCTGAAATCCCAGTTTGAGGAAAAATGAAAAACTTTCCCGTTTACTGAGAGGCCCAGAAACCCTGCTTTTCTGACTTGGTGGGGATCATTAGAGAAGCTAACAGGTGCAATTTCTCATTGAAGTTGGGTGAAGATTTTTACTTTCCAATGATACTCTCAGTACACTCAAGAGCCGAGTGACTCAAAAGAATAGCGCAAACTGCCTTAATACTTCATCAGATCATTCTGTGCCATCTCTCCTGGGATTATAGATCATTAACTTCTACAGGGAGTCAAAGGAATTCCCATCAGTAATCTTTCTTCTCATTCAGGTTTCCATTACACTCAGCACAACCCCCAACCAGGCTCTCTTGAAAAAAATCCTGTCCTTCATGTTTATTAATACTACAGCAAATGCTTAAAACTGAAGGAAGTACAATCAGAAAAGTGAAAGCAATAAACATATATATTTTAATAATGAGAATATTTCTGACAGCTACACTGGAAACATAAAAGCTACTTTTCAAAGATCAGGAGAACTGTTCAGTGACAGTTTTCAGCTCTATTGCTATTATCGCTTAAATATATTTATATAACACTTCTTTATCACCATTCTCTTCTATGACATCTCTTACAGCTAAGATGAATGTCTATATATATCCCTCTCTTAGTCAATAATTAGTTTGCAAAATCAAGCAGCGCATGTAGCTGAGCATCAAGTCATTTCTATTTGAAAGTACCTCATTTTATGTAATTATTACGTATCATTTAAAGCAAAAATATATTAAAAAAACAAGTGTCTGAGAAAACTCTGAACTTCTCCTTCAAAATGTTCAGTAACCCTTAGCCATGTTCCTCCTGCCCTACTTTTTCCATAGGTAAACTTTATTGCAGTACTTATGAACCACAACAATCAGCTCTTCTTTACTGCTAGCTTAAAAAAGAAACCCATTTCCCACTACGGCTGTATGTTCAAAGGTACGGTACAGAGGGCATTCACAGTGTCCTTTAGCTCCAGGTGAATTTTAAGTAACTTGGAGTGGTGAAAATCAGACTCCATTGCTGCACTACCAGAGAATGGTCTTGTGATGACAGAAGCATGACAACAAGATGGGGCTGGAACTAGGTGGTACTTTGAGGTCCCCTCCAACAGAAACCATCCTATGATTCTATGATAGCAAGCACTGTGAGCCATCCAGTCCAGCGCCCAGCTGCTGACAGCAGCTAGAAAGAGATGATGTTCTGGCAAAGTGTGGGAAAAAAGCCACTGATTCAAAATGATGTAGGGATTGAGGAGGACCGCACCTTCAACAGAACTTTCTATCAGTGCATAAGACTTTTAAAAAACAAAACAAGACATCTTAATTTTAAAAAGCCACTTTTAGTATTGTTTTCTAAAACTGTCTCGGGTAATCTCCTGCCAGACACCCATCTCAGTCACAGTGTGCAGGGAGCTTGTGGGCAGGACAGTGGCAGAAAGTGAGACACGGTACTCTCGTACAAACACAAGTATTTTTAACATCTGATCTTGATGCTTTCTCAAAAATACCTCAGCATTTCCCTCCCAGATGTTGGCCAGTGCCAGTGGGTGACAGCTGGCAAGTGAACTCATTTCACATAAGAGAAAATGGTAACACTTGTTTGCGTTCCCTAACCAGTGACTGAGTAACTCCTGTGTGATTGAGGGCATGGGCCCAAAATTTCAAAAGATTCATGATACAACTTTTTTTTTCCATTTACAATCTAGCCAGACCTCACCAGCTTCCTTTTCTACTTGCCTCCTCAGGACCCTTGCCTTGGCCACTGCCTTCTCATCCCACCCCTAAGTTGCTGTCTCTGCAACATCCTTCGTCATGTCTTTACCCCACCTGCCCCACCTGAACCCTCCTGCTGCTGTCTCCTACCTCTCCTTAGGCTTCTGCTATCCTGTAATTTGATTTCTGCAGCACCCATGCTGAGTTCAAGGTAACAAACCTAAAATCATTTACAAAGTCACAGTCTACTCTGATACCAGAGTTCCTCTCAATGCTCCTCAGGGGTGGGGAACAAGAAGTTCTGAAGTGTAGGATCCACTTTACACATTTTTTAATACTGGGAGGAGTTCCTGACAGGGTCCCACGCCCTCATAACCTGCTACTTGGGTCTCAGATCATCTCAGGCTGGTGGCCTTTGAGTACAATGTGTAGTTCTTTTTCCACACTCATTGATGATGGGTGGGAACTGCTGGAGATCTATCACTTCTTCTTCAGCCAGAAGTGTTACAGTGCAGGGGGTTAGTGAATGCCTGACAGAAATAAAAAGATACAGCCAGGTAAATTTGCTTGGGCTTACACCCCATGTCCAGCTTGCACAAATGCAATGCCAGAGAAGAAAACTCTCCCTGCCTTGAGCGTTGTGCACTAATGCACAAATCCTCTGTGAGTCAAGTGATCATACTCAGAGCCTCTTGCCAGCGGCAATCCTGCATCTCTTCTGCAAGCTCCTTCTATTGCTGAGCATTTTTATTTAAACATCACAGTAGCCTAACAAGAATAATATGTGGAAGTAGGTTTCCCAGTGCCACTGTCACTTATGCATAGCAAGTGGCAGCAATGTTCCAGCTGACTTACCCTGCTGATTGTCCAGGAATAGGCAGCGAGCTCTTTCAGAGGCTTCTGGAACCCTATACAATATACTAGTCTCTATAGATGAATCACAAAAGTCAGCATAACCATGAATATGTTGTATTTTTGCACCTCTCCACTTCTGGCCCCCAAAAAATCAGAAATTAAATATGTCAGTGGAGTCAGAGGTTAGGTACACATCAGCAAGCAGCAGGAACAGATCCACAGAATGATGAGCTGATAAGAAGGGCTCAATCACAGCATCACACCTGTTTTGTATTTCACTTTGAAATAGTGTTAATCTGTTTTTATAAACTGAACACATGTAAGATTTTGCAGAACACTTGGTGTGTTTCTGGAATGAATCTTTCTGCTTAGTTTCATCAAAAAGGCATCCTGTTTCCACACCCCAAGCCTACTCCATAATGCAAAATAAATCAGGACACATGGGCAGGGCTAGGAGATTATTGTCAAAAGACCATTTGGAATTTGAACGAGCGTTCTATCTAGTTGCATCCATGGCACCTGCGTTCATGTGGGTACATCAAGAAGCTAAAAGATGCAAGGCCTTGAGCAGGTCTGCTGGGTATCGTACCTAGTTGGAGAAGAGCTTTCCTGTCATCTCAAGCTGCTGCTCCTTGCAATAGGCAGGTCTAGACTATGACAATATAGAGAATATTCTCGATTAAGAACTACATGACATCCCAGAATAATTTGTTCAAGAGACTAAGAACACCAGTAAAGAAAACTACTAGTTTTCTAACAGTTTGATAATGATAAAAATAATAAATATGAATGTCAAGATATTCAGTAATACCACTTACTGTTTGTTTTAATAATAAAATCTTCTGCATGCCAATAGTTTTTCAAAACATAGGAGTTTTGGCAGTTGAAGAAACAAGTGGGTTTACTTGAGCTTTACTCTTGGATAGTGGAATATATCACTATACGACTGTTTCAACTAAAACTGAGAAATACTAGGAAAAAACCTACCAAAACCAGCTATTTTGCTGGAGGACGGGTTGTGATAAATGTGCTAGGAGGAAAGAAAGGAGACAGGGAAGAGAGGTAAGTATATCTTATCCCTTTAAAAAGAAATTAAATTATGCTAGGACAGATATAAAAATAAACCTAAATCAAAAGGAAAGTAGGATTAATCAAAATAGCTGGTCAAGGTCAACAAACAGAGAAGTCAATGGAATCTCCTCAATATCTATTTTTAATATATAGAAGTAAAACAGGTAAGGCAGAATAACACTTCCATCTGAGAGTCAGAACTGTAGCTGAAATATAATTTAAGAAACATGTCAGTCAACCTGAAATCCCTTCCCGGCACTCTTAATAAGAGCAAAATGAACAGGATATTAAGAGCCAGGAGATAACTCTTCTGCAATACTGAACAAACAATTCAGCAAAGTGAGTAAGCACATACTGACATTTTAGCATGCATTTAAGTTTCAGCATCTTCAGTGAGAACCTGATATGTGCCTGTGCACTCCTCTCGATGGAGATCCATGAACGTGGGTCTGTCTTACACACAAGCCTTCCTTCAGTCTGTGGGCATGAATCTGTCCGGTAGCTGTGGAGCTTCCCGTGGACTCAGGGAGCAGGCATTCGTGTTCTAACCCTGCTAAGACAGTTCTGCAAAGCACCTCCTGGCACCTGAGGGCCGTATTTTACAACCTGCTTATCCTCTTTCTGCTTCAGCTCTGTACTGCTGTGATGGGAGCACGGATACTTCCCAACTAGAAATTGAAAGAAGTGTTCAAATGTGTTTGAGTGCAATCGCGGCAATTCAGGTAGTCACTGACCTGTCTTTCAAATTAAACTGCTCTGAATTCTTTGCAATTTCAAGGTCAAGGATTACAAAACTGGACATCACCGAAAGGAAAGGTCCGGGACAAGGACAACTATCAAAATCCAGGAAATTAAGCTGACAAGCAAAGCTTCCTGCAGGCACAGTGGGGGCTCGTCCACTGACCTTCTCTGCAACGTATGGTGTGGTAAGTTGTGAACCCTCTTCCTGCCCCACCAAAGTAACTCCCCGGCACCACCCGCTAGCAATGAGAAGACTGTAAAACTATTGCATGGGGTACAGATAAAAATGCGTGTGATGGTTCTGAGGCAGTTCTCTCACTCGCTTCTCTGCCCATAGGAAAAAGAAGTCTGTATGTAACACAAACTTAAAATTAGAAACTGTAAATCACAAGTGTACGCAATACTGTAACTTGCCCTGTTCTTTTGAAAGGAGTCAGTTAATAACACGACCTGGTTATTTCAGCACTTGGAGATGTTTGCCTGTACTTTGAATTCCTCTGTTGTCTATTTCACTATCTAGATTTTATATTCTGAGGACTTATCTTCTCCTCTGTCACCAGAATATAAAGTGTCATTTCAGGCTATTACACTCTTTCCTGAGTTCAAGAGCCACGTGATTCTAGAAGTCATAATATTATGAGCATGCTTAGATCCATGACTTCATGCCATATGACTAAAACATTTCCTAAAAAGAAAGAGTCTCACTTCTTATTCACACTTCTTTGCTTGTTAACAATGGATCCTCACCTATAAATCTAGAAATACAACCCTACGTGTCCAAAGCAAAAAGTCACGTATTCATATACAGGCTGCAGAACAAACAGAAATGAGAAAAAATGTATTTGAAGTGAGGTGATATTCTGTACATTTACCAGTGTAATTCATGCATGCTTGATGGTGGTATCAAAGGGTACTAATCTGACACGTGTTGATCCAGCCCAAGATAAATAAGTTCACTCGTGCTCCTTCTCATCTCTCTGAAAATGATCACTATCCCACACATCCACTTTTCATTGGAGAAGTAGTTCATACACCACCACAAGAAGATAAAACATTGACTGTGACTAATGTAATGAGCCTGAAGCACTAAAGAAAGATGAGGAAAAAAAAGTTTGAAATTTATGACTTTTATTCTCTTGCTTCCTCCTAACAGGATCTGAAAATCTTGAAAGAACTTAAATGCATCAAAGAATACCCTTTGAAAATCATGCTTACAGGCAGGAATACAAATTGGATACTAGTCCCTAGGCCACTGGCCTACCTTTGTAGAAGGGTGGCTTGCATTTAATTTCCCCTGACTAACAATTCACCTTTATTAATTAGAATTTAACGTTTGAAAACAAGAGGACTTAAGGTTTAAAAGTTAAAGTTAAAAAAAATTATATTTTTTTCTTCTTATGAAAATAATGCAAATTAAAAAAGCTTCTAATCTGACAAACTCTTGATGCTATTTATATCACTAGTGGCATCGTGACACAGCAATTAAATTATAACCCTTTCACTAATAGAACATTTTTTTGCCTATTTAAAACAGAAGGGAAGAAACAAGAAACTTTAGTTCAAAAAAGCCTCAAGTAACCAGACATGTAGGCAGGCCATAGTTAGCAGAAAAGCAGAAGGCAGACTGATAATTTGTATGTGTTTGACTACAAGCAAGTTTGAGTTAGTTTATTATACGAAGCAATACATGATCTGTCATTCACTTCTAGCTGATATACGTTTAGGCAGCATTGGGTCATCTATAACCTATTTCATAAAGTCTTTTCATTTTATTTAGGCTACTCTGTCACGTAGGAACTCAGAAAAGATCCTGTGTTCCCTAGTTTGTGGACTATGTAACTAAAATTTCATTTTTGTAACCTAGCTATTTTTGAGGATTAATAAAGTTCAAGTATGAAGTTAAGGATTTTAAGTGATTACTGAAACTACTTTTTTTTTTATATATAACTGCTCATTTCCTACTCTATTTAAACATAGAGGAACAGTTTTAATATCATCCAGTATTTAAGGAGAGCAAGGAAAAGGAATGGAACAAAATATATGACCCCCTTGTAAAATCATTATGATTGACCCAGTGATCCAAGAACCAAACTTTTTACCCAAAGACAATAAGTTTTAAAAACATGCCATCACTTCAGAATTATTTCAGTAAAATAACAAACATCAGTTATACTCAAATGTCAAGTCAGGATGTATACGGGGGAAAATATAGTCCAATCCAACACCACTGTTAAAAAAATTGGGATGGGGTTGCATTACACAGCCAGGAAAAAACTTCTCTGGCTAACTGCGCCACCTTATGATTTAAATTTAAATGGAAAATTAAATGATTGTCCAGTCCATAGAAGAAAACACTTACTTAAAGATATTCTTCTAGACCTAAAAATAGGATCAGGAGCTCACTTTATTCTTTCTTACAGAAAAGTGCACGGTTGTATACTTCAGTATTGCTCTTCTGGTTAAAAACCATGTCAGCAATATAAATGGAAAAAAATACATTCAGTCTTGCTGGATTGTGTTTTTGTAATAACAGTATACACATCCAAATCAATAAAGCCAGGCAAATAGCAGAGTAGTGGTTTAGCAATCTTAGCACTGTTAGCTAAGTATACAATCAACTCTAAAACAAATGCTTCATAATCCGTTATTCTCCCGTGTAAATCTCTACTCGTATAACCCTGGGAAATAAAGCTTTACTTCTGATTTTTTTTTTCCCTAACGTTTAAAACATGCCGGCTGTAAGCCCTAATTTATAGCCAACGGATCGCAATTTGCACTGAAATCTCTAGTCAGACACGAAATTGAACAGCACAGATATTCACAAGAGTTACAGCATGCATTTAAATACATTAACCACATCCTACCTTGCATCCAAACATCAACGATAAAGTGTTGTTGGTGCATGCAACTTTGCAGTGGCAAATCATTGGTGTAAAGCAGTCAGGATTTCTAACAATAGGGCACATTCCTTTAGTGCTGCAGTAGTGGCAGCCTACTGAAGGCTGAAAACAAGTAGCTAACACAGCACATGGAGTGGCAACATATGCTGCTCAACAGCTAGCTTTCCTCTTGCTGGTCAGAAGCAGCCTGCTTGAATCGCTACCTGGGTCCCATTCAGCCATCCCCTTCTTTGTTGGTGAATCAACGATGAAACAATGATCACAGATCTCAGGATTTCCCTT
>VZTA01002803.1:89757-258421 GCA_013398855.1 Mohoua ochrocephala
AAAAAAAAGAGAGAAATGGAAATGAGGGGGACTAGCAGGTGTGGCAGTATTAGCATGTAAAAGGATGTAAACGCCTACTCATAACAATCACATAAGATTGTCATGCTAGCTGAAGTGGGCTGAAATTATTCCATCGGAAGAAA
Source organism: Mohoua ochrocephala (assembly GCA_013398855.1). Classification (NCBI taxonomy): domain Eukaryota; kingdom Metazoa; phylum Chordata; class Aves; order Passeriformes; family Acanthizidae; genus Mohoua; species Mohoua ochrocephala. The sequence continues at coordinate 89,901 of VZTA01002803.1, forward strand.
AATACTGCAGCTCCTGATTTGGTAAAAAGCCAGTGAGTTGCTGCAATACATAGTCATAGTGTGGAGAGAAGAGAAAAAAAAATGACTTATCTAAGAAGCCAGGATCCTCAGCCTTTATCAATATGCATTCCAGTAAGGATTCCCTTTCCCAGCGCCTCCCCGTGAAAAAATCAGTCGCAACTCCGGAGAAGCGATGACCTTTGCTTTCTCCAAATAGATGAATCTCAGCAGGAAACAAACTGTACTCAGAGCTGAAAATCACAGATGCTGGGAGTTTGTAATAAGAGAAATACAAGCAACATTTATCCAATCCTGGCTTGCCACATGGGAGCTTTCTCCAGGCACAAATTTACAAATAGACAGGTTGAAGGATTGCAGGAGACACTGAATAAAGATATGAAGTTACACGGAAAATGCACCAGCATGAAGCTAAAAATTCAACCCTCTTTAAACTCTGCTTTGGAGGCAATGTAACTACTGACGCCAGCTAGTACTGCTATCCAGCAACCTGCAAACATCTTGCTGTAAACCAGAAAAGCAATAATTAAAGAAGTTCGGGAGCATAGCGCTGGTTTGGATTCTGTTACAGCTGTCGCTGCTCCTTCAGTTAAAGCAACACCGGCTGAAAATGCATAATAAAGCACTCGGATGAGCAAATCACTGGCTGTGCTTTTTAAGAGGATTATTTATATCAAAAGTTGGATTAATGTATCCTCCAGGTTTAGGTTTGGTCATGGCAGACACACAAATACAAAATGAAAAGGCTATGATACGGAAAGTAAAGTGATGTCCTTAATGATTTCACAGCTGATAGCAAAGTAAACCAAGCAGTTGTTTCACAGTGCCCTGACCCTGCTTTTCTGTGACTCACTAAGCTCTGCCCATCAAATTAGAAACTCTTTCTAAAGAAATGAGAGCAGCTTGTCTCCCTGGCAATCGCAAGTGAGTTCTTAAGTCACAACTGAAACAGTTTTCTGTAATAAACCCGAAGTAGAAATTTGTTATACAACAGAACAGAGAAAATGGCAAATGGAGGTCTCAGTGTGGAGCCAGATCAAGCAGTACTGAGGATGAATAGCACAGGATTTTTTTTAAAAGCCTCCTGAGATTACAGACCCTAACTTAGGCAACCTCTTCTATTAAGATTTTATGTTTATGTAAGTGTAGATACATGCGCATGTGCGTTGCATGTATGCATATATCTATACTTTAAGCAGAATTTCTTCAGTATAACTTACCCTTGCTTTGCAAAGTTCCAAACCATAAAAGAACCAATTTCTTAAGCAGCTTTGTTCCTACTCCTGCACCACACAATAACTTTATTTTTATCCAATTTTATGTGCAGTTAAATTTCAGCTTGGAATAATGTTTTCTGATTACTCTTTCTCACTCTCTGTTTTTGAACTTAGCGCTTGAAAGAGCCCGAGCTCAGTAAAATTACAGTAGCTTCTAGATGGAAGTGGCAGATAGAGCTGCTCCACACAGTTAGAGTTACAACCCAGGTCCATTCCTGAAGATTTCTTTTTTGCAAATAACAAGCTCCTACAAACCAGTGTCCTCAATTCACTCAGCTCCCACTTTTTCCCCCGATCGGCCTGGACGCGAGCCCACGTGCCATGGGAGTTCACTGCATGGATGCCCATCAGTCAGCTGCTCAATAACCTAAGTTTGTGTGACCCGCGAGCCCAAAGCGACATCGCAGCAGCACTTCTCCGGAACAGTGACTGAGCCTGTTTAGAAATGTACTGTGGTGACAAACAGCAGCTGTAACATTGCTGAATCTTTGATCTGTTTATTCCTAGCTTGCCTGTCTTGTTATTAAGCTATATATTATACAGATTTTTCTTTCAAGTACTGTCTCTCGCATAACCAGCACTGGTGTAAATATAGAAAAGCGTAGTTTCCATGACAATACATTCCATAGTTACAGCCAGCAGCCACTATCATTAAAACATGAATCACAGTGCTACCTTAAGGTGTGAGCACACTACATCACTGGCCTTGGAAGCATTAATTTGGGATGGGGGTGGCATGGCAATATTTTTAGGAGACACTACTATAAAATGCCAAAAAACTGTGCTATTAAACTATTTTGGCCGTTCTAACAGCCACCCATCTTGGAAATTTCAGTGATCAGTAATTCCCAATCTGTACTAATCATTAGCATTTCTAAGAGGAGAATGCATCACATCTGTACTTTTCAATGTTTTAAGCACGGTGTCCTGATTGAAAACTGGACTCAATCACACAAGTGTGACTTCTGATTAATATGCATATGGCCTAATTAAAATCACCTGCATTTATTTCCAAATTCAGATTTCAAAGAAGGGCAAGACAATCAGCCAGTTAGCCTCTTGGACCATTTCAATCTTACGGCATTCAGCTGGCTCATGCTTTCAAAAGGGAGGGCATATCTGTTCATTAAAATTCCCATTTCTTCCCTCAGCTCCTGCCACTATTGCAGATTTTCAACCAGAACAGGTTCACCTGTGATTTCATTTCAGTGTCAAGATGCACCAAACAGCAAGCACCCAAGTATTTTGCAAGGCACGAAATTCATCCCTTCACACTTCAGCTAATCGTTGCTTTCAAGTGGAAAACAGTTACCTGACACACAGTCATTTGGGAAAATCTCAGAAAAGGAAGATTTATTCCGGTGACAGATTTGAATAATAACTCATGTCGCAATTGGCCAAGACATTTATTTCCATTAAGTGACAATCGCATATAGAAAAATGCCATAAGAAAACATTTGCTCAGAGGTCCTTCTCTTTTTTTTTTTTCAACAGCACTCATCACGCACACAAGTATATTGCCACTTGCCAGGAAAGGCATTTAAATCACAGTCATACTGCAGCAGCAAGGATTCTTGGAAAATCTATGTCCCCATTTTTGTGCTAGTGGGATACACAGAAGAACATACATTGTGGGCGTTACTGTATGAAGAAGAGTCCACAGATCATTTTTTTTGAGCCTCCCAGCCTTCTTTGGACTTGAGTGCATTGATCCAGCCACTTGCTCACAGCCACAGTCTCATAAGATTTCTCCTGCTCTACCAGCCTCTCTGGAAGCTGCCAACCTTTCAGCTCCAGGTTTTCCAAAGATGTCTGTCTGCCTTTCAAAGTGCACCATTATGTGGAAATGGATGAATTACCTTGGAGCAACTGAGCTGAATTTCAGGAAGTATTTATGATCATGTTGGCATGGTACTCCCTCAGCTAACATGTATATATCTCCTCCTGTACTGGAGCTATTTCAAATAGCAATGCTTAGCTTTGCACTTGACATATCATGTGAGAAACAAGATCAACATAAGTAAAAATAAAAATAACAGTAAAGACCTGGAGAGTCACAAAGAATTTTTAGGTATTCACCTTTGACTCTCTTAGGATGCCTAATTTTAGGACTTCTTAATTCTCCGTCGTTTCTGTTGAGAAGATTGCTTAAGTTTTGGTACTATAGCATAGATTCATGCATTTCCCCTTCCCTGTTTTTGCTGCTCAACTTTTTGTTCCATTGCTATCCCATTAAAAATTCCACTAACCCTTACGACATCCATTAGGTACCAGAAGATCATGATGATCCATAAACCCTTGGCCAAGGTATATGATCATTAACTTTCTTCTAATCTTATGTTAGAATTCAAAACCATCTTCTTTGTTGCTGTTCTCTGAAGTCCCTGAATACTAATCAAGCCTCTTAAAAACTAAACCTGTCTCTGACAGTGATTAAAGAGAAGTTGTCGTCTCAAAGAATCAGATAAAAGAAAAAGCAAAAAGGCTTGTTGCGCCACAGGCAGCACATACAAAGAGAACCAGAGAACATGAATATAAAACAAACTTGAAAGATCCCCCACCAAAATAGAAATGATTGCACACAACTGTCTCACATGGTCCTGAAGAACAAAACAGTCTCACACCTCTAGTCTAAACCAAAGTTTTTACAGCTGTTCCGTCTTCGGAGAGGCTCTACTTAGGGCATTTCAAGGACCTCAGCTATGTCTACACTTTCTGTGAGCTGGTCATTTTGGGGTATACAATGAGGATGTCAAGCCTTTATTTTGCTGATTTTTGCCTGTTGGTGAGTATCAGAAGCTTAGTTTGCCTGAAAATCTATCTCCCTTTGGAACAGTAATATTGGAATGGTTTGGGTTGGAAGCAGCTTTTAAAAGCCATGTAGTACAACTCTCCTGCAATAAGCAGGGACATTTTCAACTAGATCAGGTTGTTCAAAGCCCTGTCCAACCAGGCCCTGGATGTTTCTGAGGATGGGGCATCCACCACCTCTCTGGGCAACCTGTGCCCATGTTTCATCACCCTCACTGGGAAAAAAAAACTTCCTTATATCTAGTCTAAATATAGTCTCTTTTAGCTTCAAACCACTACCCCTTGTTCTATCACAACAGGCCCTGGTAAGAATTCTGTCCCCATCTTTCTCATAGATCACTTTAAAGTACTGAAAAGCAGCAATAAGGTCTCCAGAGAGCCTTCTCTTCTCCAGGCTGAACAATCCAAGCTCTCAGCCTTTCCTTATAGGAGACACATCCCAGCCCTCTGATCACTTTTGTAGCCCTCCCCTGCACTCGCTCCAACAGGTCCAAGCCTTTCCTTCACTGGGAACCCCAGAGCTGGATGCAGCACTCCAGATGGGGTCTCACCTCAGTGGAGTAGCTGGGAAGAATCACCTTCCTCGACCTGCTGGTCACCCTTCCCTTGATGCAGCCCAGGACACGGTCCCACCTTCTGGGCTGTGAGCACGTATCATGGAAACCTGCCCAGGAAAGACCCCACAATCACCGGATACCAGCTCAAGAGCTGCTGATCTGTGATCTTTCTACACCTCATGCAAAACTGCGTCTGAACTGGTTCCAGGGGGTAATATGAGACTGATTTTTCACGCACACTGTCCAAAGGTTCAAGGACCAGATAAGGTCTGAGCTGGTCCTGCCATGAGGAGGAGCTGAATAGGGCCACTGGGGTGGAGATGGAACAGAGAGCTCCAGGGACAGCCGTGTAGAGACAGATTTGCCACTGCTGTGAGATGTCGTTGGGACTGCTGGGACCCACCTATTCCACTGTCATGAGCAGCAGCTGCTCCATCTCACACGGTGGCTTCTGACAGCTGATTTCACTTTCACAAATCACTGTATGGAGACAGGGATGAGTTGCCAGTTGGCTCCTGCCAACAGCAGACCCTGCTGGTGGAGAGCTGGTTTGCTTCACCTAGAGATGACAGGGACATGGAGATAGAAAGTTCTCCTCAAGCACCTTGCAATCTGAGCATGGAGGCATGCTCTGGGAAAAACCTATGCATCAAGAAATCAGATGTGGTAGGCAGCTTGGAAAATATATGACTCAATCTCCCCACCTGAAAACGGAGGTAATGCCTTCCAATTAAATGCCCATATCTCTAAGTATGCCGTCCTACAATGGTGATTTTTAAGTTAATGGGAATACTCTTACAAAAAGTACTCATGTTCATAAGTGTTTACACATTCTAAAGTGCCACATTCCCAGCATAGCTCTACATTTGTAACTAGTGAAAAACTGTCTGAATTATTTATGAAAATAATTTTGATCTGTTAAATCATTTACAAAGTCACCAACTGCATATAATTTTTTTAAGTAACTTCTCCAGCCAGGTATAAATTTAAAACAAAAATATGAGAGAGGGGAGAAAAAAATACTCTAATTAAATATCAGCTTGAAAGAAAAAAGTAAGCATATTGCTGCCAGTCCTCAACAGATACAAAACAGTTCCACTTATCTGAAGATTCCTATTTATATCTTGTATTAGCATTTTTAAGGTTTTCTGTGACAAATTAAAGAGAAATAAAGGCCTGATCCCGCTGGCACAGAATGGAAACATGCATACAGAATATTTAGAAAATATATGCCTTACTTTAATGTCACTATGTAGACCTGCTGATTTCTTCAAGTGTTTATAGTGTAACACACATGCATCTGAAAGAGCTTGAAATGATCAGTTTATAACCACCACATGCTAGAGCTCACCAAGGACTAAGAGCTGCAGTATTTACCCAGGCTGCTGGGACAAAAGAGGGTTAGTCTACACGGAATTTTGTGTTGATACCCTGCTGCTAGCACTAAACTGGCCAGGTCTATTTGTCCATGTGTACTGGAGTTTATTGCACCACACACATCTTTGCTGTAGGCATTGAGAGGAGGTATCAGCCTGGCCACCGTCCTCTCCATGTGGCCACCAGCTCTGCATGCACATCCCGTGTGCAAGTGAGACTCCCTCAGTAAGAAGCAGTAGGAATTTTCCATGTGTTTTCCTGTCTCTCTTCGAATGCATTCTACTTCCACAGCATCCATTGATGAGAAGTCTTTCTGGCCTTCTAATTCTTTCTTTTTTGTTTATTCTGAATCTTGGCTCTGATATCTTTATCAGCTTTCTCAAAATGTTGCAATGGAAGGAACAAGGAACAGTTAACTTGTATTCATCCTCTCCATGTCACTCATGACTTTATAAACGAGCTGTGCATTCTCTCTAACTGGTCTTTTTTCCATTATGAAAAGCTGTAGCCTAATAAATCTCATTCATTATTATAAAAACAGCTTTTATATATTTGAAGATGATCATTGATTATCCCAACTTGTTCTATTTAATTATTTCAAACTTCACCATAGCTCAGACACTATGAACCCCTTACTGTCTTTGGTGTTTTCCTCTAAAATCTCTCCATTCCTCTCAAAGTGGGCATCCAAACAGTGACACTGCCCTGCAGAATAATTCCTCCCATCTCTCACTTACAGTAATTCTCTAAATATAGTCCAAGTTTTTTACATTAGCTTTGCAACAGCCTTTCATTTTTCTCTCAGACCCACTCCGGGATTCATTTTTATGCAATTCCACCCTTCCCTGCTTCCTGGCTAATCAATACACATTTGGTATTCATGCAATTGGATATCCTTCACTACATGCAACACTTCATATTTGTACTTCATGTTATTGCTTTTATTTATGTTGAGCTTTACACATGCCATTCCTCTGACAGTTTCTGGTGTGCTCAGGGTATGGACTTCAATAAAAATTACTTGGAAGCAATTCTTCCTGGGATTCAGACTAGCTGGAGCACGGAGTGTTACATCGCCAAAAAGAGTTTCAAAGGGGAAATCCACTTTCGAGAAATGTGTCTCTGGTTTCTGAGGAGATGCATACACTGCTTAGACCTCACTGCCTTTGGATCACACAGAATTAAAATGTCGGTGATCATTAATGGCCCATATAGATGGGAAGTTGATAGGGACTACACCTAGCTGAAGGCAAGTAAGGAATCTATCTTGTAAGAGTCATGTGTGAAATCCTTTCGTGATCTAAATAAAAGTTAGGAGATAGAAAAAAAAATAAAATCACAATATCAAAACCAAATGAACAACCCAACCCTGCCCCCCCTCCAAGTAAAAAACCATTACTATTACCTTGACCATTTCCTGGAAGTATTTTGTAAGGACCTGGATTAATTTTCAAATGTGGTTCCCATAACTGGTTTTTAGTGGAAACCCAGCGCCTCTACAACCATCTCTTGTACTGAGACACTCAGACTGATGCTGGCAGCCTCAGAGAGGAACCACCAGAACCCAGCCTTTATTTCTTGTGTCATATGGTACTACTATTTAGAGAGAAATAATACGCATAAAGGAAAAGTGCTTGATGAAGGCAGAAGTAAAAATAAAAGCGATGATACACCAGAATTCATGAGAAGGTCAGGCTTTTTGGCACTTTGGAGAAATGAATTTTCTACATTATCAGCATTTTGAAAGAAATTATGTTATCCTGACTGTAAAATATCATTCAACTCAGCTATAATTGCAGGCATGGAAAAATAAATAAATAAATAATAAGCGGACTAGGCCTAAATCTAAGTCTTATGTTATAAAGTCTTGCATTACTTGCTCCTTATTATTGTGTTCAAGATTTGCTCTGGCTAAGGTTGCAGGCATCATGGCTGGGAGAAGCAGACACACATTTCATGTCAGAGTTGAACCCAGGCTGTCACCGCATGTGCTAGAAGCAGGAGAACACCTTTGGATTCCTCTGTCAGGCTTTTCTTTTGCTCAGAAACTCTCCCTGACATATAGAGGAGGAAGTTCTGATTACCAGATGTAAAAAAAAATATATATTCAAAATTCAAACAATTTTTTTCTATCTTTAAATTTATCCATCTTCCCAGCTGCCATTAAAAGTGAGCATTTTCTCAGCAGTCAGGAAGATTGTCAGTGATTTTCTTCAGATTCTTGTAACAGGAAATTCTGTGCTCATTTCTGGCAAATGCCACTATCCTCACAGCTTTTAGCATTTAATGGTTTTTCAGCTATGAAATTCTCATTCCATGAAAAAAAAAAAACAAAAAACCAAGCCAAAACCAAGAAAACCTCACAAATAAGAGATGCAATTGTAGTCACAGCTAAATTCCACATCAAGTTTTCCACCAAAATTGTAGCAAAACTATCTGTATGACAACACCTACTTTGGCTCTCTGTTTGCTGGCCTTTCTAACCTCACCATGCTAAGGACAGACTATAGATCTTGTCTCTGGACACAGTGGACACACAGGATCTCCTCAGGTGTAATTTGGGGAACAGAGATTGCAGATCCCTCTGTCAAATACACCCATCCCACATCTGGGAAACAACCGCTGTCCAACCGCTGTCAACAAGGGAAAAAAAAAAAAAACATTCAAGCCATGGTCATCTTTTTGGAGGGAGAGGTGCCCTTGACTCCAACCCACACAAAGGTGCCACCTGACTGAAGGAAAATATTTCTTTAGGATTTTTTTCTTCTCTCAACAGTTCTTGTGTGTCTTTCTCTGTAACCTGACCGGTTTTCACAGCTGGAAAAGAAAAGCTTACCCAGTGAAAGCCGGAAGGGTGTTACTTTTGTGTGTGGCACAGACAACAGCTTCTCTCTGCCTCCATGGGCTGATGCCCATTGCCATGGCTTTAAAAATGAGCTGTAAAGCCTTGTGGCACACAAAAAAAACAGATGGAGGAGAAGAAAGTTTAATTCTGGGTTGCCTGGGAATCCTATAAATTCTCTCATTCATGGGAGCTTCTGGACCAGGCACTCTCAGTCACAGAGCTCCCTTGGTGCTCACAGTTCTGGCTTGATCCTCTTTGCTGGGGCACGTCCAGGGAGAAGCGCAGGGCTAGTGACAGCAATCCTTCCTGGTCAGCACTGACCACTGGCCCTTTACAGCACCTTTCTCTTTTTAGAATGCCTTTAAAATCCAGGGCAGGGACTTTTCACGCTGACAGCACTGCCTAAGCACTCTCTGTCCCTGGGGGTGAGGGGTACCACAGCCTGTCACTGTTAGCCAAAGGGAACAGTTCCATAAATAGAAGACATTAAGGAAAAGCACACCTCCAGCTCTCTGTTGGTTGGGAATGCCTCCTACCTCCAATGCTCTACCACCCTGGGGAAGGGGAAAGGAAAGACCTTCCTAAAATGATGTTATACAGAGGAAATGTGTCCTCCAAAGTGTCCATGGGAACAATAAGGTGAAATAAAGACAAACTTTAGGAGAGTTATTGGAGGGCCCAGTTTGCAGTCCTCTACAGATGACAATTTTAATGCCTCAAAGATGAGGAGCTTAGTGGAAAATCAATGCGTTTCTGAGGGAAAGGAGCCAACAGAGCTTAAACTGCTCCCAGCAACTGCAGGCCTACGAGAGCCTGCAGAACCCTCCTGAGCCAGCCCCCAGCTCTGTGTGGTGACTGGAGACCATCTCCTCACCCAGTGTGGGCTGAAGGGGCTGCTGCCAGCCACAGCATGGCCCCAGGACCGTGGTGCCACAGGCAGCTCCTGTGTTATTCAGAGGTGCCTCCACGGAGGCAATGCTAACACAAAGGAACAGGCACAAGCTCAGCTTTGGTTGTGGAACAGGAGTCTCCCTGTCCTCCTCGTAACTAAATTCATGCCGGTCAGCCAGGAAAGGAGTGAAAGAGAGCCCAGGCCCAGGGCTGTTTGACTCTTGCCTGGCTGAGAGCTGTTGTGAGTCAGCCAGAGAGACGGACGGAGAAGACCATAATTCTCAGGATGGCAGCATCCTTGGTGCTGCCCCGTCCAGGTGTGGGAATGAGCAGCTTTGGGGCAGTGGTAGCTTACCTGGGGAGAGCTGCCCTCCTGCTTCTGCTCAGTCTGCAGTGCAGCTGACTTGTCTGGAGCAAGCTTCCAGGAAAAACAAAAAAAGCAGGCTGGGCAAAGTCTGCTCACAGGCTGTGCTGCAGCAGGAGCATCCATCTTAGATCCAGTGGAGGAGGAGAGCTTGGACAAGCTCCCTTTTTAAAGCAACAGTGCTCCCACTGAGCATGGCAAGGAAGGGGAGTGCTATGCCCCAGCAGAGGTTGTAGTGGATGTCTGCAGTGCACTTTATAGGCATTAGCTAATTGATCTTTGCAAACACCCTTTCAGCAATTAAACACCACCTGTCAAGATTTACAGGTGCAGAAAATAAGCTGAGCTAATGTCACCTGATGCAGAAGTAGCCCATGATTTTAGGGTGCCCGGACCAAAAGTCTTTTGGCCTGATTTTGTTGGTGCATCTACATGTTTGTCTGACTCTGACAGGGCAGAACATCTGTAATCTGCTTGTAAATAAGAGTGAACATCTGTTTTTAAAAGCCAACCTCAGGGGTATTTCAAGTTGTAAATGCTAAAAAGCAGGCACACCAAATCACTAACCCTTAGGATAATGGTGGCTTTTATGACTCAAGATATCTGAGAAGAAAAGTCTAGAGTCAGATTTAATCAGATTTTGTCTGTCTGCTTCTTCTTATGCATCTAGACAGGCTGTGGCTTCCCCATGGATTCCTGTGGACTTGTTGGCAGAGAGTCAGGTTTCGAAAAGGAAAACAAAACTTTTCTTGTCCAGGACCACTTAGTCTGCATGACCCAGAGGACAAGATGGGACACCCTGTGGAACAGGATCACCACCCTACAAAAACACCCCATCACCACCCTACAAAAAGTGCCATTAGGAAAACGGAACAGTTGTCCTGAGTTTCTCCTTCCATGGCCACTGGCCACCCTAAGTCTACAAACCAGAGAAAATGAGGAACACAGGTGGGAACCTGTGGGACATGCCACATGGGTGGGAGCTGATGTTAACCGAGTGGTACAAGATGTTTATTGGTTTACTCTTTGTTTTCTTCAGGGCATATTTTTGTTCTATGGCAGACCCTTAATAAACATCACATTTTTACCTCTAAGTGTGCTTGACCAAAGAGCTGTGAAAGAGACCTCAGAGGCTGCCCCTCTGCCAGGCTGTTGATGCCGTATCAGTACTCTACCAAGGCCCAGATTTTTAGTTAGATAGATGCATTCTGGTACCTCGTGGGATTTTCCCTTGTAGGCTGAACAAGTTTGAAATTAAAATTAAAAAACAGGGCAAGTAAGAACACCCACTAGGGCCTACTTGTGATTGTAGTACATAAATAGCTTTAAAAATCTCAGGTTTCTCTCATGTAGGGCTCCAAACTGGAGAATTCTCTTCCCTTACAGCTATAAGACAACAGCTGAAGCTCCTGTTGTCCTTCAAACTGTGCTTCGAGGTACATCCATGTATTCAGGCAGCCTGTTTTTTCCTCCAAACCTTCCAGATATGTGAGAGCTACAAGCTGAGTATTCCCCAAAGGGACAGGCCTGAAGGAATTCAAAGTCCTTCGTTAGGCACTCTGTCAATGCTGTGAGCATCGCTCTTTAATTGATGTACTGTTTTTATTATACGTGCCCTAAGGGAGTGTGCTGACCAAAGTCTCTTGTAAATTGAATAAATAAACAAATACATAAGCAAGCATTGTTGCCTTGACCAGCTCACGGTGTGACAGGAAAGTCCGTGTGGTTTAATGTGGTTTTACACAACAATCCATCTGTCTGGAATGGCTTGTTTGATCCTCATTAACCCTGGCAGGCTCTTCCAGCTCCTTCCTCCACCTCAGCAAAGACAGAGGACGCCACTCTTACTTTTCAGATTTCTAAGTTCACTCTGTTGATGAAATATGTCATTTTAAAAGCTTCCTATAATGTGAAAACTGTCTATTTCCTTCCTTCATCTGGAAAATGGGTGAAGAATTTTGTCATTTACTGTTAAAAGGAATGAAGTAGTATCCTTCTTCTCCCATTCTTTCCCTTTCTCCTTTGCTCCACTTCACAGCTCTGCAAAGTCATGATCTCTCTTTTCCTTCTTGCTTGTGTATTGTTTGGACCAAAGTACTTCTCAAATATATCTTTTAACAAAACCTTAGAAAATATAGCTGTACCAGTCAGGATTACAGTGCAAATAAAAAAAAAAATGGGAACCAGCTGGGAGAGAAGCTGGCTTAAGCCAAAGTATAGAAAGCAATACAGACATGGGAACCAACACCCAGTAAGGGCTGGCCACCCAAAGCCTTGCACTGCTGCTTGAGCAGGTTTTGCAGCCTGTGCTCATCGCTGGGCTGCCTCAGAAAGAGCACTTTCAGTGCCCCAGCTGGCTTGTACACACCTACAAGAACTGCAGCCACATGCTGACTGCAGTCAGGCCTTCATGCTCATGAACGTTATGCATGTGAGAGATTTTACAGCTGTGAGTCATCATCTTGCCTACATTCATGTGCTCCTTTCCACTCTGGAAGGAAAGTGCTTTCATTCACGAAAAGAAAAAATATAGGTTTCAAGACATATCATGATGCAATCACACCCTGTTATAGTGTTCAGCTTCTCGTTATGAAATATGATTCCCCCGAGGCATGACTATAGAGTGTGGAAAAGTGAGTTAAAATGGAAAACAGGTTGTGCCAGCCACGCCTCTATGACTGCCCAAATCACTTCCTCCGACTGTAGACCTCCCTCACAGAGCTGCTTAAAATTTTCAGGACAGTTATCCCAGATTGTCTTCTCACTGAAGTGCAGTAAGTGCTGTTCGGATGATCTTTAGTATACAGCTTAAAGAGACTGAAGAAATGAAGATGGACTGAACTAGAGACCGAACAGAGTCCACTTTTGTGTCCCAGAGCTCCGTGCTCTTTCCCCCTTAACCACGTTGCAAAATTATTTTGGGGCAGTGTAGGTGCCACAGTCAGGCTTTTATGTGAGCCAAACAAAAAGAAAACAATATACCCTACTTCTCCCAAATATGTGAGGCCTCTGCTTGTCCTATTGGCCAAATCAAATTGAGATAAAATCAAAATCAGGAAAAATGTCAGAGAAGGGGTATTTCTCAGGGGTCATTTGCAGAATCCTTGAATTTGGATACACTCCTAAAATTGTTTCAGAATAGGAAAATCAGGTGGGATGCCTACTTCTCTCCCATGAGAAACTGGAAATGTTTGACCTTAACATATGATTAGCTGTTAAATGACTTTCAAGGAGACTTTCCTACGATAATCTACTTAGCCTTTAGCACCCATTTATCGCTTCATAGTGGAGATTAGGGCTGATTCTCAAGAACAGCATTACTTAGAGTGTCAACTACATTCTTTTCATTTAAGTAAATTATTCCTTTATAGGAATAATGAGAAATTTTTATGTCCTCTTTTCCTCAATTTAATGTATTGTTATGGAATAGGTAACCATGAAAGTCAATTAAGGAATGATTGTGAATGAAACATTCTACAATTGAGAAAAAAATCACCAAAAGAACTGATGAACTTGTGGTCCCCCAGAAGGTTTGTAAGATATTTCTGAATTATAGATGTGACGGTCACCACTTTTTGCTGCCAGGTATTGGCCTAGACACCGGTTCTAGGTAGAAATTAAAAGAGTCCAGATAAATTCTTAAGTAATTAAATCAAGGTGAGACTCAGTGTCTGGACAATGAAAAAAGATGGTGGTTAAGTTTATGATTTCTAGACATGCTCTAGACCCTTACAAAAAATTTATGTCCAACTGCGTCCAACTCAGGCCAAGAAATTCAGCATACCTCATTCCGAACACTGTTCAGAGCTCTTCCCCTGCAACTCACTTAGGCCACATCCACAGCTCACAGCACTTGATCTTGGGTTTTCATGACACCAGAAATCCATGTCTCATCTGCGTGTGTCTGAGGATACTAAACATCCTGGGATTGTGCTGGACGATTGCGTAGTTTCCAGAATGTGCACTTCCTTCTCCAGCATTTCTTGTGTCATGGATATGCCCCAGAATTTTTGTTTCAAAAGCCAGTCCGAGAGTGAATTTACATTATGCAACATGTACAGCAAGAGGATGAGGCCCTTCGAAGGAGCTGGGGAGCTAAAGAGACTGACATGGAAGCATGGAGAGACTGACACTGGGTTTTCACTAAAATGGGTCCTCATACATAAGAAGGAATTGCAATCAAGTCCTAGGAGGTGGCTGAGAGGTGACACCCAGAATCTCCAGGTTTAGAGAATGGTGTTTATCACTAATCCTTTGCTCAGAACTACATAGCACGAAGGGTAATGGTTTTAAACCGGAGGAGCCACAGTTTAGATTAGATGTAAAAAAGAAGATTTTTGCAAAGAGAGCAATAAAACTGGCACAGGTTGTTCAGACAGACAGTAGATGCCCCATCCCTGGAAACATTCAAGGTCAGGTTGGACAGTGCTCTGAACAACCGGGTCTAATTGGAGGTGTCCCTGAACATCGCAGGGGGGTTGGACTAGATGGCATTTAAAAGTTCCTTCCAACCCATCCTATTCTATGATTCTGTGATTCTCTGATTCTCTGACATGACTCTCTTGTTCTGGGACATTGAAACACCCAGTGCTTTCTTCAGCAAAGGTAGTTTGCCAAAGTACCCTGTTGTGACTGCTTTCAAGTTTTAAGTCTGAAAACAGTCAGGTTGATTGACAAATTACCTTAATTTAGCAACTGATTTTGCCTCAAATGAATAAAATGAATTGTTTCCATATGTTTACTCTTAATCTATGGCAAACTCCTCTTCTAGTGAAAATGAAATTAAATTGCATTGCCTCATATTTTCCACAGGAAAAGAGCACAGACACAGTCAATCACGTGCTCAACAGGCATGTGACATCACTTGACCATGAGTTCAAATAAGTAGATGAATGTGCAGGACTGTGGTCTTTAGCTTTCGTTATTACTACCGCTGTCTCAGCATTATCATTTTAGAGATCTTTGTCCTCTCATAAATACCTCCCTCAGGTTATTCCTGCCACTTCCTAACATATGAATTTTCCTATATTTCTCAAAGGTTAATGGCAGTGTACATCCAGCCTACGTTAGACTCTCAATCACATTGTTGCTGTCTGTTATTTAGTGATTGCTGCAAATTAAATTTGTACTATACTGCATGAGATGAAAATACCACCCCAATAGGCTTAGTAATCAAAGTCAGACCACCGAAAATTGTTCTGGAGAGGTGAAAGAAATATATATTTATCTATATATTAATTAAAGTTTAAGTAACTCATCTTCAGGCTTTATTGAAAATTACAGTGTTTAAAAAACCAATTCATTTAGCTGTGAATATAAATACTGTCTCGTTTTACTCTGGATGATTAACAGAATAGTGAAATGCTGGAATTCTATTATTTTAATAGAAAACCACTTTTCTGAATAAGATAAACTGCCAGCCACAACCAATAATTATACCTTTTTTCTAAGGATATGCAACAGTGGTGTCTCTTTTAGACTACTGCATTTTCAGCCATAGGAAGGAGCTAAAGTTGTATAAATTTCCTGGAAGAGTACTTAGACAGCTGTTTACCTGAACTTGTGCTTGTTTCTGGCATCAGTGTGATATACAAGTTATTTTATAGTTGTGGCAGAGAAGTAATAAAGAAAATTGTTGAAATATTAGTACACAATTTATATGCTTGCCTATGTGCCTCACAAAAAGAGGCTTTAATATTTTTTGAAGAATATTGCTAGTGATAACACCAATATATGGCTTCAGTTTTTCTTCCCTCACTGCATCTTTATGTGAAACAACAGATTTAAACAATTTAGCACATGAGAAGAAATATCAAAAAGAGGCATTTATGCCGCTCAGAGTTCAAGGATGCTCACATGGTCAAATCCTCCATCAATGTACCAGGGACAAACACAGCTACACTTGCTTTTAATGGGAAATATTTGTGTTAATATTCCACGTATCAATACCAGATTAAAATTAAGTGCTGTCTAACTTTAAAGGGTGCTATTCCACAAATTGGAGTTGCCAGGCTGAGCCAGGCACATGCTGGAGAGAAGACAAGAATCAGAAGGTGGGAAACTGCCTTACCACCACGGCAGAATGGCAAGCCACAGCTGAACCTCCCTCTAACATCCATATGGGATTTCTGGCTAGTGGTAAAAATTACTTTTCTGGGATGAATTGGTTGCCCCTAGGATTCCCCACCCCTTCATGTCCTATATTTGGATAACAATCATCTGGGAGGTCTTTACATCTGTAAACTTGAGCTGTCTTTAAATTAAGAGACCTATTTGCAGGGCTTCTGTAACTGCAGGTGACGGTGCAGTCACGTGAGTGTAGGTTGACATCCTGAGGCTCTGTCAGCTGTTCCTTCCTGCCACCTGTACCTATCCCTCCATGTCCCAGGCAGTCTTCTCTTCCCTCTCTGCTGGCACATCCCATCTCTGCCAGAATATCATGAAGCTTGTGTCAGATCTTGGCATGGGAACATAAAGAAGAGAAGCTGAACAGGATTCAGGAGCCGTGGGAGAATTCTATCTACTACTGTGGCTGCTGATCCATTATGAGTATCACAGCCAGAAACTCCCATCTGGAGTCTCCCACCAACTGCTCTTGGGCAGGTTTCGATGCAGCGGCATCAACAAGTTGAAACTTGACCCTAGAGAGGAGTTTAAGCAGAAGTGGAAACTCTGCCCATAATCAGTCCCTCTTATTTGAGATCTCAGGATGCACGTGGATCATATTTTAAAGCATTTCTCTGCAATTAGGTGGGTTAGAAACATCCTATAACCAAAGGAGGGTTAATTTTAACTTCTACTACTCTGTTCTAATGAAAGAGAACCCGAAAAATATCGCGAGACAGAGGAACACAGTTATGAACTGACCATTCCTGATACTCGATGTTTCTGTAGAGGTTTCTTACAGCTGTCTTGCACAAAGGAATATATTCCATTTTTCAGTGCAGACGCATTTCTCATACCATGAGAAAATCTGACAGTTCTAAAAATGTTTCTTTTTTTGTGCAGAAAGGAAGACAGAAGACTGGGGTGTTTTTACTTGGAGCAAGGAATGTTCTATGCCATGCATTATTTAATGAGGAAAAAATGTAGATCACAGGATCTCAGGATAATTCATGTTGGAAGGGAACTCAGGCAGCCCCTGGTCCAAACTTCCCCTCAAAGCAGGATCAACTATGAAGGCAGAAGAGGTTGCTCAGGGCTTTTTTCAGCTAAGTCCTGAAAGATTCCAAGGATGGAGACCGCACTGCCTCTCTGGGAAACCTGACCCACTGCTGGGCTGTTGCAGAATGAACCATGTCCCCTTACGTCCATTCTGAACCATTCTCATTTCAATCTATGACAATTACCTCTCATCCTTCCACCATGTGCCATTCAGGTCAGTGATTATTTCCCCTTGAAGCCATTCCTTCAAAGGCTGAATGGTGCTTGCTCTTTGTCTCCCCTCAAAGGAAAAGTGCTCCAGCTCTGACCATCTTGGTGAGCATCTCCTAAACTTGCTTGTATTTAGTAAGCATCTTCTTTGTACTGAAAGGTGCACAGGATTTAATAAGCTTTGAGAAGAGGAAAGTAATCACTTCCTTCTGCTCCTGTCTATACATGTTGAATTTAATGAAATTTGTGTTGGCCTTATTCTCCAGACCATCCAAGTCTCTGTGGATGGAAGCCCTGCCTTTAAGCATGTCAACTTCTCCCTCCATTGTGGTGTTTGCTGACCTGATGAGCACGTGCTCCTCATCCCCACGTATTGGTAAAGACCAACTGATAAAGAGGAAAGGTCCCAAAACAGATTTTTGTGATACACTTGCCATCAGACTTGAGGCAGAGTGACCCACTAGCCACTGCCCTCCAAGTCTGATTATTCAACTAGTTTGTTACTCATCTAGCTGTCCAGAAACCTGGATACAAGAGGAGGCATGTCAAAAGCCTTACTCTAGTCAAAAGAAATTATGTCCATGGGTACTTCTCACTCATGTGACTATTCATTTTATCATAGGTTTATGGCAACCATGGCCTTGTCTGAGGTAATAAAATGCAGAGGTTTGGACACCCTGCTTTTTAACAACAGTTTGGATGACCAAGAAGAATCTGGATTAAGAACAGAATAGAATTCAGGATGATTTTTAGAGATCAGGAAGATCATAGTAAGCAACCATGGTCACACGCTCTCTCTGTAAAGAAACTGTCCTACTGTTACTGCACCATAAAGAACTCCCTGGGAGAGAAAGGATGAAAGGACAAAACCGACTCATTGGGGCATGGTAAAGACACAGATGAGAAAAGAAAAAATGGTACAAGTCCCACAGAATCAAAAGCATGTTGGTGGGAAATGAGAGGGACAACCTGAGCTGAGCACTCACAAGGGCAGTCTGGAGGTGCCCAGTTAACCAGTGAACACCGCTCACTGGTGCTCACAGGTGACAGGAGGAGGGAAAGAAAACAGGACTCAACCTCCATGGAGTCTCCACCATCAAATTCCCTCTTCCAGCACGTGTGTATGCCCATGCCTGGGGGAAGTTGGTGCTGATGTGTGCTTGAGGCCCTGGTGAGGAGAGGCTTCGCATCCAGGGACAAGTTATGGGGCAAAGGAGGCACTGATCCATAACAGCCCAGTGTGCTCAGCAGGGCTGTTAAACTTTTTCAAACTAGAAATCTAAACCCTACAACTTTTAAAAATCAGATCTGTTAAGATGTTAAATGTAAAAAATTTTATATTAAAAAATTAAAGCATTAAAATTCAGACACAAGGCAATTTATGCCAAGCCCAGGCTTACTAAAATTACTACAACTAATTAAAGATACAAGAAAGTGTATTGCAACAGTTATTAATTTCCAGATTTTAATGAGTTAAGGAGTGCTACCTTTTCCCATAATGACACAGCTGAAACTGAGAAATTGCTGCTTTTTTTACAATAGCTCGATCTTCATAAATATGTCAAATTACCCTCTATTGTACTTTTTACAAAAGACTGAATGCAAATATTTACGTGTTTTCCAAAGGCCAGTATTTCTGCTTTTGTTGTGTAAATAAGCATTTGCCTTCATTTCTTTGAGTTTCTATTTATTATCAGATTGAACAGGAGTATTTTCCTCATGTGAATTAATCCACTGAAATCTGAGAAAATGAATCAGAAACTAATTAGCCAACATGCTGTTCTCCTTTTCCAACTTATGAATAAAAGCCAGATAGGAGAATATGAGAGCTACAATAACTAAAATTTAAAGAACAAATGATCAGCTTTTTAAAGTACCTAAAACCTTGAGACTTTGAAAAGTACCTACCAAGACTAGGTCCTAAATCTGCTTCAGTCCAGCTACACTTTTATTATTGAAAGTTAAGTGCTTGGCTGCTTAGTGGTTTTAAAAAAATACACTGATTACCTCTTTGTTCTGTTACACACCAACACATCAGATTTTCAATTCACCATCTCTCTAATTAATTAACCACTGTTAAATTCAAATGCAATTTAAAAATCAAAAAATTAAGACAGACAAAATATCTTATAAATGATCAGATTTATTCAGTAGATGTGTGAGTATCACACACCCTTCTCAGTGCATCCTTCTCTCCAGGAAATAAGGAAAATCAAGTTTTCTTTAAAAACTGTGTCTGTCTGCACAGCATCACATTAAGTCACTGGACTAGTCATTGAGACAGATTCCTTAGGACATAAAATGCAAACAACAAAAAAAAAAAAACCAAATCATAGTTTAACTTAAGTTTTCATGCTTTTGATTAAATTCATGGTTATGACCAGTGATTTATTTCACTTTGACTTAAGTCAATCTACATTGCCTAAGGTTCCCTATCTGTATATTTCACATTTATAAAATGGATGATATTAGGATGAGTTCCTTTCATTAGCCAGCATGCCTCATCAGGAAGAGCAATGCTTCTTACAGCTAAATTGGATTTTGCTCTACTCTACGGTCCCTTGGTCCTTTGCTGATTTTTCCTTCAGCAATCAGCCAGAAATACAAGGGTTTTTTGTGATGTGGACACTTGTCCACTAGATGCTGCACTAAGCCCACCTACTTATTTCATACCTCCATCCTGCTGTGGACAGAACCTGGACTTGTCTGAGTAATTCCTTCAGGTAACCAAGTTACCTTGGCAAGATGTGAGGTGCATGAGCTTATGGAGACAAGGTGCTTCCATTTAACATCTCAGCTTGGTTTCATCTTTGGTCTCGGACTGGGTGATGTGACTTGCCAAAGTAATACATAGGTTAGTGGTTATGAGTTAAACTACCCTTTACACCTATACACTCAGAAGTATTCACTCTGACATACTGAATGAGCTTTATGTCCCTTTCTCCAATTTTGTACCCCTCTTTAAAGAGGGAACACAGCATCTTCTGGGTTCTGGAGCATGCTCTAGTAGCAGAGATGTGAAGTAAAGAGTAGTTGCAGACTTTGCTGTCTGCTTCTGGGGCTCAGGACTGCTGGGGTGAAGCCCAGAACCAGCAGGGCAGCTGATACCGTGGCTCACTTGCAAAGGGAAGTGCCTGTGCTCTGCAGGAATGGGAAATTTTACATTTGTTTCTCTCCTCAGATTTTTCTACTGCTGAGTTCAAACAGCAGAAGAGTAATTGTGACTTTGTGCAATCTAATTCTTCCCACTCAAAAAAGGCAGCCAGCTCCAATAATTATTCCAGGAGGGAAGATGACACCGGAGTGGAAGAGATGGCAAAGCAACATGAAGGTCCTGTCAGAGACACACACACACACACACACACACACACGATGGCCAAAACCGGGGCTTTTTGCAGCTCTTTCAGTGTGCCCAGGATTAGGGAGCCATGGAGGTGGTTTAGACAAGTCATCTTTACACTCAGTTGCTTAAATTCTACTGCAAGTTTAATCTTGCCCAATTGTCTTTTAAGCCATTTCCTCAAGAAGTGATTTACTAATCCAAACAAATATTTCCAAAGTGATACACAATAAGTAGTTCATTCAGCAAACATTTACTCTGTGTAAGATTTTTCTTATACAACTGCCATAGGAGGCCACGCATTCTTGTACCTGCCATATTGGTTTCCCAATCCCTTGAAGAAGGTGTAAGTTCCCTCCTCAGATACATTCCAGGCCACATATCCTTATTGGGAGAAATCAAGCTATCGTAACATGCTTAAATTTAATTAATTTTTACTATACCTGTTGAATAGCTCTTATGCGTGCACACTGGGATTGAACTTAAAAACTTGGCAACACTAAAAAAAATTAATCTTATTCTCCTTTAACTTAAATAATATCTGTCAAGAACAGATACTGTGATTTTTTATTTATTATACTACAATTGTGCTGTATAACTTGCTTCGGTCAATTCTAAAATGAACTGGGTTTGCTACACGTTATGCAAAACCCATTGTCATTTTCTAATAAAAAAATATACCAGCACTTGAATTCCAGCCTTCCCCTTCCAAAACATGTTACCTTTTATTTTTGGAACTAGTTCTTTAATTCAAATTCACAACCAAGCAATGGATACAGAATGAGCTGCTTCACAAACTGTGCTTGCCTCCTTGGTGGAGAGTGGGAGCAAAGGTGGATGAAGGCGTTTTACTGTGGTCCACTGTGACACAGGATCAAGACAATAGTCACAAACTGTGAGATGGCTACTGCTCTTTATGAGGGCCAAGAAATTCTGCCCATCACTGAGTTTCTCATGTTATATTTAGCTTCTTATGTGGGAAGAAAAAACAAAACCCAGAACATGACCTGAGCTATCTCTGAATGCTGCTTCTTTCCTAGCTACTTGTCCCTTCCATCCAAGTAGGGAAACAATCAACACTGGCTGCTTCTCTACTGCTAAATAACTTAATTCCTCTGCTCACTTGCTGGTCTCAGATTGGGATTTTACACGGTTCTAAATACCTCACAGCATTCTTTGGAAAAAAAGAGAAGAAACCCCAATTTGCTCTCCTTGAGCTGAAATTTGAATTCCAGCTGGGGACATCTCAAACCAGGTCCTCAGCACTGTGCTGGAAGGATGTGTCCTCCAGCTCATCCCACATGCTGAGCACACCTCTCACAGACTCTGTTTTCTGCTGAAGTATCAACCTGCTGGACTGCAACACTGTGAGCACGGGTATTTTGTACTGAAAAAACAAATTTTAAAAGGTGCCATTGTTCTAGGTCCCCAGAGAAGATACACCAGGTCCAGAAGATCTAGGGGAGTCAGGCACTATGTATCACCAAGCCTGGGAATAAAGGATTTCCTCTGGCAACATTTTCTTTATTGGGTAGGAATAGTCAGCACAGTTAATATTACGGTATCCAAGGACTTCATAACCAAAATAATGATAACTATATACTGTCATGGCAGGGAAAGACAGCAATGAGGAAACTTATCCTGGTCCCACTAGATGCAGTGGCCAAATTGGCACTAACTGTCCCAGGAGTAGATGGGTAATTCTCCTTCAATCATTGATAGCAGAGTTGGCCCCAAATTATCCCCAAGATGAACTCCCCATTCAAAATACATTGTTGTTATTATTGAATTATATATTCTGAACCTACAGGTTCAGGTACATTTAACTAAATGGAAAATTTGAAAGAAAAATTTACAGAAAATATTAGAGAAAAGTTTTGATTTCAAACTGAGTTAGTCACAAAATAGAAACAAAACAAAAAGAAAATTAACACTCAATTCTAAAGTTTGCATGAAAACTCCCCACGACCCTTCTGAAATTCCTACCACTTCTGACTTTTCAGACCAAATTAATTTGCTAAGGCACAGTTTTATGTTTAATACCAGAAGGAATGATTAGACAGCTCAGACTGAGTTCTGTAGCACAAGACATTAATTTTCTTCCATTTACCTTGTACTGAGCCCAGTAATTTGAGTTTAACTACATAATTTCAGCCCATGAAAA
This sequence comes from Mohoua ochrocephala, assembly GCA_013398855.1. Lineage (NCBI taxonomy): Eukaryota > Metazoa > Chordata > Aves > Passeriformes > Acanthizidae > Mohoua > Mohoua ochrocephala. The sequence continues at coordinate 112,919 of VZTA01002803.1, forward strand.
ACTAAATTATTAAGTGCCATAGGTAGGGGATAGAAAAGAACAAGGTGTTACCTTGGGCTTCAACAATAACAAGGAATTGATTAGGTAAGAAATGATCCATGATCCAAGCTATAACAAAGCCTGCAAAAAATCCCAAGGTTCCTTCTAATCTGACTTGTGGAAAATTCAGCCCTGCCCCCAAGTCTCATGATATATTTAATCCTCACTAGCTGGCTAAGATGCACCAGCCAAGAATTTAAAGCAGAGGATTCTCAATACCCCCTCAAAGCACTGGCCTACTCAGTCTGGCATGGCATCTCCAGCTGCATCCAACACTGATGTTTTAAAGGAAGGGGGAAAAAAAATGAATTTCTGAGCATACATATTCAACCTATGCTATGAAGGAAAATAATCCTTCCTGAACCTTGTGATCAACAGGATACTCTTAAAATATGAGGTTTAAGGACAGAATGGCTACTGTCCTGAAACACAGAAACACCTCATCTAGTCTTCTGGTTCAAATGAATATTTGGCAAGGATTTTGGTTAAAAAAAAAAATAGATAGATAGATAGATAGATAGATAGATAGATAGATAGAGAGAGATATATAATCTTTGATTTTGGACCACTGTCCCAGTTCTCACAAATTAATATTTTCTTGAATTAGATACAATATTCACACCATTTTGTTTAATATCCATTGATAGATTTATCTTCCACGAGTGCATAACATTTATAATTATACATTTGTGCAGTATAATTACGCACTATGTCAGGAGCACAGATTCTTAGGTTTAAGTCTAATACTTCATGATTTCACAGGGTACAGACTAAACTTTGCAATGTGGGGGGGGGGAAAAAAAAGAGACTTGATCCCATTCATAGAATCACAGAATCACAGAATCATAGAATGGTTTGGGTTTGAAAGGACCTTAAAGATCATCTAGTTCCAAATCCCCTTCTATCGGCAGGGACACCTTTGGTATTATCAATATCCATATATATTTTATAAGTATATGTACACATGTATATATATGAGCATTTAATTACAGCTATTGATGACAAGTCATTAAGACAAGGATGAGAACCATTACCTTTGTATTGACCAGGAAGCATTAGGAGCCTTTTGAAAGCAATACTGCTCTTACTCTGTTCTGGCTACAACCCATGAAAAGAGTAAATGGGACATTCTCATTTTCATTTTTTCATTGACAGCAAGGTCAGAAGGAATAAGGCAGTCAGGCCCCTGCAAGCGCAGGGCTCAGGATGTCTCCCAGAAGTCATATTTAAGGCAGATCCTTAAAGAAGGTTATCTAATTTCATTTTAAGAATTGGTAAGGTTTCTAATGCTTACTCTCACTGTGAAGTGGTGCTGACTTATCTGATTTCTGCTTTCAACTCATTGGGTAATTTTAAACCTGTTTCAGTGAATTGGAAGAAAACCTTCATATTTTCTCTTGATGTAAGAACACAAGCCCTGTAATCAAATCCACCCTTTCAGCAAATGAAAGAGATTGAGATCCTTCAGCCTGTTTTGGGAAGGATTATTTTTTCATCTTCTCTTTCATGGTCCCCACTGCTTCCACACGTGTCTTAAAATAGTGACTTAAATAAAATTCTAGCAAGTATCTTATTAGTGCTATATAACATCTTGGACCACATTTCCATTTCTTTCCATTTTATTTTTTCTTATTTACCCAAGGGTGACATCACGTTGGCTAGTTACAGTACTGCACTCGGAACAGCATTTAGGAAAAACTGCTTATGGCGTTGTTTGAATCCTTCTCTGAGATTTGATCCGTGTATCCAAACACACATATTCCCTTGTAGCTGCAGATCCCAGCATGTAAAAAGCACTTCCATCTAATCACATTTTGCCTCTCATCGCAGCCATAGATATTGTGTTCCTGCCTTTAGCTTCCTTTAACAGCAACATTTCTTCTCTTTTATTCCATACTGTCTGTATCGCTTCTGGTTTGCAGCTTTCCATTTCCATTTAGTCAATTTGGATTGGTTGGTTGACTTGCTTTGTTTTCAGAAAGCAAACCTTTTTTACCATGTTTTCTGAGGTATGACTTTGAGGGCACTCAACACTTTTCACAGATGTGCCAGGAGTTATTTTAATCTTTGACAAACAATGCATTAAAAATAATTATTCGTTGATATTACATTCTGTTTGTATAAATATAGCCAGACCATTATTATTGCTACCAAGGAAACTGGGCTCGGCAATTAACCATTTCTGAATCACAAAGGCAATTAACAATCCCTTGTTGAATCATAGAGTCATTAAGGTTGGAAAAGACCTCTAAGATCATCAAGTCCATCCAGTAACCCGGCACCACCATGATCACCACTAAATCACGTCCCCAGGTGCCACAACCACATACCCTTTGAAGACTTTCAGGGATGGTGATTCCTGGGGAGCCTGCTCCAATGCCTGATCACTCTTTTGGGGGAGAAATTTTTCCTAATATCCAATCTAAACCTCCCCGGTACACCTTGAAGCCATTTCCTCCTGTCCTGCCACTTGCTATTTAGGAGAAGTGACTGACCCCCGCCTGGCTACACCCTCCATTGGAGAGTGAGAAGGACCTCCTGAGCCTCCTTTTTTCCAGACTAAACAACCCCAGGAACCTCAGTCCTCCTCGTAAGACTTTCTGCTCCTCACAAGACAGAAGCTTGAGTTCCTGGGAAGCAAACCGAACCTATTTGGAAGCTGTGGGGGCCATCATTTCCTGCAATGTAGACAGAAATGGTGCAGCTAGAATTTACACACAGGCATCCGGGTATTGTGCTGGACTAAAATGCCACGTAACAATGCCTTCTAATTTCCACAAAACACGAGTGCCAAATTCTGCAGTCTATTCTAATTTCTGGGGAAGTGCTATCTGATTGCCAAGTCATCCCAAAATATAGGAAAATCAAGAAGAAAAAAAAAAAGTCTAAAGCCACTAGCTATGGTAGAGAATACAATATATTTTTGCAGACAATGTTGGTGATTGTGCAAAAAGCAATACCATCAGTTTCTATTCTGTTAGTGGCTGAGGACTTGCTGCACCAGACCCACAGTGAAGCAGTGCCTGGTGTGCAGGTGCAGGCAGAGAGCTGCTGTTGTCCCCTCATAATCAAGGTGTCAGAAGCACAGAGGCTCCCTTTGTCTGCTCACTTCTGCAGCAGGAGGTGTCACTGACAACATTTTCACAGCCTATTCATTGGTCTAAGGACAGGAAATAGATAATGGGAGAATCCAGCATACTCCAAGAAAGGAAGGGAAAGAAAAGAAACAGATTGCCATCAGGAAGATTATACTTAGGAATCAGAAAGGTTAACATCTAAATTAAAATAGAGAAATGGGACAAAAGAAGTTACAAAAGCAATCTTGCAGACAGAAGTTACTAGAAACCTCTCGATAAATAACATCTAAACAAGCAAAAGGAGGCAAGGACACCTTTGACATCAGAATCACAAAAGCAGAAGGGGGTAGCTTGGATGTTTGTGGATGTTTGTTTTACTTTCTTTTCTTCTGACATAAGAATAGCAAAAAAGGATAGTTCGAAGTCTGTAAATCTAGCTCCCCGCTGCAAGTTGCAGGTCCAGGGAAGTCAGTGCCAATACTCTAGTGACTCAGCTCCTTCACTGAAATATTGACAATACTTGATGAAAGGGGTAAATGGCAAGCAAAAACTCCATAGTTTTTCTTCAAACCTGGAATTCTGAACAAAAATGAAGAACATGAGGTTTTTAAGTCAAATTCAGAAGTCAATTCCTCAGTATCAGAAAGATGCTAAATATTGGCGGTGGCAGTCCTTCCCAACTTCCACAGCTCTTGCTGTGGTGACACTTGCTGTGTCACAGCTGAAAATGCCACTCAGCTCAGTAGGTATTCCCAGCCCAAGGACACCCTGTGTGCTCACTTCTTACCGGCTTTCACAGCATGTACACCTTTGTAGGAATGCAATTTGTTAACACTGTATCCTACGCTTTGACATTAAATAACTGCATAAAGAGGGATCTGTGTTTTCATAGAATCACGGAATGGTTTGGGTTGGAAGGGACCTTAGGGTCATCCTCCTTGTCCTATCACTACGTGCCCATGTAAAATGGCCCTCAACCTCTCATTCCCACTCGCTCTCTTTTAGTTACTCGCTAAATCCTTGCCAATGTGCCAATGGAGCTACAGACTGAGCTGGATTTGACCTCAGAAGGAAAACCCACAGGGCAAGTTGGCCTTCTAAGTGACAATGTAAACTCACTAACTTTATTTAATATGATGGCAGTAGCAGCTCACACTCATCTGTGTTATCATGTTAAATGGAACCTTAACCAGATCACTGCTGAAATGCATGAGATGCCTGCCAAAGAGAGCACAGATCTCACTGCTGGAATGGCAAACCTTGAAAGATGACTGCAGGGATTGCTGAGGCCTTCCGGAGATACAGCAATGTCTCCATATAGCCTACAAGCTAAGTGAAAATCGAAAATTCTCAACATGACTAATTTAGAGCTTATAAAGTCCTTACTAACACTGATTGCTATAATTACAATGCCAAAAACATCAATAACTTGGAAAGAATTATAAAACAATTTCGCTATTATCTGTCAAACTCTGAAATAAAAAAGGTGTACAGCTTATAACCTGGAAATTCGTGAAGTATTCTCTCTGAATTTCTCTCCATTTTAACACGCACGTTGACACCCCAACCCTCACCCTGGTTCTTGCAGGAGATTTTTCCTGAACAAAAGCTACCTGCGTATTTCTGAAACCTGATTTTTAGAGAGAGCCCTTTGCTTTTGCAGCTTTAATTTCTTTCTCAAGATTTTCCAACAAGCTTTTCCAAAACGTAAAATATCTCTTCCATTCATATGTCTTAGTACTTGTATCCTTTCAGAAATATTTTTGCTGGCTAAATTTCTTATAGGCAGTTTAGGAGCTCATCCAGACTTTCCAAATGTATAATAAGTGAGAGTAGGTTAAAAAAAAAAAAATCAAGACAGAGTTACTAAGAAGACAAATGTTTCTGAGCTGTGCTTTCTCCTTCCTTGAGTAATGCACTGTTTATAACCATCACATTCCTCCCTCTCAAACCTTTCTTCTCAGAGAGGGATGACCCTTACCCTGCCCTCCCATCTATTCCTCTTCCACTCCTCTTTCCATCTGCTCTGGTAAACCCGTTAAATCTCTATTAAGAGCTGCGAAAAGAAGAATGTTTGACAAACTGGCTTGACTGCTGCTGACTCTGGTATCATCTGCTGTCATTTGCTTCCGTTGCTGTCAGCTTGAAAGGTCAAAGGAAACAGTAAGTGTGGCCCCGGAGGGGCAGCGGTCCTGGGGAAGCAGGTTGGCATCTTCCACCGTCTATAGCAGCTCGTTTGCTGTAACGGCTTTAAAATTCAAAGGCTTTTCTTTCCTCTGCCACTCAAGCTGAAAAACTGGACTCAACCTTTCACACAGTTTGGGTGAATTTTTCTGCATTATCAGTTTTCTTGCACAGGTAAAAGTTCTCTGAAGCTTTAATCACAACTGAGTTTTGAAGCCCAAATTACCTGTCCTTGGGAGAATGAAAGATGCATAAGCAGACGCTGTACCAGGCACTGGTACTTAAATACAGAAATAGACTTGTCATTTTTAAAAGATCTGTCAAGAAGGGAAAATTCTTGCAATTCAGAACTAGAGTCCATTAATTAAAATGGCAAATAAAGACCCACATTTTAAACAAGGCTATCTGAACCTAGGTAATTAACATTAGTTTATCTGCTGACGTGAGTGACAAAAGATACGTACCTAAAGCATTCATGTTAAAGGACTTAGTCACATTATCACACATTACTGGGCACAGGCATTTGAAAATGAGTCTCTGTTTTATCACTATCCCTGTGCATAGACAATGAATGGAGACTGAAATTTTAATATCATACAACCACACTTCCATATGAAACGATTTATGTAGGGATGACCTTTTCAATATCTTCCCACTTCCTGGACCACAATAGTGTAAAAAGTCAAGACACAATGGCAGGAATTTTTCATCTAAGACCTCAGTGACTCCAGTTTTTTAGTGGAAAAACTGTAAAAATAGCAAATGTTTGTCTTCCCACTTCTGATCCTGATTTTGCATTTGCATTTAAGTTATAATCTTTCCCTTTGATTTTCTATGAAAGCAGCAGTAAAACATATATTTTTTTCCATTTTTCTGACACTTTCAGAGTGTGCTGTTTCTTAGATCATTATTCTTGCTCTTTTTCCATTTCCAGTCTTCTCTTTTGCAACGCTTGCCATTATTTTTTTTTTTACATCTAGTTCCTGTCAATTTATTACAAACTTTCTGAGAAGTTGCATTTGGCACAAGAATTTTTTTTTTACTATAATTTAAAACTTTCAAATCCTTCCCATCTGTTTTATATGACAGTAATGAGAGTCTTAAAAAGGGACTCTATTTTTGCAGCGTTCCAAAAATGCCTTCTGTGCTGTATATTGTTTAGTAATGCTCTTTGCATAGTGCCATTAATCTCTAAGGGCCAGATGCTGATAGTGGGTTTTAGTGCCCTCAACTTCCACCAGAGTCAGAAACAGGTGAAGATCTTTCTCTTTCTGTAGGTGAAGATTGTTCTCTTTCCGTAGGATGTGATCAGTGCTTGGCAGAAGCAGATGCTAATTGGCCCAGTGGGAGAAACATAAATGCACAGATATGTGTAAAGTGTGCTTGGGTTTTTTTTAAGATTAACTATAGATTAACCTTGTGGTTTGACTGAAGCAAATAACAGCTGCTATTTTTTTGCTGAACTTTTGCAGTACTATACTCAGAAGCTGCAGTAAAAAACCCAAAAGCTTATCTTGTTTCAGTTTCATTCACTGAAAGCTGTTTTTTCAGTAATACACATGTATTCACTGAGAGAATGAAAATGAGAAAATGTATCTCTCAAGTTGGAAGTGTGAAGGTAAAAACAGCATAATGCAGCATTAACAAATTTTCAGCCTCTAAGCTATAACCTAGACACTTATCGACTTGACTGCTTTCTGTTCGGCCAAATGGAGAATATCTGTAAACAGTCTTAACTTAATTTTTTGTTATCACTCGTCCATATGCTCCAGAGCCAGAAACTGCCCCTACATGCTGGTAACCTGAACAACATTGAAAAAGAACCCATTCCATTTATGTGCCAGTGCATTCCATAGCAAACCAACTCACCCATCGGTAAATACATAAGCACAGATTTGGTGTAGTCTTTCTAAACAAAATGAACCTTTTAAACCGAACTTTCTTTAGTATGGTAGGAGTTAGGCTAAAAAGTTATTACAAGAGGAGCCCTATCTCTTACATCTTTGCAAGGGCATTGCCTTTCCTTTCTTGCTGGTCCATCTGCAATGTTCCTGGCAATCCATTTCTTCCATGATCCTGCTTTTAATGCGGGAGAATTGAGCTGAAATTCAATTGTACAAGTCGGTTTTATAAGCTATTTCCCCTGAACAGGAATCAAGAGGTTTTAAAGATTGATTTAGATGAGACACAGGACTGGGAGTACTGAAGTACGGGGCAATTCCACCTTCTGAGCTACTCTGTGTCTCTAGGAATGACATGGGAATATTTGTCTGAACTTTTCATTTACCCAAAGGAAAAAAAAATGTTAGAGATTCCTTCCTTGCATGGTGATGAGGTAACATTCACTCCTAGAAAAAGAGTGAAACAAATTAATCCATTTCCACAAACACTGAGAGCTAGATGGAGATAGGTTTGTTTCTGCTAGAGATGGAGGATTATTCATTATTTTGTGGGATTACTGACATGATCCCTATCATCTCTACTATATCATATTCCTCCTTGTACAGCATCAGCAAAATCTGAAAAAAAATTCTTTTGTAAAACCTTGCTAGAAGGAATGAGAAAATAGGTATGTCCTTGAAAGAAACCTTTGCAGTGGGCAGTTCCTGCACCTGATGATTATTCAAGGAAAAGATCCCATTTTGACTCCAAAGATATACACTGAATGGTTTTACATCTATATTAACAGAGTCGCATTTCTACTTATGGACAGAGAATACTACATATGACAAATATCGATAATAAAAATAACCTTAATAAAAATAACCTTGTTTAAATTGAGTTCTTTAAAATTTTAACTTCCTTTACTCCACGTGGTGTTGGATACACCTACATAACATAAGCAAATTCAACAGTACTACCAAACTTTGCTGGGTAATTGAAGACTTTACTGTTACATCAAGAACACTTCCAGTAACGTTTCGTCCCATGTCAATGACTTGGCCTGGACAGTCCCTGGGCATGGTTCAGTAGATGGGACGGACCAAGTCCCATTCCCAGCAGGCAGTTTAGATTCATCCTCACCACTTTGCACAGCAGCAGAGCTTCACAGCATGGCTGTCAGCTCTTCTACAGCTTAGGGCTCTGGGTCAAAGAACGACCTTGGGCTGCTGCTTTACTTATATCTACTCCCATCTTCTCTAAAATCAATGAAAACACAGAGGCACCTCCAGAGGGCAATTTGTCCCCATAACTTGGGCACCCGTTTGAAGTATAAGTGTGCTTCTAAGATGTCCTTTTCTTCTCTCTCTGTATCTCCACTGCCTACAGATGGATTTAGACATTTATTACTTAGACAGCTAACATGAAGGCAAATCCCCTGAAACCCTAGTGATAACAAAGCCACACAGGGAATGCCATTTGGGCATTCTTCTCAGTACATCTGTGGTCTAAAAGCAATTGGGGCAGGTTCAGAAGATTATATGGCTATTATTTCTTATTTCTTCCTCATCATCTCCTGACTCCAGATGAAGGTGAGGCTCCATTGCACCATGAAGTGTGAGAAATCACAGAACATAGGACTAGGTCTAAACAGCACTACAGACAGGAAAGCGAAGTCTCAGTCTCAGGACACACATTAGCCAGCATGGGCTCAGAGTTAGATACTTAAACACCAAGAACAGCCAGGAGAAGGCAGCTCTTTCAGACTTCAGGATGCTTGATGCTCACTGAAATGCTCCCTGCAAACTGGTACTCACCTTCTGCCACTCCAGGCCAGAAAAAGTTTTGCAATGAATGTAATTAAACTGGTCCTTGCAGTCAGGGAAAATTGCAGTTGATTTTTGCCTTTTCCACTATATTTTTCTTCCATTTTCTTTTCCTCCTTCTCCATTCAGCAAGAATAGGAGTGGACAGTCGGAAGAGAAGAGGACTGGGGTTCACCAGGGCAGAAAGCAGCACAAGCAACAACAGCATGCATCAGTGAAACTGATTTGTGCCATTCCATTGCTGTACCAGGTGAGTTCACTAATTCACCAAGATCCACGGCCTCTCTGGACATAAGGGAGTTTGTAGACACAGTTGTCTGGCAGGGGTCCACAGGGAGGAAATCGAGGAACAGCCAAGCCCAGAGGGGATCCTGTCCTCTATTAGCTCAGGGTTTGTTTTCTTTGTAAATTAAGCCAAAGTCCTTGAAAGGGGAGAGCTAGGCATTTGGTAACTGGAAATTGTGTTCTTAGAGTGAGTGCTGGCACTGCTAGTGATGTGTCAGATCAGGCGCTGTCCTGCTGAGATGAAGTGGGACAGGACAGCAGGAAAAAGGAACCAGTTGAAAAATGCAGTATAGAGCTTTGGCTGTTAAACAGACTAAACTTCCACTATGTTATAGCACTTCCAAAGGAAATCTGAAATAAAGAATATCTTTTCATGCTGAACTCTTGCAATGTATGAAGATAAGAGTGATGTTGAAGTGGGAAATAGAGAATATAGATTAAAATGGAATACAACTTAGGTCCCCATGCAGCTCATGGATGAAGTCTGATCAGTCCATGTTTCATTTTCTGATCCATATGCTCACTGAAAATAGCACTATTTTGGTTTTTGCTGATCCACATCACCAGTTTTCCCGTTCTCGAGAAGGAGCAGCAGCTGCTGGAAAGTTCAGTGTCTTGAATTCATCCTCCACTAGATGGCAACTGCTGAGCTTTGGCACAGCACTGCAGAAACCTGTAAAGCAGCAACCGAGCACCTTCTCCGGACTGCTTAAGTACACCTTCATAACGTTCTTTATTTGCAGCTGCCTAAAGATTAGCTGCTAATTAGTTCGACTCGTGACAGTATTTGGACAAGACACATATATTAAAATGGAATATGGGGTTTAAAGGTAGAAAAGCAGGAATTCACTCATCAGGTAAGCGGGGCCACGGCTTCCTTACAAGTCATTCAGTCCAACTCTCCTGCCACGGGCAGGAGCATCTTCAACTAGAGCAGTTGCTCAGAGCCCTGTCCAGCCTTGTCTTGAATGATTCCAGGGATGGGGCATCCACCACCTCTCTGGACAACTGTTTCCAGTGTTTGATCACCTTCATTGTAAATACTTTCTTCCTTACACTTACTCTGAATCCACCCTCTTTTAGTTTAAAACAATTACCCCTGTCCTATTGCTACATTCCCTGTTCAAAAGTCTGTCATTACCTTTTTTGTAAGCCCCCTTTAAATACTGAAAGGCAATAAAGGTCCCTTCTAACCTAAACAATTCTGATTTTGTGATTCTAAGAGTTTCAGCTTTGGATCATAGCACTAGGCTGGATACTGTAACCAATAATTACCAGCAGTCTCTTATTTCATTTCCTTTAGTTTATTTTGTAGAGGTAATAAATACGGAGCAGTTATTCATTTTCTCATGATACAAAGACCAGCATCTCACAATAAAATTGACAGCCTTTAAACAAAAAGCCCTGACTCTTAATAACTCCAATTTTTGCTTAAAATTGTTCACTGAATTTAATTGGGATTTGTGTGCAGGTCATATTCAAAGCCCTTCTGAAATTTATTTCAGTAAAAAAAAAAAGGTTCTGTACAAAAATAAATACAACCATAGAGCCCATGCAATAGTCATAAAAAACCGATTTGGAAAAGTACATCCTGACTGAGACCTCCTCCCACACGTTCGATCTCTCTCTTAAAGATGTCTGCCAGACAACAGAACCTGCTTCTATTTTTCGTTGCATGAGCATTATCTGAAATAACTCTGCTGGAAATATTTGACTCAAACTGATACAAATTGTGTTGTAATCAAGTACAGTATTTTCAGACAAATAATAACACTCCTCATGGTCTATAATCTTTCCTTTTTCTGTAGAGTTTTAACTCACAAGCAAGCACAGAAAGAGATTTTTACCGATGAATTGACAAGGTTTAGCAGGGTTTTTTCCTGTTCTTCTTTATATTATTGAATATAGTATCTAGAAATTGCCTTACTGATATGGATTGTATGCTGAAAAGCTTTCTCAGAATTAGATTTTGAACCAAACTTGGTGATATTTTTCTAAAAGACATAAAACCCATACTGGATATGATAATGGCTTTATTAGTTAATGGTCAGCTATTTTCTGGCAATTTGTCCTCAAAAGGTCTAGTAGGGCAAGAAGCAGCTCCTTTAGCTGCTCTTTGAGATTTCTTTCTTGATGCTCATCCTCCCATTGAATGAGGAAAAAATATTTCATCTTCACATACACTTTTTTATGGGATAGGCAAAAATTGCAAAGCCTCATCTCTTCCCACACGGCAGTTTTACCTGCCTGCCCATTCCTGTCTCTGAGTCTGTCAGTCAACTGGGCCACCCACAACTGCTTTCCACCCCTTTTCATATCAGTCCTTAACCTTCTCATCACTGCAGTCCTTTATCCATGTCTCCTTAGAGACTATGGGTACATGACTCTCATGAACCCCTTAAAGAGCACTGAGAAAGCTACAGTGGTGGAGAGTCCACCCTGCCATATGTAAGAAGATAGTTTTTACTTTGTATTTGCTAATTATCGATCTCTTTGAGATTAGCTGAAGTTTTCTTATGTCGTATGATGACTTAGCCATTCAGTGCTATTGAGATCGATGGCACTGGTGTAATTTTGCAGGTTTTAAAGCCTTAGTTATGCTGTGGAACTTTTCATCCCATGTCCTTAAATATTTTTACTTTGCAAACAAACAAACAAACAAAAAAAAGCTAATTTTTGCAACACCGGTATTAGGAGTCTAAATTTTTTTCTAGACATTATTCTCCCTTGAACTGTAGTTAAACTGGATTCTTAAGAACTATTTTGCTTATAACAGAATTAAAAACACATCATCAAAGCAGCAGCTGCTGGCAACGATGGTGTTTCAATTCCCAGGACAAGAAGCTTAGGGAAATTTATGGTTAGGATTACACAAAATGGTTGTCTGTGACAGGAGAGCATTGAACTCACTGGACGGTCACCTTCCACTAGACCAGGTTGCTCAGAGCCCCTTCCAACCTGGCTTTGAACACTTTCAGAGATGGGGTACCCACAATTTGTATGGTACCCACTGGCAACCTGTGCCAGTGCCTCACCACCCTCACAGTAAAGAATTTTTTCCTTATATCTACTCTAAATCTCTAAAGTCCTTTAGGTACTGCCAGGGAAATTGCAACCCTTGGGAAGAATGTCAATTAGAAGTGGTGGAATGCAGTTTTGTCTGTCCTGAGCTTCCACACTGGATGTACCATGAAGTACAAGCAGCCAGTGGACCCCTTTGGACTGCTTTAGGAAGGGATGCGCCATGAGGATTTTGTAATGATCCCACAAGGATGTTGTACACATTCTTTACACTTAGAAGTGGCACAGACCACCTCGACGGAAAGAAATCAAACCCAAAACACCTGCTCAACCAGAAAACCTCACCTAAACAAAACAGGCGAGAAGTGAGACAAATCACCAGTAACAGGATTGGACCAAACCTCAGCATATCTTCAAAAGCAACCAGAATTTCCCAAAGCCATGTTAACAGCACAAGCAGCTCATAGCAGAGACTAACAACCTGCCTCAAGCAATAGAGAGCGGAAAACATGAAAAGAGCAATGAAGCCTTACAACATCATCGAAACAGGAATTCTGGAGGTTTAGTGAATAAAAAGGCACTGGCGACTGAGGTAACTGCCAATGCAACTTCATTTAAATATTTTTGGACTATGAGCTGTTACACTCTTGGATGGTTTTTCAAAAGTTTCCTAATTTGGACTGACATTTCTTGCATCTCCAATAGCATTTACATGACTAATAACTTGGCCAAAGCAACAAGTTTTCTGCCTGTGAATCATAAAATGAATATAGTTGAAATGGGAAGATAAACAGCCAAATTGAGACAACTCTGGAAACATAAGTTTCTTTAACCAAATTGAGGTAAGATTTTAAGTAATAATTTTTTTAAAAAGCTATTTGTACTTGTTTACACTGGCTTCATCTATTATCCAGTGATTACCCAGTTGAGTATAACCCAAGTGGTACTACCACAGTCTGCTTTTTTCCCCCCAGGTTGTCTTTAGACTCCTAGCAAAGTTTTAAAAAACACTAAAGTAGCTTAGGAACTCAGGACCAATTTTAAAAAACTGAGGTCAAGTCTAAATGGCAGATTGAACTTTAGACACGGCAGCCTGGAAACTGAAAGGAATCTGACAGCATGAAACACTGAGCAAGTTAATTTCCCTTGCCAGCAGAGAGGCATGAGAGGGCTGAATCCCACTGACTTGGCTATTTCTAGGATTGTTGGTTATTTTTTATTTTTCCCTTTCATCTCCATCTCCCCTAGCTGTGAGTGTTGAGAAAACATCACCAAAAAAAAGAGAATTTATGAAAAGCATCAGTAACTCTGCCAAATGGAAAATGAGTAGGAAAGCTTGAATCTGTGTACCCCATACACTGTTGAAGAATTAAATCATGGAATGGTTTGGGTTGGATTGGACCTTAAAGATCATCCAGTTCCAAACCCCTCTGCCATAGGCAGGGACACCTTCCACTAGACCAGATTGCTCAAAACCTCATTCAGCTTGGCCTTGAACGCTTCCAGGGATGGGGCAGCCACAACTTCTCTGGGCACCCTGTGTCAGTGCTTCACCACCCTCACAGGTAAGAATTTCTTCCTACTATCTAATCTAAATCTACCATCCTTCAGCTCAGAGCCACTACCCCATATCAAATCACTTCCTGTCCTTGACAAAAGTCCCTCCCCAGCTCTCTTGTAGCCCGTTTAGGTACTGAAAGGTGCTCTAAGATCTCCCAGAGCCTTCTCTTCTCCAGGCTGAAGAGGTCCAATTCTCTCAGCTTGTCTTCACAGCAGAGGTGCTCCAGCCCTGTGAGGAAGAATCAGCTCCCTCCACCTGCTGGTCACACTTCTTTTGATTGCTACCAAGAAATACTACACCTCAGTCCCACACCCTGATGGATAACGTGACTGTCACTTCCAGAAACCCTGCGGCTGTGTTTTAATATCTCACATTTGTACACGGAGAGAGATGAGAGTTTAAGGACAAATTAAAGGTCAAGCTTTGGCCCAATAAAATATAAAGAAATCCATAAAAAGTGAACAATTTTGTTTTAAAAGACGGCAGAATAAAGGTTGTTGGCTTTTGTTATGAAAAGTATGCATTTTAGTTGTCAAACTAAAGTCTAAAACCACACTAAAGAGGCCTGAGATGTTTCACTTCATATGAACAATTCTGTTCTGCTTAAATCATCATTTACTTCATTTTCATTGGCCAGCAAAATTGAAAAGTCAATTATTCACACTCTTCTACATGAAAAACTGGGTTCTGAAATTGAACAAAAGGAAGAGGGTGAGTAATAATCAGTCAATACATCGAAATAAGACCTTTTAAATGCCTTGGACAAATGTATTAAATAAGTCATTACCCAAGTTTTCATTTCAATCACTGAAATATTCATTGTGTTTGTTTTCAATACATCAATCTTATCTAATGGTCTTTGAATATACTAAATATTTGTCTTTTATTTTGTGATGTTTCCAAAATAAATGAAGATTAAAGAGGGGGGAAAAAAGAATATTCTGAAGATCAGCAGAAAGGATCCAACAAGTTTTACTTCTAGGAAAATTAAGTAACTATTGAAAGGATGTCAATTAACATCTAGGGAATAAAGGACCAGGCAAAATAAACCGCAGTGGTTTATAAAGAAGGAATTATTCCACAGTGGTCTGCTATTGCCACAGATCACTTGCAGTTGCTAAGGCCCTTCCCTTCTGCATTTGGAACGATCATAGAGCTTTTAACATGTGGCTGTGGTATGAAAAGAAAAATGCAGAGCAGATTTAGTATTTATCCTGCACTAATGGGAACCCAGGACCATTTTGCAAAAATGGAACCCAAAGACTTGGAATCTTACTCATAGAATTATAGATCAGTCTGGGTTGGAAGGGATCTTTAAAGATCATCCAGTCCAACCCTTCAGCTACTAGCTAGTCCCACTACTTCAGCTAGGTATTTAGTGCTGGTTCTCACCTTCATTCCTCACTCCCAGTGTTTGGGGTTCTTTTGTCTTTTTCACCTAGACAAAAAACTGTCATCTCAAAGAGTTTTCAACTCAACATCTTCACAGGCAATGAACTCATTGCCCTAATGATGAGCTCCAGACTCTGGCCTCCTGTAGAATATCATATCAAATTAGAATAGAATGATACAGTCACAGAATTGTTAGGGCTGGAAAAGATCTCTAAGATCAAATTCAAGCTGCAGAGGTCAAGTTAATTTTCAATTTCCTCCTTAGAGGTGGCCTTAAAAGTGTGAGGACCTCCTCTGACCAGAGCTCTGGCACTGGCAGCTTCAAAGAGAACACAGGGTAGGTGTCAGGCCATAAACTTTATGGCCCTGCAGAAGAGACACAAATGAGAGCTGAGAGGTTCCCCTTTCTTCACTGAGCTTCTCCCCTGCTCCCATGCAGTGAGAAAAGTCAAAAAAAGAACAAAAGAAGAGAGGGAGGAAATTATTCAAGAACACAAAAAAAAAAAAGTGAATGGCAATATTAAATAATAACTTGGGCTGCCTTAGGGGAAGTAGGAAACCAGATTTAGACACCTAACTCTGTGACATGATTGTCATTTCATAAATGCACAGTGTGACAGTGTACACAAAGGATCCTCACTCTAGCTCGTGTCACAGGCTCCCCACTGGTGCTCATCAATAAACTTCTCAGTTACACTGCTGGAATAAGCTGTCTGAGGCTTTTCTGTACAGCCTCTCCTGAGAACAAGTGGCCTTTCTAAGGGGTGGCAAATTCCTGTTTACTGTCGATCCAGGATGTTGATAAGAGAGGTTTTATGAGCACACTGTTTTGCTCCTTGCAACATTTATTACTGCTACTATGCACTGTTTCATGTTCTTCATATTTATTCCTGTCTTCTTCTCCCACTTTCCATCTTCCAATCCTCTCTTATCCACTTCTTTGTACTTCCAGCACTTTAACTGCAGTGGATCTTTAACAGGATCTCCTGCAGTTGTGCTCTCTCCACCATACTTCTATTGTCTAGTTTCAGTATTTCCGTAATGGAACAGATTTATTTTTCCCCAGGGGACTAAACCCACGTTTTCATGTAGCCCTGTCAACTCAGAGTTAGGCTGAAGGTATCTCTAACATTTGATCTTAGTTCTCACGTGGAGTTTCATGTCAACTTACCTTGCGACGTGAGGATTACAGTGGATAATCTAAATAAGTAATTTCTGCTCATAGCTAATGCAAAGATGAGGGGCAATGTGCCAGGCCTTGGGAGAAGGGTGGTGAAGTAAACCTGCCTGGGTATAGAGCTCAGTCTTACTTAGTCCCTTTGTTAATTATACCTGGAAGTGGCATTTAAGGCACATAAATAAAACTAATCTTTGGGAGCAACTATAAATATTCATAGACAGAGATATAATACAAAGAGGCCTGAAGAAACTAGAAATAAAATTATACCCTGATTGGAAAAGGAAGAAATGAATGTAACAGAGGGAAAACTCTGAAGCCTTGGCTTAGTTTTTAATAAGCATTTTAATAAGCTTGTGATAATGAAATAAACTAGATCAGAATATTTTCTCTGCAACAATGACAGTTCAAACTTACTAATTTTGCATATTTTAGTCTATGCAACCATCTGAAGCCCTAAAGGGCAACTGGAAGTTCTTCCAGCTATTTGCAGACAATCCTTTAAGAAGCCTCTGCTAAAGCTCATTTTCAGTTCAATCTGATTAAAATATTCAAAAAGCAGATGAAAGGAAAAACAGATTTCTTTAAGTCTGCAACCTGTTTGATAATTACCGAGTGTTGCAGCTGTGGTCTGATTGTTCCCAGCCTGCTGCACCTTCCTCCTCCTCCCACCCACTCCCGCAGAACAGCCCTTGCTCTGCACCTTTTGGCACCAGCATCACTGCAATGGCAGGCTGATCCCCACCTCTGCTGCACACCCCCACAGCCAATTCACATCTCTTACCATTACACACACACACACAATATTTCTACAAAGCTCAGCACAGCACTGTACACAGATTAATGCAGCACCCTGCCTAGGCTGGTAAATATTGTTTCTCAGCAAATGCACTGCTCTTTGCTGTGTATAAAGCATTCAGCTCTTCCCCACAGACCACGGAGTTTGTCCACAGCTGATGTTGTAAAATGAAGCACACAGGGAGACACTGGACTGAAATAGAAGTAACCCCATTGTCTCACTCATAGATTTCCTCACTCATAGAAAAGGAAAAATACCTGTCACAATATTTAAATTTGCATAAGAAAATTTTCTTTTGTATGTAGATTCGCCATTTGTACTTGGAAATAGATAACCTAGACCACAAGCCAGTAGAGTAACCTATATGCAGTTAATTTATACACATCTATTACAAAATATCTCCCAATATTTTAAGAGGAACAAAAGAATATCTGCTATCATAGATTCAGGTCCATCTGTTATAATTTTTAGCTAGTAGCCATCAAAGTAACTAGTCTGCATGTGAGCCCAGCTGAATAAATTTCACATGTTCATCACTAAATTAACTTCAAAATTCTAGTTCTCAAATAAATGTCTAAGGTTTGGTCTCACATTTATCAAAGTCCCTCTTCCCACACATTAAGCAGCACTATAGGACTAGGAATGTGAAGTCATGTGAATGCCTCATGTCTTAGTGCAGAGACTGCAAAGAGACTTCTCAGCCAAAACCTGGCAGCAGAGTTTGGCAAAATTCTGCATGGAATATTTTTGCATGTTAAAATTCCACCTCTGCGTTACAATTCCATTCTCAGAGAGTATTTCTAGTTTCTGTTTCAATTTCAGGTCTGCTATAGATTTAAAATACAGGTCAATGTCTTTAACACAGTTTAAGAAATATGACATGGCAATATAAAACTTTGCAAATTCATAATAACATTTCCATTTAATGTTTTTATTAATCACACAGGGAAGAAATTAAACCAAGAGAACTCAATGTGGTTAAAATTTTTCTGCTGATTCTCTGTGAACTCTGAATATTCATTTCTTCCTAATTTGGTCCTACCACAACTTTCTTCTACGCTTGCTATTTCAGCACATGCAATTTATTAGCATGGACAATCAATAGCCAAGAAGGCTGCTTTACATAAAACCTTTGGCAAGGGATTGAAGACCTTTCCAGCCACACCTCTTTTATCAAAACTGATGCCTTCATCAGCACTCAGAAAAAGTGTGCTGCAGTAGCAGCTGCCTCAGGCTATCGTGATACTTGCTCTATCCCTCAGCCACAGATCCTGAACTGGGTGGTGAGAGAACCTCAGCTGCTCTTGAAGACCCGGCGTGTTTTGTGGCAACTTATCCTAAATCAGGGCTACAACCATCTAGACACATACTCTAAGCTGCTTTCTTGAACCTTCTTTCTATTCTCATCAGGGCAAGAATCTCCATTTTTTCACTCTGCTATAGCTGGACTAAAACTGAGCATTTCAGTTGGAAGGGGCATACAAGGATCATCCAGTCCAACTGCATTGACCAGTTCAGACCTGACCACCAGTTAAAGTGAGTTCTCAATGGCGATGTCCAAATGCCTCTTAAACACTGACAAGGCTTAGGGCATCCACCACCTCCCTAGGGAGCCTGTTCTGGTGTTTGAACACCTTCTCAGCAAAGAAATGCTTCTTAAGTCCAGTCTGAACCTCCCCATTGCAGCCTGGAACCATTCCCACACGACCTATCACTGAATACCACAGGGAAGAGAGATCAGCACCTCCCCATCCTCTTCCCCTCCTCAGGAAGCAGCAGAGAGCAATGAGGTCACTCCTTAGCCCCTTTTCTCCAAAACAGACAAACCCAGAGTCCTCAGCCACTTCTCACAGGACATGCCTTCCAGCCTTGTCACCAGCTTTGTTACCCTTCTCTGGACACATTCACATCCTTCCTAAATTGTGGGGCCCAGAACTACTCACAAGGAGTTTCACCAATGCTGAAGCATGAGCTGGACCCTCTCCTCCCAATCAGCCCATCACTATGCAGTCAATTCTGTGCAAACACAGGGCTACACGGAGGCAGCCCTGTTTGCATACCCCTGGGTCAAAGATGAACAAAATCACCGTAAGTCAGAGTCCTTGAGATGTGTGTTGCACTATCACAATCAGAGCTACAGGACGTGTGGAAATTACTTTCCATGCTTTAAAGCACCGTGTGTGCTCTGGTGCTTTCAGCTCTTGCAGAGCTAATTCTACTTTTATTAGGAAAGAGAGAAAGGTTTCTGAGAGATTATTGCATTTCTGGCAAGTTTCTAGCACGGGAATGAGCCATATGTCTCATACTCACAGTATGGATAAAATTTCCATAGTGAACTTTTAAGCCACGTTTTACACTGTTTGGGAAATTGCTGTGCAGAATTACTACTAGTGATATTTTAAATAACTAACGTGATTATAACTGCACTAAGAGATTCTCACAGAGCAGAGTTCTTCAAGCATTGCTGCCATGGGGTCCTTTGCAACTAAAGCCAGAGTTCTAATTACCTATGGTGTGGTTGTTCAACACTTGCCCTTGTGCAGGATTTTCAGAAGAAGCGCATTAATACTTTTTTTTTCCTGCCAGCTGCAGTTGCTAATTCAGAAAGACAATGATTTATTAGCTTCAACTTAGAAGACATTTTTCACAACTGAACACTAATTCTGTTTTTTAAAAGTCTGTGTATTTATTTCACTGTTGCTTAAACCTTGAAAAAAAATACTCTTTCTAAAAAGTTGTGATGTGCACATACAGATAACAGGAAAGGGTATTCAATTGGGACAATGTTTAAGCACCCATTCTTTAGGAAGAATCAGAACTGGAATATCTTAATTCAGTTTATGCCCATCAGACTTTTGTACAGAACAAAGAAAACAAAGAACATAGTGATGCCCATAGAAACACCACATATAGGTTCTTTGAATATCTTGCTTTTCTTTCCGAACCATGTCATTTCTTTGCCACATCATTAATTCCTGCACAACTCCAAAAATAAAGATGCCAACAGTGACTTTCTTTTGTATCACCTTTTAAAATATACAGGCTGGTTTATAATATTGCCACACCACCCCGAGAGCTCTGCTTGTTTTTGCACAGAGCATTTGTCATTTAGCTTTGCTCTCCGTTACCAGCAGTAGGAGCAGGAGCCAGTGTGCTGCATGGTTAAATTTTTAATGAACTAATTGGGAATTTACCCTGGGATAAAGGCAATTCAGTCCAAGCATTTGCATATTCAGTTCCTGGTAGACCCAGGCTATATTCACTTGAATTTGTAATTTAATATGCAATTCTTGTGCACAGCTCTGTGCAAATACCATATGTGACTAGTTGCCACAGCCTTCACCCAAAGCATCCACTAACCATGGCAACATGGGCATCAGATGTTGCATAAGCAACCTGACAAGGGCTGAATTTTTAAGTCTGTACAAATCACAATTTCAAAGCCAAATTCCTGTGCATTTGGAGCTCTGGAAAAAAGAAAAAGAAATTAAATAAGTATTTTAAACCCACAGTTAGCATCTGGGTTTGGACGTCTTGGACCAAATGTTTGAGCCTGAGTTCCAAGAATTAAATGCCTCAATTCAAATTTAAATAAGTGGCCTGGTTATAAGTGTTGAGCACTGAGTGAATCTCTCCTGTTTACTCTAAGGGTTGAGGCGCTCTGCAATCCCATAAGGATGCAAACAGGATACCCTGACAGTTCACCCTGAAGCACCCAGACATAGAGCATCTTTAAAAACGGAATTTGGATTTATCCCTGAGTGTATCTGTGATACAAAATTGCATGTGAATAGGCAATGTCCATAAATGACACCTTCTGAGGAAAAACCAGGATTCCTCATTGTCCCAGGGCACCTCAGCGGTGCGAATGCTGAAGTGCTTCGGATTGAATCTGGCACTGGGAGTTGCCTGGGTGCTGGTGCAGCTGTGAGATGCTCCTGGTGCTCAGCTCAGAGCTCGCTGCTCCGCTTGTGTCCAGCACCATCCTTGTGTAAGCGGAGATGACAGTTTATCCCAGTGCACATCAGTGCACCAGGATTGTCTGGGGGCGTTGGGGAGGCAAACTGTGTCATTGCTTCCCCTAGGGCACAATTCCTCCCTGAAAGGGCTGGAATGGAATTTACCTCTGCATGCCTTTTCCCACTTCCGATAATGAATTCCTACACAGGGAGACAAGAGAGTCAAAATCCCCCTGTCTTCCTCTGCTCAGCACTTTGTCCAAGCCAAAAGCCTTTGCCCCCCAGGCAGCCATGGGAGCCATTCTGGTATTTTTATCTGCTAATTGAGCTTAGAATTGAGCTAGTGTGGCACATCTCTCCTAACCAAAAGGCTCAGCTGTTTAGAGATACTCAGCTGTGAGTAATGCCTTCAGCAGTCACAAAGGCTGAAACGCTGGGCTGCCCATCCTGCTAGTGAGTGCTCACAAGTTGGCCAGATCCAGGCCTGGAGGGAGTAACTCCAAAAAAGCACAATGCTGTAAAAGATGGCATTTTTCTAGAAAGTCCTCCACTTTTGATTGCCAGTAAGAGCTGTGTTTTGACCTGGAAACCCACTTCTCACAGGAGGCTGCCTAAAGCTAGAAAAGGGGTTAGCATGGTGCAGGCTGAAAAATGAACCAAGCAAGACATAAAAATTCAGAGAAGCTGAATCAATGCATTTCTACTGCAGAAAACATTAGAGAGGCTAGAGGGAGTCCACGCTCCACTGCTTAGGAAATGAAGTGAGGCTGGGTTGGCTTTGAAACGATCTCTGTTGTCCTAGAAGGTACACGGAGATAATAAAGTGTGACCATGGGCAAGACCTGGCAGACGCTTCAGCAGACCATCGTGTGTTAACACAGATGATAAAGGAGAGTCTCTTTAGACTCAGACATAATTTTCTAAAAGAGTTGGAGTTTGGAAAAAAGACTTTCAGTGAATCCAAACACAGAGCAGAACCAGAAGAGAGGTAAACAGGGTCAAAAGTAGCAGGGGGAGAGATGGATATGACCTGTCCTTTCTGAGGATTTAGTTTGGCATTATAACCCCAGGAGTAATTTCTGTACCTCCATTAAAGATCACCACCACTCACCTTAACCATAATGACCTATCTTATATTTCATATTGCTACCCATCAAGTCCTATCAGAGCTCCTGTCACATCACACTGATAATGGCTTTAATATTCATGATGGATTTTAAGAAACGGCTGGCACATCTCCATTTCAGTGATAAGAAATCTGCTTGGGGCATACTTTCACATTTGGATATTTTTCATTTTATTATTTTCCTACCTTCTGCTGTTGGCTAAAACAGAGAATCAATGTCATGACACTCTCCTAGTGGAGGGTTTCTTGCAAAGAGAAAGGCTCTGGAGGATTCCCTATTTTTGATCAAACCTTTGGTTTTCCTGCATATCCCTGTTACATGGCTCATTATTAGATCACATAACTAAGTACCCTCTGTGCATAGTTCACATGCACTGTGGTTCTGCTGCTTGCAATCTGCATTGTTCAAAGTGTTCCTGTCGCAGAGGTTCATCTATCAGCATTTCCTCTTTGATACACCTGAAGACTACTTCATCAATTATTTGTAAAATCAGGACGGAATCTGGCATCAGAAGCTAACCAAGAGGAGTATTTTGCATTTCTTACCAATCTAGAGGTTAAAGAAAGTAGTTGTAAAATCTGATTGTATCAGAACACCTCCCTTTAGGGCGAGTTGGGGAGTACAGGAGACCTTCCTATTAGTTCTCACAGATGAAATGAGTAATGTTTTTTGCTAGAATAAATCTCCTCATACTACTTTATTTGACCTGAAAGATTCTTTTAACATGACATCCAGTTTACACCTTAGGTGGACCAATTTTTTTTTCAGTTACTGGAGTGTTTAAGCAACTGTGAAACAAATGACAATCAATCTGTTTTCTAAACCTAAGAGATATCATTGGCTTTGTTGGAAATACTTAGAAGTTTGTAAATACAGCTGTTGAACTGTTTAGGATTTTTTCTTTTTTTTTTTTTTTCTATTTTTCCTTGAAAAAAACACCCTTCCAAGTGGGCTAGTTCACATAGCCTGACTGGGGCCAGGTCCAGCCACAGACCTTCTAAGCAGCTGTGAAGGACAACAGAGTGGCAAGAGACAGGAAAATAGTTATGACCCTGCTATTTATTTTGACCATGCCAAAGATCTATATGGCCAGGCTGGCAAATACTGCTGCTGGGAAATGAAAGAAATGGAGAATTTGGACCATCTGTGGCTGCCGCTTGATCTGGCTAACAGGAACCTGAAACTCCAGTACCTGTAGCTCTTTTCCCTCCTGTCTCAGTCCTGCTGGATTCCCCCAGAGCAGGAGGACAAGTTTCCAGCTTCCCACCCTAAAGCCAGGAGGAGATAATGTTCAGTTTTGCCTGTGACGTTGAGATGCTTTTAGTGGCACTTACAGAGATCAGACATGAGAGATGGGCTAGTTTGCAATTTTGTTCTGTCAGAGGATATGTTTACACAGACAAGGGCAGGCAGATCTGACCTCCCTCTGCTATGTCTGATTCAAGCCAGCTCTGGCCCAGGAGCTCTACAGCTGCAGGCAGCTGTGGCATCCCACTTCTTGGCAAACACAGACACCCAGCAGTGGGAGGGAGCTGATCGATAACCACCTACCCAGCAGCATGCAATTCCCATCACTCCTGCAACTGGGACATCAAAACCCACTGCATGGATCTGAGTTTTAATATCAGGGAACATGTAACTTGAGCTAGTCAAATTCTGCTAGTCAGCAGTGAAGAAATCTTATTTTCCTTGGAAAACTTTCCATCTTGCACCTCTTGCTCAATGTACCCCCTGTTTTTGGCCACATTGTTAGCATTAAAACTTTTGGATCAGGGATCTCCTCTTCCTTACGCCTTCACACAGTATGCAGTGTACTGAGAACCTTGGGATCTACTGCATCAGTGGGAGCCAAAGAATTGCTAATTTGATTAATGTGACTACTATGGGCTATTTCTTGTGAGCTATTCCATGTGATTATTTGCAAATCCCTGTTTACTGCTTGATATACTTGACCTAAATTCTGCAACACTCCAGCACAAGAGACAGGAGACCATGCTGGCTTCAGATATATTAAGGAAATGTGTTCTCTTTCATTAAATATACACAATACGGGCAGTCAAGTACCTCTGTCTTATTTAATTTAAGTTTGTTTTAGGTTGCTAGTCTTTAAAAATTTTATATTTCTAGATGGTGCAGATTTTTTTAAATTAAAAATGCATAAGATAATTATAGAACTTGTCTGGGGGATGCCAGAGGCACCAACAATTAGGCAGGAAATTGGGGTTACAGCACTTAGAAATCCGTGGGATACAAAAGCTTGAATTTCAGATAATTTCAAGAGCTGGGCATTAAAATGAATAATGGTGGAACAAACAGCCATGTGGTCTGACAGGACAGAGTACAGGGGTCAGGTGGCAGTAAAAAAGAATGGCATGGAGTCTTACACAAGGAGAAGCTGCAGTTCAAGCCCTCCGTCATTTGATCTTTCAGTTCCATCACCTGGTGGACAGGCAGAGATGGAGTACAGGAGGCAGATCCTAACTCTCAACAGAGTGGCATTTTTCCTCTTACTTTTGTGGCCAGGGGATATTTCTATTTACTTTGCTGAGTGACTCAGCCTGCAGCTGACATGGATTGGATGGATCACTCCTCTGAGCTACCATGCCAAAAAGATTTTATGTGAGACTCCTAGAAGCCTTCCCTTGTTTATGTATAGCAAGCATCCTTTGGAGTAAACTGGACCAAAATGTGGTGGGAAGAAGGATTCCTTAGTTTATGAGTTACAAGCTTGCATTCACCACAGAAGACTTCCTGGGGCTCAGTGAAGTGAAGAGTCAACAGGAGCCTGATTCCTCCAGGTTGGAGTAGTGAGTTCAGGAAGAAACTTCTAAAATATTTCCCCTAGGCAGGGATGCACTAGCTACCCTCAGCTGCGAGCAGCCACTTACTGACTTCCAAACTAGAGACGTGAAGACAAACATTTGTTGTCCCCCAAATTTTAGCGGTGACATGAAGGCACATGAGCCAAGAGGCTTGCATAAAAGACATAAAATTCAGTTGTCTGAGAAACTCAGAGATTTGATCATGCTCTGTGCTACATCTCCTTATATTACAGGTCCTGTCAAATTGTTTCTCATAAGTGATGACACATGTGAAATCACCAACATGTGATTCAAGTAAAAACTATTCATTGAGTAAGGCAGTTTTTGGAGATCTAAGCCATGTCAGAAAATACCCAGTAGTAGTTGTATATTCATGAAAACCAAAACGTAAGACCTGGTGAAATTTAGCCTGCTATATTCAGACCTAACAGTTACTAAAATATTTTTGAATAAGTTGCCTTGTTTTACCTACTGTACGAACAAAGAGGTTTCTCTAATTCTTCTCAAATTGGACGACTGGATTAGAAAAGACTGAGTACTCGTCAAATTGAAAAATGATTTAATGAGATGAAGCTTTAGATCCCACACATCAGAAACTTATTCATAGTTTTAGAAAATGGTACAACTCTTGCAAATTCAGACATAGACGAAACTCAACACTGGAATGTAGCTAAAAGGAGACCCATGTCACTCACGACCAGTAAAGTGAAGGTATTCATGTTTTTAAGGACACTTCCTAATGCTCTTTCTTCAAGTCCATAAGAATTCTTCTCCAAAACACATCCCTTTTTGTGCAAATACACACTAATCTGTTGGACATGCAGATGGAGAATCCACTTCAGCAGCAGTAAAACTAAGAGCATTCCCTTCAGATTTGTTATGATATTGACTCTAGAGTGTGTCATTCTTCTGGATCTACCAAATAATCTTTGCATTCGGAAGAAATGACCCAGGAGCCAAAAGGAATCAGTGCGAACCCTACGAGAATTCTTTATCAATAAAGCTCTCTCTATATGTCAGGGCTGAGAGTGATTTGCATGCTGTTACTTGGATTTTTCCTCAAATGTCAGTTATACCCTTAGTGTCGTTAATGAAGAGCAGATATTTCCCTTTGAATATTTTCTTCTGGGCATAGTCTACAGAATACACAAAGAAATCTATAATACCCATCCTACACCCTTTCATACATCTTTCAGCAAGATATAAAACATTGAAGTGCATTAATACGGCTCTAACTGTCTGGGTTTGGGGTTTTTGGGGTTTTTTTTTTAACATAAGACTAAAGTCTAGGAAGAAATGAATCTCTTAGAAAGGCTGTGTCTAACACAGACAGGCTTGATACAAGTTCATCGCATAACATTGACTTTCGGGGGGGATTTTATCACTTTCTTGTCATACACAATGGTCCCCCGTACAGGAATTGCTTTGATGCCAATGAGGATGATAAAGCACTCAAGCATTTTTAAGTTACTCTGAAAGTTAGATTCTTTCACATTCTCATAAGATGAAAAATGGCTTATTCTGTAGAACTGTAAATGCTGTTCTTATAAGTCATTTTTTTCTTTAGAACTTCTGTGCAAGAAGAATAGAAGGTAGGCAGAACAGAATCAGTAGAGTTTCTTTGTTAAAGTATCTAAGTAATTGATATTTTTCCTTGTGAATGACGTGGTAATTTTATCCTTACGGCTCCAACACTTTTTTAGCCAGTCTTGTCTTTGCATCTTTGAAATCATTTCCATTTACTGTCCAACACAGATCAGACCACTGCTACAGTCCATCTGCGCTGAGACTGCTCTTCCACTGGGATAAGACCTGCTGTTATGATTTCAAAGCTTCAGACACAGAAATAAGCCTTCCATCCTTCTCTAAATATAACACTATTTTTCTGTAATCACTTGGTTATTCTGTGTGTCAAAGATAAGAAACATGAGCCAAGCTTTGGTCATCCTGCTGCCAACTAGCACTTAAAATTTCATAGATGGCCTATGCCATGCTAATCGTGAGCTTAGCACGGATGTCAGACAGAAAGAGGTAATGTGCAAGAGTTGCCAAGTCTCATTCTGAGCGCTAAACCAGTCAGGCTGTGACTGCTGAATGCAGATTCAAAAGCACTTAAACTAGGTGAGTCTTGGGAAAAGGGACATTGGGCTTCTCACTAGACAAAAAACCAAATAATGCCACCCGAAACTGATCTGGAAGGCTGCTGCAAGGTGATTGCCTTCAACTTAATTTTTTTTTTCATCTCCTGGAGGAAAAAAATTCCTAAATTCTCCAGGTAACAGTAGGACTGGTGTAATGTACAAACACAGATTTCACGTGTTTTCAAAGCCCAAACAAAGCAGCAAATGTAACTTTGCTAATCTTGCCTTCCTGATTTTTCCTCTGATGAAAATTTGGGGATAGCCTTGTTGCATGCTTCCAGATCATGCTTCCATCTCAGCTGTGAGCAATACAGCTGTCTACTCCCACGACACGGTGTACTGAGCGTTAAAACAGCAGTGTGATAATTTAACAGAGAAGATCAAAGCGAAGATTTCACAGGTCATTCATGAAATTCTCAATTGTAACAAAAGCATTTGTAAAATAGAGTCACAAGTGATACCTTTAGAAGGGAAGATAAATTAATAATTGCGGTCTCTCTAACCAGGCCCATGTTTTCAAGGAAGAGCATTAAACAGTTGCTGCAGGATGACATCATGCAATAGTTCTCAGACCGATCCCTAAAGAAGAGCCTGGATGATTAAAACACTAAAGATAAGCTCAGTACTCACATTCCCTAAATATCCAATGTACAAATGGAAATCACCTAATGATAGCTTCAGGAAAGAAAATAGCTGAGACATGCCAGTACTGCAAAGATGGCTTTCACAAGATCCTGGCAATAATAAAGGATCTATCACCCACAAAAAAATTAAAAACTTTAAAAAATATTTGGGAATTAAACTGCAGCTATGGCACCTGTCTCTATGAGTTATTATCAGCTTAATAACCTAATGTTTTATCACCATGCCCTAAACACGGAGTATGGCTTCAATAAAATCCCAGTTCACTACAATCAGTGAATGTGTGTTCAGTCATATTATAGATGTTCCATAACTGAAAATGATCTTTCACCTAATATACACTGTCCCTAGATTTACAGATTAGTAATTTATGAATAAAAAATTCCATACTATAGAAATAATTTTTCCTTGAGTACTATTAGATTATTTTTATTTTTATTAATTTCTCTTCTGTGTGTCTTCAGGAATGAACAGGAGGAGGGAAATTGTGGATGCCTCATCCCTGGCAGTGTTCAAGGCCAAAATGGGTGGGACTCTGAGCAACCTGGTCTAGTGGACCGTACCCAGGCCATGGCAGAGGGGTTGGACCTAAATGATCTTTAAGGTTCCTTCGAGCCAAAACCTTTCTATGATTCTATGATAGTAAAAAAAATTTGTGCTGGAGACAGCTTACAGGTAATGATGCCTGTAAGAAAGGTTTTTTCTCATCTTCTCCATGTAAAAGACAGATATCAGCTGATACTCACAGATATGCAGGATCGCATCCCTTTCCAATCTCCTGATGTCTATTATTTGAATTTTGGGATGAAAGATACTTAGGTATTTCTCAGAGAAAGCAGTCTTTCAAAAAGAAAACTTGCTATATAATGGTGGCACAAGACAGAACAAAAATTAAAGCTGATTCTAAAGAATTGGGCATTATATCACCCTGACATTATTGAGCAATGTCCCAAAGCATGGGATGCTGATGACAATGAGGTCATCAAATTGAAGGAGACAAAAACTTCACACTATATGCACCTTGGCCTCCATTGTGAAACACGGACTCGCAAAACAGAACAGCAACATTCCCAAGTAATTGGTATTTCTATTTTTATACCACTTTTATGATCTTATTACTGGATAACTAGAAAAGTATTTTCTAATTATGTAAATCTTATAGCATTGTTTAGATATGCTTTGTTTATTTGTTTATCTTGGGCAGGATACATGGTCTATAATGTAGATTAAAGTCTTTAAGCATTTAAAAGAAGTTAATAAGATGCTTGTATGGGGTTTTTTTTGTTTTATTCTCGTCTTAAAAACTGCAAAAAATAAAATTTAGAGAAAGAAGAAAGAGCTTTTTACAAGCAAAGAATGTTGTACAATCAGATTACTGCACATCTTGAAATTTAGACACTTCCTTCCCTGCTGTATTATTTACATTGCTATTAGATGCTATTTTGACCAATGCTAACATATCAACATTAGAAAAATATCTGTGAAAGAGAGAAAAGACAAGGGCGTAAATTAAAATTTTCACCTCTTGCTTCACTGATGACTAGAAAAATCAATGCCTTTTGGTTTTGCTGATCCATTGCTGCTGAGTCATACTCCTAAAATAAGAATCATTTCCTTCCTGTTTGTTCTAGAAACTTCAAAATTGCCTCTTAGCCACAAATCACAAATCATAGAGTCACCTCAGCCATTTAAGAGATCCTCAGAGTGATTGCAATAATCAGGCAAACTTTATAATGAAGTACAGCTGGAATGAGCACTCACACAGTTGCACTGCAGAATTTTCCACTGGGACACAACATTCTCCCTTACTGTAGGTTTTGTAGTAGCCAAGTGACAGCAGAGCTGGTCACGTTATCTTCCTTGCTGACAGTTCTCCTCTTTACCAATCCTCACAGATCATGCTGTCTAAAGATCAGTGGAGACCCACATGAGACACCTGAAGCTTGTGGGATGAGTGGCTTTACAGACACTTTTGACTCCATGAAATGGCATTCAACAACTTATTAACTTACCAAGTTTGTGCCTTTGCTCCTCCCTTGACTTTTGTGGCCTGAACAGATCATTGCTTCCACAAAAAAAAAAAAAGTATAAAAGGTGTAGATGTAGTGCTTAGAGACACGGCTTAGTGGTGGACTTGGCAGAGTCGGAATAATGGTTGGACTCAATGATCTTAAGTGTCCTTTCCAACCTTAACAATTCTATGATTCTATTCTGTATGTGCATATACACCAAGCCTCATGGTAGGAGGCCTTTATATCCTGCTATAGGTTAGGAAGATTCATTATGCTGTGGTTGCAAGATTATTTATATCTCTGTCCTCTTTTTATGTATCTCCGAGTATGCTCAGCTCAGGTCTAGGCCTCTTAAACTCTAACTTGAGGTTAATAACTTCTATATCAGCTCATTTCACTCCCCTGATTCAAGTGGTTTATCTCACTTTACGTTTTTCCCTTCTGAAGTTTGAAGCGAATGGAATTTACAGTTGCTAGACTCCTTTGTATGTGTGTATATATAAATATACATAAATATTTATAATCTCAAATGATAATAAAATAATTCATAATACTAGTTTATATGCATACATACTTACATTTTTAGCTGGATGAAAAATCTTTAAAAAGAAGAAAAAGAAAGATTTTTCAGTGAGCTGACACAAACAATTCTCTTACTGAGTTTTCTGCCTGTCATGTGTCACCCACAGTGGGGTGTGTGTGGGTGCCAACAAACAGCCTGGGTAAAAGGCGGAAATCCAGGAGGAGGAAGGTGGCTGCTTTGTGTGGGTGTATTTGTGTGACTGTGAGTGAGTGTGAGCAGGGGCGTGGGTGTGTGTCTATAAGTTTAAGACTTTAAAGCAATAGGTGTGTAGAAATCTGTAGGAATTTCTAGGTGTTTAGTAATGCTTCCTGCTGAAAGAGATCCGAAACATATAATTTACTGCTTGCCAGTTAATTAAAAACCATTAATAGATCAATACACCTCTTCAATCCTGATTTGATTTATTATATGTACATTGAGCAGTTACGTGTTCTGGCAGTGGTGACCTAGACAAGACTATCTTCCTCAGGCAGCTACCAAGCCTACTCCTTGTGTTTGCCTGGTGGAGTTTCCTTCACCAGAAAACAATCTTTTAAAATCCCACATCACTTCTTTCTTGCTCTGTGTCTGCTGAATCAACTGTTTCTAAACATCTTGGCTCTGGAGGATCTCTAGAGTCCCATCAAACCCAACCAACAGCCCCCTGAGGACCCCTACTTGCTCTGGAGGGGTAGGTGAGAATCATTTC
The DNA here is from genome assembly GCA_013398855.1 of Mohoua ochrocephala. Classification (NCBI taxonomy): domain Eukaryota; kingdom Metazoa; phylum Chordata; class Aves; order Passeriformes; family Acanthizidae; genus Mohoua; species Mohoua ochrocephala. The sequence goes on from VZTA01002803.1 coordinate 144,135, forward strand.
AACTTACAGTTTTCCCGTTTGTACCTGGACGACACCTTGTTGGGTAACACAACATATTTATACTGTAAATGCAATTACCAAAATAACCAGGGCAACATATGGTACTCATAAATTATTGCAGCAAAGTCCTATATCTGTCACATGCAGTCAGTGAGCAAGTTCCAGGGAAAGGCAACTGTCTCCTGAGTTAGTGGATTCTCACAGAGAAGGTGTTTTGACTTATTCATTGAGCACAGAGATTGAAATCTCTTTCAAAATTGCAAGACTGTACATACTTCCCAGACCTTTTTAGCATGTGTCACTACCCACTCTTCTCCCTTTCTGCTCCTTATCCACCCATATCCACTTAGGCTCACAGCCTTTAAACAAGGTACATAGTGGAGATATTTGGTCCAAAGCCTATTCCCAAGCAAAAATATTGAGACAGTTCTTGTGTGGATTTAAAGAATTCCATACCAGCTGCTCTGCTCTTCTGATCTGTTTGTAGTGCTCTCAATTGCTAACACAGAGCCAGGACTGGCTCGGTTTTGCAGTGATGACCCCAAGCTCTCTAACAAGCTGATGCTGCATAGCAGTTTTTGATACCTGCAATATTACATGGCTTTAGTAACACGTGACGCTTTTGTTAAAACTAGCTCCTGGAAATGCCTGATTTTTGCAGGCATTTAGGCTTTCAGCCAACAAAGGACATATTTTCTAGAGCTTCTGATTAAAGGGAAAAGCTTGAAAATGTGACATGAAAGTATCCTAACAACCCTTAACTAGCATGCAAATGGAATAATCTAAAAGTCTAATGTTTCAAAAGGCTCTTGTTTTGATTCTGAGGGTAAATGTATGATTCTGATTGCTTGTGATCAGGACTGCAAACTAAGCACAGTGAAAGCAATGATACATAAGAACTCCTAATGGGCAAAGTAAACACATTTAATCATTGAAAAAAATATGTTTTGCCGTTTTTCCACCTAGCTTTTAATAACTTTTTTTTCACCTAGGTGAAAAAAAGCATTAGGTACATCTTTGAATCTACATTGAATGTTTCAGGCTGCTTCGGGTTTTTTTTATAATGAACTTATGGAGGGAAGAAAAAAAAAAAGACAAGTGCTCTGGCGCTGGCTGAATGAGGAAAGAAATCTGCTGATGTCCCAAGGAGCAAAGTCACTGCCAAGGGCTCCTGATGCACTGTCTGATAGGCATGAAGACACGCTGTTGTAAAGCCTCACAAATAACAAAACAAAATATTGTGTTTCCAGGTAAGAGCAGAACACTGTTGTGCAAAGACCAGCTGTAACTGCAGCACAAGAATAGGCGCTGAAGAAGCCCGTGGCATGGCCTACATCCCCTGTAACCCCTGTTTCCCTGGGACCAGACCAAGAAGTTCTTCACGATCCTGTGTTGGTTGCACAGCTCTGCAGCAACAGGACCTGAGAAGGGCAATAGCCTAGGGAGCCAGGAGCTCCCTGCTTGCCCTCCCCATACTGAGGTGTGCTGGGGTCACCTTGCATTACCTGTGTGGAGTGGATGCCTCAGGCCTGGAAATCAGCACCAAGAGGAGAGCAGGCTCCCTGTGATGCTGCTGTGTGTGCTGCACATCCACACAGGACCAAGGGCAATGTGGCTGTTTGCTGCTTTACAGCATTGCTATTATTCCTCTATCATATCAGCATCTCCTTAAGCCTGTGCCTATTAGTTTTTTGGCTTAATTATCACTTCAGCGTTGTTTAATCTTCTTGAAGACTTGATCTCCAGAAATAAAAAGCTTGCAATAGAAAAATGTCTATCAAGGCTTTATATTCATATATTCATATCCTTCTTGCTACATTTTATTAATGTGTTTATTTTAATAGATAAGATCCAGCTTACGAAACCAAATTATAACACACATTACCGTGTTCAAAATTCAAATATTGACGTGTCCTGATCTTATCATGCAGCGAGTTCATTCAATATCCTTGGTTAAATGCTTTCTCTCATTTAAAGAAACAACTGGATTTGAGAAATACTGAAAACTCAAAATAATTCTAAATAGTCAGTGAACTGTAATAAATATTAGTTTACAGTCAATCTGGCATTTATTCTCTGACTTCTCTTCCGCCTACAATCTTTTGCCTCATAAAGGTAAAATTATTAACAGCAAATTTCTTTTTTTACATTTTAGCTCCACTGGTAAATTAGTATTTGGCACTAGCTTGTACTGCATTTTAGAACAGTGTTGCAATGTAATATTAAAACATAGCTGTAGCCTGAAACAAGGGCTGGCTTTGAAGGACCCCAACGTCCCTATCTCCTAGTAATTTTCATCCTGGACTTTCACAGTTTAAAGGCAAAAGAAGGAGTATTCTTCCCAGAGGAGGAATCCTACTGCCTGTTTTGAAGACCGAACCAGGAAATAGACATTCAAAATTAATTCCTTGAGCTTAAAGCTAGAAAATCACTTTTACTCAGCAATAGAAGGTTACAACTGGACCTGTTAACTACCAAATGTTGATTAAAAAGAAAACTTTGAAGAATCTGGCAGACTTGTTGGCTGTGCAGTAGTAACAGCAAATCCAAGCTGTCCTGGGGCTCACACATATGAAACAGAACCATTTTGTTCTCACTAGCAAAATGTGTGAATATATTGATCCTCACCATGCTGTGTGAGGTCGGCAGCTGCTGATGTTTCTGTTTCACAGCTGGGGAAGACAAGTACTAAGAAGTCAAGTAACTTGGTCAAGACAAAACAACAAGTAGGTAGCACCTGCTAAATCCTGCATTCTTGACCTTGCCCCATACCCCACACACTGGACAGCCCATGGTCCTTTCTGTCCTGTAGAACTGGATAAAACAATCAGGTACTACAGGAACATGAACAAGTGATGGTGCTTACTGTTATAAACCAAGATCATGGCTATCTCTCCGCTGATGTGTGGGGTTTTTATGACAACATCATAGCATAGAGAAGAAACCATGGTAGATATATTTTTTTGTGAACAGCATGGTTAGCATCAGACAAACACAACTGCCAAGAGATCCTGAGCTATTCTTACTTACGATATTTCTGATGAAAAGCAAACAGTTTAGTACCTGTAGTTTTGCTTATTCTCTCTCCTGCCTTATGTAAAATCATCGAGTATCTCAAGTTGGAAGGGCCCCATAAGGATCAAGTCCTGCCCCTTGCAGGACTACCTAAAAGTAAATCTATGACTAAGAGCATCAAGAGGTTGCTCTTTGACAGCATAGTACCATGACCACTTCCCTGGGAAGCCTGTTCCGGTGACTGACCAACCACTCAGCGAAGAAACTTTTCCTAATATCCCATCTTAACCATGACATAGCTTTATTCCTTTTCCTCCTGTCCTATTGCTGGTCCCACTGAGAGAGAAGACCAGCACCTTCTCCTCCTCCGTCGCCACTCTTATGGATGTTGTAGACTGCAATGAGGTCACCCCTTAGCATTCTCCAAGCTGAACAAGCCATGACCTCAGCCGCTCCTCATGTGTCTTGCCCTTATGACCCTTCAGGTCACCCTCCTTTGGACACTCTCCAATAGCTTTATATCTTTCTTATCTTATGGTGTCCAAAACTGCACACAGGACTCAAGGTGAGGCTGCCTCAGCACAGCGCAGAGCAGGAAAATCCCTCCCTTGACCGGCTGGCGATGCTGTGCCTGATGCACCCAAGGGGAGAATTGGTCCTTTTGGCTGCCAGGGCATACTTGATTAATATTCAAGTTGCCATCAGTCCAAGCCCTCAGATGTCTTTCTGCAGAGTTGTTCTTCATTTCAAATGGTTGGGGATTGCCCAGTTCTCTGGTACATCCAGACCTCTCTGTAAGACCTCTCTACCTTCAAGGCAGCCCAAAGCTTCTCCTAATTTCATGTCACTGGCATATTTACTTAAAGTACATACAACTCCTGCATTCAGGTAATGTATGGAAACATTAGGCACTGGCCTTAAAACTGAGCCCTGGGGAACCCCTCTGGTGACTGGTCGCCAGCCTGATGTAAATCCATTAACTGTAACTCTTTGAGCCCAACCCATCACCCATATAGATCCCTGCTTCTTAGTCTTATAAGTTGCTTCTTTGTCTTTGCTGCTAAGCAGATATTTAGAGTGCATTCCCTTGCTTTTCACGAATCTCTGAAAATTAAATCACTTTTGAGAAACTTAGATGAACATTGCAAACAGACAAAAATTGCTTTCACTGCAAATAGACTTTTTGTCAAGTGTGTGTTTCTCCTAATGTATTTGTGTCCACAAATGCTATTATCTGCTGGAAGAACTACTTTTCCTGTTCTATCACTCCACTGATCTTCTGCCCTTCCAGCAGAAGGTTTACTCAGCACTTAATCCTCTAAGATTTGCCCGTGCGAATTAATAACATACAACCTGTTCCAGAGTTATCCAGATGCTCTTTACATCCCTGGGATGTGTTGCACAAAAGATGCAAATCTACACAAACCCTCATCAGCAGAACCCTTGCTGGCAGAAGGAAAGAGCTGCTAACAATACAGCAACAGGTCACAGTGAGAGATCATTGCAATGCAAACACGTTCTGAGAAGTGATTTCAGCCGTCTGAGGAACACGCTGATAGTCAGCGCTTGTGCTACTCTTGAAAAGGCAAAGTGCAGTTGTGAATTCCCAGCAGACTTCTCAAAGATGTTTAAATTATTTTATTCCAGGGCTTTTGCAACATCTTCCTCCTTTCTTAATAATACTTCCGCAAAGTATGAACTAGCAAGGCTAGCAAGAAAATTAATTGGGGTTTGCTGGTTTTTCTATACTTTTTTTTTTTTCTAATAAATCAGTGATCATTCCAGGGTTTTTCTGATCCTTCACAGATCAGATTGGTGCTACAGCAATGCTACTTGATCCACATACTGCTTTCAACATTCGCATTGTACTTGAAAAGGGCAATCAGATTTTTGATTGAATTTTCACTATAAAAATACAATTTGAAATAGTCTCTCTAGAAGGAAAACAAGACTTTAGGGACTAATAAAAGCATGTCTTCTGTAAGTCACTGAGTGATTGATTAAAATGAAGGAGGAGGGGAAATGGGGTATTAGTGAATTATAGACTGACTCTGAATCTCCAACATGAAGTCTTGAGAAGGCAATCGTAGTCCTATAAAACACTCAGCAAGACAGTTCTAGAGAACAGAGCAATACTAATGCCGCTGGCAAGACCTCATAAAAGAGTCTGAATACAATGGTTTTAATCTCTCTTCAAACAAGGGTTTCAAATTGGAAACTTGCGGTGAAAGTAAAAGTTGGGGGGAAAAAGGCATTATCTGACTATGAATCATTCCGTTTGGAAATTAGATTCCTAACTGTAATAGCAGAATGAACACTTCATCTCACTGGAGGACTGGGAGCAAGAAATCAAACATAACAGGATGGAGTTATCTAAATAATGATACAGATGCTGTGTTTACGTCCATAGTGAAAAACTAAAGAGAGCCAGGGACCGCTCCTGAAAAACAAGAGGTACGAACTGGCTACTGATCATGCTTGGGCTTAATCCCTTCCTGCAGTTTCATGATGGAAAAAAATAGTTGGAATGGTGTGAACAGAGGTGGGCAGAAAGCTAATAGTTGCCTTTTAGAGATGTAGATGCATTTTACTGGAGTCCCTCTTTTAGTGCTCCTGCTTGACCTCTGCCCTTGCTTAAAGTATACCTCTCTAACCACAATTTCCCCAACCCCACAAGGGAAATGCTGCTTCTTTTTTCATCTTCTGAAATTGAATTTTCAGCACTGAAGCTGTTTCACACGCTTTACAACAGCATGAGAACTTCTGGAAAGATGCTGAGCATAGCGACTGGGTCTCTGATGATGACAGATCTGTTCTGCTTGGTGCTTCAAACAGTGCATGGTTTGAAGATGGGAAGGTGTGGGCAGTGTGTGATGTGGAGGGTAAAAGCTGACCAGACAGAAAGGATGGAGCAAAATTGCACACAGAATCATCAGCTCTGCTCTTTAGACTGACCTGCCCCTGCTCACACAAAGATAAACCTATTTTTCAAAGCCAAATTCCTTGGAAAATTCCTACTTCTCTTTAAAAGGAGAATACTGTAGGGAAGCAAAATGAAAAGATGAAAGGAATGTACCAGCTTGAATTGCTGCGCTGTACTAAGGCTTAGAGTGGCTCTTAAAATTGTCATCCTCTTCTATTACTCTTCAAAATATCACTTCAAAATAATGAGTGAGTATAAAAATCCTGTTTGAGGATTAGGGCCTCCTAGTGCTGCACAGACATGTTTAGAGACACAGACTGTGTCTGCACGGGCATATGGCTAAAGCAAACTGGAAAGGTTTCTCCTTGCAGTGCAGTAAGTTACACTCGACACATAACACAAATTATGTTTGTCACTTGAAAGAGAAAAAGAGAGTAACAGTTTCAGTTCTGTCTTTGTCATTCAAAAATATTGACAGCTTTAATGCTTTGTATTATCTTTAAGCAGTCATGCTGAAATTAAATGCCAAAATAAGCCATGTACTTGCCAGTCGATGTGGAGCTCTGAAACGTGCTAGCTGCTTTGTGGGAGGAGAGAGGATTTCATCCTCAGGGAAAGGAGATTTTCTGTGCTACAGAAGTGGCTCTGTGGCACATTCCTCTCTGCCTAAACAATGTGACTCATCTGCTCTCAGTCTGGAGCTCTGCAAATTATGGTATTGTAAAAACATGCAAAGTTCACACTAAGTTCACAAAGCTACAAAAATAAGCTGTTGCCCGAGCAATGGATGATCCAGCAAGCAAAGCTCTGTGCTGGAATTCAGCACTCCTAAATCCTGCCCTTGAATATGCTACTGATTTTTGAGTGCCTTAGAAAAACTGCATTCTCTCTTTAATCTCTTTTCCTTCCCTGCCCTTGTCTTGTTAAACTCTCCATGCGTGATGTCTTGAAGGTGAAGTCTGTGCTAGCCATCAATACTCATAATCATTTTTCAAAACTCATCATCTCTGTAAATACTATCTTCTCTTTGACCATGACAGACTCTAACTTGGCCTATTCAGATCCATTCTAAATGCTGCCATAAGATCCTTTTTCCAGCTTATCAATTGGACCTTATTATCCTTTTCTTCACACTCGCAGCATGGGCTTCCACTTCCTTGCTGCATCTAACAGAGGCTTGTCGACACTGTCAACACTCTGCACGTGCTGTCCTCAGCCATTATCTCTAATTCAGTGGCACAGGGAGATTCTCCCTCTGAACAGCCAATGTGAAACATCCAGATAACCCCTCTGTGCCTTTCCTCACGCTGTATGTAACGCTAGGGAGAAAGTTTCCTTGACATCGGCAAAGTAGCTCATTTTTTTCTCCTAAACACTCACAAATTTTCTTTCCACGCTATATATTAAGAAAACAACCAAACCTCCCAGTTTTGCCTCCTTGTATGCTGGTTCCTCTGCCTAACCAGCATCAGCTTCTTGTTTTCTTTTCTTACTCAGCTACCCACTTGTCTCTCTTTGTTTTCCCAGGCTTTTCACCTCAATTGTAAGGTCTTTGGCACTGAGACAGCCTTCTGATCTGTGCTTGTACTGTGCTCTTCTGATGCCTGTGTCAGGCTCCCTGGGTGCTATGGCAATATGAGCAGCAAAGCCTTAAATGACAACTTGGTTTAAGCATCACAGGAGAGGAACAAGAGAGTGAGAGCCGAGAAATCTCCAGGTGTGTTTGCCTTTTTTCAGCCCATTCTAATGTGGAACTGAATTAGCTAAAGAATAAAGCGACAGCAAGTCACGAAAGTTTAGAGTAAGAGCGTAAACCTTTCTCTGAACTCTGACACCTCCTCATGGCAGTTTCTGAGAAAGTCTAACCTTTTCCAGTTCTTCCAGATGTGCTTGCACAGCTGGCTCAATGCAGTGGGGAATTAGGCCCATACTGTGACATATTACCAATCGCTTCACTATGCTGAAGGTTTTTAAGCACATAACACTTGATTTCAGGATGCCTAGTCCAAATCTTGATATTTACAAAGTACCAAGAACTGCTGCCAGATAAACAGAAAACACGTGTAAATCATGCTTAGTGGAGACAAGAAGAATGACTATGTGGTGAAGGCACTGGACGGGGTTCAGTAATTAATTCAAATAATCATCGGGCATTGGGTTCCAAAGCATTTTCTTTTCACACAGACCTCCTGCAACTGCGACCAAATTACTCATTATTTGGCTTTAGGAAAGTCAGAAAAGTTCTTACAGATTTCCATGGAGCCTGACTAGTTGTTCTAGTTGTCACTGTCTGCTCCATGGGCTGTGACTCACACCGTTTTTATAGGCACGGTCACTTTTGCATATCTGCTCAGCTCAACAAGTGTCCACACAATGAAGTATATATTGCTGAAGTAACAATGGTCTTCTAGCATTCAGTAGAAAATACTCAGTGGGAAACATAGAAATGGATTCTGAATTAAGATTTCAGTCTGGTTTTGAGGGAATTCTACCTGGCAGTATTCCTTACTCATGCACTGTTCTTGCTGATGGTGCATCTATAGCCTTTGGTAAGGATTTCTGTCCCACAAAATCTTCTAGGACTAAGCTCTCATTCTTCAACACACCAAGGATTGTCAAAAAATGTATTAGAGAGGAGTCATAGTGGACAAAGTACTAGGATTACTACTAATGCTACAGTGCCTGGAAGTTTTGCAAATTACTGTGTTGAAATGTGTGAGCATTCAACTGATTCCCTCTAACCACTTTGCTAAGCTTCATGCACCTCAAAAGAATTGTGCTATAACACTTCTGGTAGGTACTTCCTGGTGACATCAATATTCTTCTGAATCAAAATTAAATTATGCACTTATTGGAAGTTAATATCCCTGAAATTAATTTCAAAAGTCAATTTAGTATACATGGTATTTCAAACAGCCATAGCAGTGTCATTGCATAAAAAAAAAATCCCATCCCCTCCCCCCAAATCTATGTCTGCAGTGTTTTTTCAGCTTCTGGTTAATAAAACTTTGATTAGGAGGATTCAGAAGTATGTCTAGAATGGCAAATTCACAAGAAGTAAAATCAGTTTATGAAAGCTTTTATTCCTTTGCAATTTTCTGATAAATTGGCAACACAGAAACCTGTAACATACTTCTGACCTTTTTTGAAAATAAAACTAAGACCTTCCACAGAGAGACTGTTATCTCCAGTGTACCATTTAAGCACAACCACCTTCATTTTTTACAGTAATTAAATTTCTTGAATCTATCATTTTATCCAGGGTTACTGTACAGCCTTCCTAATGCAGAGTTCCCTGCCTTTGATCAGTAAGAGAAAAGGAGTGACAGCAATACTGCCAGGGAACAGTAGCTGCCTGCATGTCACTTGATAGGTTTATTCTCTCTAACCATTATTTAAAACTATTTTCCAGGTGGATTCAGAAAGACAGCAAAGTCCTAGACATTGTTACTATTACAAAAACAACAGCACAAGAAGGTGTCTTTCACTAGCACTAGTAAATGAAAAATAAACTCCTATGCACCAGCTGCACCTTTGAAAACCTTTCCAAATGTCTCTACTTGCATTTAACTGTGCAACAAGTCCTGGGGCAGGGTGGAAGAAGTGAGTTTCACAATACATTTCTTTGCCAAATCTAGAAGAGGCACTGATAGTTAATCTCTAGTTGGAGAAACTAGTAACAGAGTCCTCAGAAAGGGACTGAAGCCCCAGCTGAACACAGGATTTGGTTAAGTAATTGAAGTCCTCTCTATGAGGCTCCAATTCCTGTCCTCTGCTGTTTTTCCATGACACAGGAAACATGTGTGTGCAGTAGTGCCCAGGAATTCAGCCTTGGACAGGCATTAAGAAGCTGGGAGGGCATATTGTGGTCCTCACTATGGGTATTTTACAACACATTAGAGGAGGAACAAAAGAAGGGGACCTCGCTCTAACATACAGTGCTTCTCTCATGCCTCATAACAGACCTGCTACAAACAGGAATCTACTCACAAGGCAACTTCCATGGCTGCAGGTAGAGCTACCTTTACTGTCTGTCTGTCCCCAGGACACTCTGCAATGATATGACTCTTCCAGACACCTCTGGGCATTGCAAATGCCCTCAGCACCACATAGAACCTGGCCATAAGCTCTACAGCCCCATATTATATGGAAAAGGAGGATCATCTAAATTAATTAAATTTAAAATGTGTATGCTAATATTCTTCCAAGGATGCACTGTTGCTCTGTGCCACATACCCCTTACATAAGTATTATACAAGAATGCTAAATTTGCTTTGTATTTACTGGAAGGAGCAGAAATTGCTCACGGAGTGTAAGTGTGTAACTATCTCATTTCCTTTTTCTTTGTATGGTCTTACAAACCTGGCTCTTCAAGACAAGAGTGACAAGTTGTGGTTGAAGAGTAGCTGGACTGTATGAAAAGAGTTTCAATACTTCTCTTCAGCATTTTGTCACCATTTAAACACAACAGATTTTTGATAACATATTCATCTATGGTGACCTTTATAGGAGAAGGGATAAACTTGAATGACCATGAAAAAAATTAACATATTTATACTCGAACATAAAGTTATAGTCAAAACAGTAACAATTTTAAAAGAGCTGGAAATTTCAAGCTGTGACTGAATTGGAAAATCTCACCTTTTTTTTCCCCTCACTTCAACATGATTGTTACATTCAGGCACGAGCAAAGAAAGAGTGTTTTGCAGTTGCTGAGTTTATCCTTTGGCAAACTGTGCATTTACAAACATAATTAAAGTTCCCAGTACTGCTACTCCTCACTTTAAATCAAGTTTCAAATCTTCTCCTTCAAAAGACTACTAATTCCCATCTCTTCTCAAGTCCTGCTCCATAGTCCCTTCCCTTCTCACCACTGCTCCCTCATACTCTTATACAGTCTCTTCCTTTACAGACAGCCCATTTTGCCTCCTTGTACCCCTCTGTACCATGGCACCTTCCGTTCACGCTTAGTTCAGCTCTCTTGCTATGGGACTTTCCCACAGTCCCTCCTAAACCTGCTCCTAAAAACATTTCTAGTAAATATAGTCTCAGGAAAAAACACTGTCCTGTCCAAGTCTGTCCAATTCACATAAGATACGGTTCTTTAATCATAGAATCATAGAATCATAGAATGGTTTGAGTTGGAAGGCACCTTAAAGATCATCTACCATGGGCAGGGATGTCACTCACTTGATCAGGTTACTCAGGGCCCCATCCAACCTGGCCTTGAAGACTTCCAGGGATGTGGAACACCAGAGTTTTCTATCTTGCAAGCCTTTTAACTGGGTTCTGTTGTAAAATCTTTCATCCCAAGACCTGGGTGAGATGGTGAATGTCATGAGCAGAGGCATTCCAGCCTTTATGGGATAACATTCTAGAAAGAGATTCTTCCTATGTCTACATATTCTACTGAAGAGGAAGCACTGTGACTGTGCCAAGTCCTTTATGAATCCTCAGCACTCACACATATAGCTATCCAAACAGCTTTGGGGGAAGAAGAACACTGTTTCTTCCTTCAAATAAAATATCGTGAAAACTCAGCCACCAAATTAAATATTAAGTGGACAAGTCAAAAGAGGTCATCTTTAAACTGTTATTAAGAAAGTGTGGACACAAAAGGATAAGGAAGGGAACCATTACAGCAGGGCTCTAACATTGGGAATTTTTTCACACTACTAAACCTAGGGGGAATTTCTTTCTAAAGAAAAGAAGAATTCTGTTTCCATAGTAACTCAGTGCTAGGGCCCCCTTACAGTCCAAATTTAGCAGAATTATATGTGCAGCAGCATACTACTGTGCACTTGAGGCTACAGTGAAACCACTAACCTCATTGCATTTGGGATGTCAGGTTGAATTTGAACTGGGACAGACAATATGTCTGGAAAGTCCAAGTATAACCCTAAAAAATAACATCATGCCTTAAAAGACGAGGGAGAAGTTATAGGTGATAACAGGGCACAAACTAGCAACTTGATAATGGCTTGAAATATCAAAAATTGCCAAGAAATGGGTTAGCATGTAAAGATGAATTATTTTTATCCCAGTCGTGACACTAATTTACTTACTCCTATGATGCAAGTACCTCAGTGACGGTGCTTTCCCCTGTACTGTATGAATTCTCGGTACAGAGAAGCTGTGCTGCCTTTATTCAGAAGAGAGGACACAAAACCTGTCCACAGTGAGATGTTTTACTACAGCTTTTTGAGCAGTTGTAAGTGATACATGAGGACAATACATTCGAGTCTGCAGAGAAATCTCTGCACCTTTCCTGGCAGTGCTTTTCTTGTGTTTTTGAAGAGGTTAAAAGACAAACAGCCCAACAAATAAAAGCACCCCCTGCTTAACCAATGCATTTACTGCCCTTAAAAACGAACGAAGGCGGGTATGGTAGCTCTGAAATGTGTCTGTTCTGTAATCAGTCAATAGGTGCTCAGCAGAGGCAAAGTGAAGTTCAGGTGGCAAGGAAATGACGGTAAGAGCGGAGGTACCTTAATGCGGATGAGGGTCATTAGAGAGGTGGAAAGTGCTGGGGCAGAGCTTTAACACCAAGCGCTGCAAGCACTGCTTGAGCTCGGTAATGACGATTTGAGCTGTAAGCTCCACACGTTTGGCTGGCACAGATAAGTGGTCTTTCCCTGCTGTCAGCAGTACTCAACAGCGCTTTAACCACATTACAACAGATTCTGGCCAGCTCTGGGGTATTAATGGCAACGAAGTATTGAAAAACAAGTGCTGCCAATTTTCCCACTGTGTCAGATATTTGAGAAATCATCAGCAAATTGAGAGGATCAAAGTGTCCTATGTGTCAAATAACTCTTTCAACCAGAGAGAAGTACGTTAAAACACACAACTTTCTTGGGTTGTTAGTTTTTTACATCATCTGTCCAATTTCTGGATCAAATCTGCACACTCTTTGCCTTATCTGATCACAGTATCATTTTGCTACACACTTTACCCTATGCTATTGTGCACTGTATCTGCTCCAAAGCTGATGAGGGAGAAAATTATTGCCACAACCTTGAACAACAAATGAGGAGAAGCCCGACTTCAGATGCAAAGCAAAAAATTACATTAGTTATTAGTAAGAGGCTAACTGCTAACTTTATCTATGTAGAAAGCAATTACATACAATAATCCAATATATTAATACAGACTGCAGCTAATTTAAAGTTACAGAAAGTACAAAATGTCTTGGGGGGCGAAGGTGTGTAAGTAGGTCAATAAAGTGAGACCACCTACTTAGACTAGCAAGCTTTGTCTTTGCCTCAATACCAACATTTCAACTGCTTTTTGCAGGAAATAAAGGAAAGTAAACTCATTTCTTCTGACCATCTTTCAACTGATTCCTAAAAAACCTGGAAAGACTACTAAAAAACAAATTAAAACTCCTTTTAACACTTTCACCTCCCTCAGAAAGACAAATTAAAGTACTTAAGCATAAGCCTCTTCTGAAACTGCTGAAGCTGCAGAGAAAACTAATTGGCTGACTGCGATTTGCATATAAATATTAAATATTAATAAGGTTAGTGTTTTGTGAGGTTTAATCAGGACTGACTATATAGCAAGTGCCTTAGTGCTTTGTCCAGAGACAAGGTGCAATGTAAGACTCTGTGTCCATCCCAAAGCAGCCGAGGGTGGCCTTTCTCCCTAATTCCCATCACAGCTTGGAGTACGGCAACAGGGGATGCAGCACAGATCCTGTGTGCCAGCTGCCTGAGTGTCTGGGAGCGTGTCCCACTCTTGGCACATTGCTAACAGAGAGAGCTTCCAAGCCTACTCATTCCCCTTCACGGAGACGTTTTGCTTCTCCTTACAGAGCTGTGTCTTGGCACTCACTGAGGATTTTTAAGGGTCAACAATCCAGTCTCACGTTCAAAGCGCTTAGTGGGTTACACACAGTACGTCTCTTGACCACTTAATTAGTCCAAAAGTAGCATTTCCACAGCAAAGCCAGACTGTTTCACTGGCTTGTATGTGTTCAAGATTACGTTTTGTGCTGGGAGGGAAGACATTTCTGGAGAAGCCCATCAGTCAGGGGAGAACTTGGTGCATCAGCAGATGAGGATGGGCTGGAGATTGCTTCTGTACTCTGGCCTGAATGCTGACAGCAAGTGTGTGCTTTACTGCTCACTCAGGCTTAAAAATGTCTAAAAAAAGGATTTACATCCAAAGTTCTGGCTAATTGTGCCATGAAAAGCATCCCTTAAAGGCAATCAATAAAAGGATTGAGTCTCATAACACAGGCTAATCTGTTTTCTATTCCTCTCCTTCCCCTCCAGGGTGACCGGGCAGCAGATGCAGGGATTTTCCAGAAAACCTGCAGTGCTCCAGATCCTGCTTCCTGACAGAGGGTCATGCCCATGGAAGCCATGACTTCCAAGCCTCATGCACTGAGTCAGATGCCACCGGGCTGCCACGCTGTGCCCCACCCAGGAGACTAAGGATCTGTGTGGTAAAAAGGGGTCTGCAGCAGCAATGGGCAGCTGAGCATGAGATAAACTGTCATTGCTGAGCAACTTCCATGAAAGTTTTAACGGTGCACGCCTTTCCTTTCCCAAGGAGTTCTGACACCTGAACTGATGATATGGTAGCAAGTAAGTGACCCAATAAATCTGACAGCCATCTGCACAGACAATTTAAGAAAAACCTTGTATTATTGCCAGGGTGAAAACAGCAATGCAGAGTTTTCTTCATCCTTCCTTCAACTAGGAAAAAACCTAGGAGGTTTGAAGTGTTAAAAACGTCGGAATTTTGTTTGAGAGGTGAAAATCTCTTCCTGACAGCGCTCTTCTGCTTAAAAATTGGCATAAATGAACATGTAATTTTAAAAGGCTGTGTTTTCTAATGTAAAAGAAAACAAAACCATAAAAATGAGTCAGTCATTTGAAGATCAAATACTTACCAGAATATATTTTCCTTTCCATCCAATCTTGTGCCAGGGCATATGAACAAGTCTCATTGCTCCCTACAGCTCCCTCAGGAGAGGAAGAGGAGGAGGAGGTGCTGACCTCTTCTCCCTGAGCTTCAGGGATAGGACATGTGGAAATAGTTCAGAGCTGCACCAGGGGAGGTTCAGACTAGACATAAGGAAGCATTTCTTTACTGAGAGCGTGGTCAAACACTGGAACAGGCTTTCTAGAGAGAAGGTCAATGCCCCAAGCCTTATTAGAAAGTATTAGAAAGGCACTTGCACAAAGCCCTCAATAACATACGTTAACGTGGTCAGCCCTGAACCGGTCAGGCAGCTGGACAAGATCATCCTTGCAGGTCCCTTCCAACTGATCTATTCTATTCTATTCTATTCTACTCTATTCTATTCTATTCTATCCTATCCTATCCTATCCTATCCTATCCTATCCTATTCTATTCCATACTGTGGTATGCTATTCTGATTGGACATTTATCTTGGACATCCACCCTGGCCTTTGCGATACTCCTCAATAGCCCCCTCTGTTCTCTGGAGGAGAATTTTATTTATTTTCAAACTCAGCTGCTATTGGAACACATACGAAAGAGATAATATTCACAGAAATCCTTCAGAAAAGAAATTATTGAGAATTTTTTCAATCCTTTTGATCTGCACTAAGTATTTGCTCCCTTTTTCTCTTTCCCCATGCCCACACCACACTGCTAGAAACCAGAAGTTGGCACGTGCAAATGCACAATTGGACACCTACTTGCAAAGTGTATTGCAAAACCAAATTGCCACCTGCACATAAAAATATCCTGATAAATATGTACCCTTCAGGTACATCGTGGGCTACTGCTGCTGAGCAGCCACATCCAGTGGGAGCAGTGTGTTTGGGAGTCTCTGGACAGAAGCAGATAAGGATGCATTGAGCATCAAGTGTGCACAGTGACTCTGATGCTTCGAGGAAGGATCAGACCCACCACTCCTGTGTAGACCATCTGTATGTCTGTGAGCCTATGCTGACTGAAGACAGAAGAATGTGTGTTTCAAATAATGCGCCTTTCTAGGATTTTCATGAGTGGCTGCATATATTTAATTGTCCAGATTTTTCTTTTAGATAGTAATTAATGAGTGCATATTCCTCTGTAACATGGAATCAGCTATTAATAGAGTCTCTGAAAATGTTTCAGCAGATGAACCACATCTAACATTGTGCAGATTTACTTTTTGCTCTGTGATACTTGTGAGAGGCCAGGGAAGTCAAGAGTGTAGTCAAAGGTTATTGGTATTACTGTGAGATTACTTTACCCTGCAGGTTTTTAATAACATGGGGGCAGTCTTATGGATAAGATATCATAGCTTCTGTAATAGAGAAAAATCAAAAAACTTTCTTTGAAAATGAGCTAGACAGAGTACTAGTACTTCTCTGTAAAAGTGCACACAGTAAAAGACCTAAGCATGCCAGGGAAAAGCCTGCATTCAAAGTATTCTCTGTAGCTCATGAACAAAGATCTGGGAGTCTACGAAATTCGTTATCCAGACCTAATTTACTCTGTGGCACCTGCTTTCTTGCAAACTTTGCTTCATAGTGGCTCTTCAAAGCCATATAATTTGTATGGCCACTTATTCCTTGCATGTGTTGAAGTAAGGTAGGTACGAAAAGAAAATAAAATTCAAGTTCTTGAAAGAAAAGGAAATTACTCAAGGGGACAGTTTTTAGTGGAAAAGTAATCAGAAGCTGTAAAGGACTCTGTCCCAAGAGCTTTGTTCAGATGTGCCAAAGTGCCCGACCCAAAGACGTTGGGATTTTATACTTGCTTGAGACTGAATGAATGAATAAGAGCTGTGGAGACTCAGCACGTAGAGAAATCTCTGGTACAAAGATGTAGCTTTGTGAAGTGAGGAAAGATGCGGCACTGGGAAGGATGGACAAGGACACCTTTCCTCTTAAGCCATCGCTTTCTCTGTAGGCCCCTTCCATATGAATAATCACTACATCCCTCATGGCTACAGGATCTGGAGACCTCTCCCACCATGAGGAAAAGAAGGAAGAGGATTGCACTGGTCAGAAGGCATCCATCACCCCCAAGCTGGCATGTATACGTAGCACAGCAAGTGAAGATCCCAGCTCCAGTACCTGGAGTGGCAGGAAATCCATGACAACACACTGGATTAAGTTTCCATCTAGAAAGGAAACTCAGAAAACTGCATGTGAGAACTGTAGGCAAAGAGGGGTATTGGACACACCAATATTTTGTGAACTATGACTGGAAGTTTTGCCTTATTTCATGGGACATTATGAAAGCTAAGGCAGACCAGCTTCACAGAGACATTGTATGGCAGGATAAAGGAAGCCCACTAATAAAAGGACTGTAGATACATTTTTAGGCAAAAAGAGATGAGAACATGCTTTGATTTTCCAAAAATGAGGCCCAGTTATGCACATATTTGGTCAGAGGAAAATCAAAAAGTTTGTAGCTATTGATGTTATTAATAATAAAAGAAGCTGGGCCCAGTCCACATTCTGGGACTAGAAAAGCAGTACGTGCTGTGAATTGTGATGCCCTAGTTAAGGAATTAGGTGCATAATGTTTAGCCCAGTGATGTTATGATGCACCTACTGCTTCACAAGTGTACTGAAGAGCAATGGTCATGTCACCTGTCAGTTACTGGGCCAAAGCTATTCACCTAAAGTTAAATGAGTCCTTTGATAACGCCAATTAGTTGTATGTGTGAGGCGATCCTGAGTCATTAAAACGGAGGAAAGAACTTGCTTGAGAATTGGTTTCATAGGAATGAGGAAAAAGACCAGAGAAATAGTGGGAAGAAAGAAGGACATCTCAGGAATGACTAGATAATTAGTAGCTGTGGAGACCAGGCACCCCAGGTCTTTGAGGGAATGAGAAGAAGAAACTCCTGGGGCAAGCAGAGTGAGGGGGAAGCAAAAGAAAATCCTAGGTCAGAAAGAGAACTTAAGTGTAGTCTCCCTAGATATGGAGAAGGAAGAACTCTGTCAGAACACATCAAGAAGCAGAAATAGGGTTTCCTAAGCTTGAGAGGGAAAAAACCCAATGTCTGATCAAGGGACATCATGGCAACAAATGGAGAGGCTAAGGAATGGCTATGAAACCCAGGATCTTGAAAAGGACATAATGAATCTGGCCATAGGGTATATCCTTAAGCAGAACAGGATAGATCTTCCCTGTACTCTTCTAACATTAGCTGTTTTATACTCCTGAGAAATTAGCAAGTACAGTTTTCCACTGTAAGCAGAGAAATTAAATGACTTCCCAAGGCAAGTGTCTGACAATAGAGCAGGGATTCGGGAACTGTGGGCTCTGTGTCCTGTGATCAGTTGAACTAATTATTCGCTTTCTCATGCAATTATTGCAGAGGGGAAAAAGAATAAAATATCTCAGCATTCAGTTAAATTTTGTTCCAAATTCTATATCTGCTTAAAAAAAGATTAAATGCAATAGGAGAAGGCATGGATGGAAATACAGGAGGAAAAGAGATCAATACTTGGCATCATCAATTCTATAGATTTTGTATCAAGCAAAATGATTTTGAAATGGAACTGAAAACAACTTTTTTTTTTGTCTGGTCAGCATCCAAGTCTCAATTTTTTGTACACTTCAGTAATAAAGTAATGAGTATCCCACACTACATAAAGACAGCCAGAACATCTTTCAGTAGAGGTGAATGCCAATCTTTTACTCCAGAGAAGCATGTTCTTACATTTAAAACTACTACTTCTCTAGTTCATTTGCAAGCTGAGGTGCCTTTATGGCTCCTAAATTACTGTGGGACAGATGGACGCAGGCATCTTGTCAAGAGCTTAATGGCTGAATAGAAAAAGTTGAGCAAAGAGCTAGGATCTAGCCTTAATATGTTCAGAGCTTGTAGAGGAGAGGGGGAAAAAAAAAATTAGCCGTCTAAACATCCTGTATTCATCACTGTCATCAACCTTTCCAGACTCCTTTAACAGATAGCTATGAAGCAAAAATAATCATAACAAAATAGGGATGACAGATGAATACATGTAAGTGTTAATTGTGATGGCATTAACTTCTTCTTACCTTCAAAAACATTGCTGCTTAAAAAATATGTTAAAATTTTCTTATTTTTACTAATTTAGGAAAGCATGAGGGTTGGAGTTTTTTTCTGAGAAAAAGCTACTGTAGTTCCTTTAAGGAGTTTGAAAGAGAAATCATTATATAAAGTGTATTTATGGCAAACTAGAAACTCCAGTCTTAACCAAAACTCAAAGTAACAGAAGCACATGTAGAAGAACCTTCTCTTTTCTTTACCAAAGGAATGGAATGTACCCGAAGGAAGGCTGGAGCTGGATGTAAGTGCCCCCTCCTGTTCCACTCCCTGCAGCACTGCCATGCTATCCCACGTCACCCTCACAATGTTCCTGTGACATAAAAAAATACCATGTCTGGACATCGTAGAGAGCCTGAGGAATAAATACACTGCACTAATCCTTCTCCAAATAGTCATTGATTAAACACGTACACCAAAACGCTGATTTAAAAGTGATCGGCGGTCTTCAGTTTTAAGAAATATTCCTGCAATACGCAGCTGTGCACAGCTGCTCCTGGAAGGACAAATTGAAGGAGAACTGTTGTGCCCCAAATTCTATCTGTACACACCAATGGTATATCTCATAGCAGACAAAACGCGTTATGGTATAGCTGTAGAAAAGGTGCCTATGTGTAATCAGCGAGCCCGCAGGAATGAAAACTGCACAAGGGAACCGTCAGAGCACAACCAAGGTGGCATCAGGAATTTTTTTCGTCAAGATACTGAACTGTATGGATCAGTTAAGTGAAGTTAGGACTGTGTTTCTGTACCTACATTTGCAATATTCCCAGGGAGATAAAAGACAAGTATCTTCAAGCAATCTATGATTGCCCATGTAAGAGCCATTTTCCAGGTCTGAGCCCTCTAAGAAACTGACAGAAAAAATCTCACAGAACACAAATCCTACAGAATCCCTATAAGAACAAGAAAAAAATATTATTTCGGAGGACATGAAGAAACACTGAAAATTCTTAGGGTGATATGCTTGTTTCTGGTTTACTATATTATTATAGAATATATTCATAGAATAGAACATATAATATAAAATACATTTACTTCAGTAGTATATATAATATATTTAGTCCTAGAAAGTGCAAAAGGTGTCAGTCTTACCATAGTATAGATAGTCTATACCAAAGTATAAATATTTAGTCATCCTGTTCAGGTCTGTAAAATGAGAACCCCATCACTGGTTTGCCTGTCTTAGTGCCACTGTGTGCACACAGAGAAGTAGAAACCCCCAGAAGCTGCAACCAGAGACTGCAATTAGCTTCATTAGCAATTGGAGGGAAGGGGCACAGAGGTCCTTTTGTGTATTCAGCACAAGGAGGCCAAGCCAGACACAATTTGGTGCAAGCTCTTTCAGTACTGCTCGCTAAATTCCCCCTACACAAAAGATAAATTCTTGAAATTGGAGAACAGCCGGACTCCTGCTTCAGGGAGGGACCTGAGTGACAAGCAAAGTGACTGCTGAAGGTGACATTGCCTTGAAAAGTGAATGTCTTGCCCTCTAATACCAGAGAAAAAGCATTATATACTGCTTATTTTGCTTTCCCAACATCAGGGAGTATTTGATCTTATCAGCTTCCCAGAGACAACGCCAGGCATCTTATTGGCTTCAGCTCTCAAAAGAAATGAAAACACATCCCACTTCTGCACGGTGTCCCATATCACCACCTAAGCTCAGCATCTTTGAGTGGCTCAGTCTCTTCACAACAGGAAATACGGTAAGAAGCATTATCAACAGGAAAGAGGATCACAAGCTTTAAAGCATGATTAAATAGGATAACAATTCCTCAAAGATACTAGATTGCATGAATATTCATCAGTGATTACACCCAGTGTAAACTCAGATTCACATAAATTATCATGAAAAGGCAGCTAGCCAGTGACTGCCTACTTTTTATTGAGACAGAAAATCAACCATCGGAATTTACATAACAGAAATTCAAAGATGAGCAAGAGCAAAGAAAATTTAGGAAAAAATGCAGGAAACACCTGCAAGATAAAGGTGGAATACACATGGAAATCCTGGCAGATCTGCTGGGCATGACCTATGTCCCTAAGTTTTCAAAATTGAACCAAGATATGACAACGATGAGCAACGCAAGATCATTATTCACAAAAATTACTTTTTCAGCAATAGTTTTCACTGAGATGGTTTATAGAATTCCCTTTCCTATGTGCTTTCTTTACTACTACGCCCCCAAAAACACTGTGTCTCCTTTCAGCTATCTCTCCATACTTCCCTGATTTTTCACAGTTCATTAAATACTGTTGCAACACAAAATCTTATTTGCGGTTTTTTAATTGTCGTGCAACTCCAATTTAATCCATTATCCTCCCGAATATAACTTTTATTTTATTTTCAGATATTCTAGGGTTCTACAGTGGAGGGAAAGAAAAGCAAGCGATTAATGACTCCCACAAGCTCGTATTACTTAGGCATAATTTAGACTCAGCATTGGAGTCGTGAACCCCAGGCTTCTATTCTTGGTTCAAGTAGTTTGCTTGTTCTGTGACTTCAGGGAAGCGAAAGCTACCGTTCTCTGTCTTTGAAACAGATATTTCCTTTATCCCTTTATTTATCCCTGGAGGTTTGAAAGGACTTACCATTCAGCATCAAACTTTGCTACAATTATTCATGCTCTACTTTGACTCCCAAAGCAGTCAACAAACTAGCAGTGAGTAGAGCTGGTTTAGCTCCAGAACTGGAAGGGGCACTGCACATGGGCTCAGGGCTACAGCAGATGTACGGGTGTGACTGCGGACCCACACGTGTTTAACAGGCACAGTTGTGAGCTGGTGTACGTAGACGCTTAGCACAGACTTTAAGGCAGGACGAGAAAGTGGAGGTAGAGTGACTGAGATCATCCTAAGCATTTATTGAATAGACTGTGTAGACTGGAAAGAACATTCATCATCTCGGTTACTTTTTACATTTCACTGTTCGGTGCTTGAACTTTATTCTTCATATAAATTTTCACTATAATACTCTTTTGGTGTCATAGAAACAGTTTTACATTTGCTGATATATTTGAAGAAATGGTATCAAAGCGCACAGCAAATTCAAAGGAAAAGGACACAACAGTTCTGACTTGTAAATTTTTATATTCTACTGGTCTGGAGAAATGAATTGTCTATAATCCTATTTGAAGTGCAATACACTGGGCTGTTGTTATTGCAGACACTGTGGATTTTACACGGACAAAATACTGTGTCGATACAGTTCCACTCAGAAACAAAGAAAACTGGTGTAGGAATTAAAATCTATATAGGAATGAATATTGTAATGGCAACATTACTCATTTACATTGCTCCGCTGAGATCCATTGCAAATTCCAACAATCAACTTACTGTAGCTGATGCCGATAGGTGCTGAGTATACTGAGACTGCTACATGTGCAGTTTTCTGTTCAGAAGTAAAACTAGTTCCCATCTGTAGCAAACGTACAGCTATAATACACACATTGATTGATTTTGTTTACCTCTTCTAATTCAAATGTATTGCCTGATTTTTTAAGCTTGCCATAGCTGCTGGAAGAGTGACCATTTCAATGGGTAGAGATGGTATCACTACATAATTATATTAAAACAGCCTTTTACTACCTCACAGCATTTGTTGATTTTATGTCACTGTTGCTCAGTTATCATGCAGAGATGTTGCACTGTGATGGATAAACTGCAAAGTAATGCCAGGACATCATTATTACAGCCTCATCATTTCACTAAATTAATTTCATTCGGTAGTGCCTCTATTTTTTCTTATCAGACAACAGAAAGGATTTCTTTGTCCCTCTCTTGGTGCAGGAGGGGGTGTCTCCAGGAGATCTGCTCTATTCCCTGATCATTCTCCCTAACAATTGCAATTTATCAGAGAGGCATAAATTTGCAAGCACCACAGGGGGCATGATGGTATGCCAGTTCTCTCTCTCTCCCTGAGATGCAAGCAGATCTGGGTAGGCTGAGAAAGATGGAAATGAGAGCGTGAACCCCTCTCTATATGAGATAAGAGTCACAGGCAACACTGGGATCTTGCTGAATTCTGTAGGACTTCTATACACAAATACAAATGCCTTCACAACCTTGGGCATGTTCATTCGAGCACGCTGAAATCAGTCTAGACAAATTCAAGGCACATTTACTATGAGGAAGAGGACAGGAAGCGAGTAGCCTGCCCCACACACCGTTAGGTCTCAAGCGGCCTTGTGGCTGAGCAGCCATTCCCCATCTTCCCCTGCTACATC
The DNA here is from genome assembly GCA_013398855.1 of Mohoua ochrocephala. Taxonomy (NCBI): domain Eukaryota; kingdom Metazoa; phylum Chordata; class Aves; order Passeriformes; family Acanthizidae; genus Mohoua; species Mohoua ochrocephala. The sequence continues at coordinate 167,320 of VZTA01002803.1, forward strand.
AGCGCTGAACTCACTTACGAAGAGCTGATATATTCCCAGGAATGCCAGTAATTCACCACACTGGGTCAAGCTTCACTTTCGTTTAAACTCATGGCACCGCTGTAATTTTTATGAGCTTCCAAGGACTTAATTGAGAGAAAAAGTGAATCCAACCACCTCTCCTAACGGTCTCTTTACATCCCTATTTTCTGTTCTTTTATGTGAGCAGTGCACTGTTCTCGTATGTGAACATCAGCAACGAATCACAACAATTTGCAGTGTCAGTAAGTTCATAGAAAACGAATATGGACCTTTAATCTTCACTACACCCTACATCTCAAATGTTAAATTAAGAGTTCTAAGAAGATTGATTCATTGCTGTAATATGAATGAAATATTTGACACTTACTTCTAATATTTGTATTTTTATATATTGATGTAAATTTTTATATATTTAATATTTGACATATAAATGAATATTTGTCTCATGATGAATGTTATTTAGACTGAAAAGAACTACTGAAAGTGGTCTCAGAGCAAGGTGTTGCAATCTGAAATCCTGATAGCTACCATTGCTACAAAAAGGTGGTGAAAGGTAAAAAGCACAAGAAAGAGGTAGGTGTAAGATGACTTTCAGCTAAGTATGCTTTAAAAGACAGAGGTCTGGCCTAAACCAAAAATTCAGCAGCAGCTTAAAACAATGAGATTTTCAGTCCACTGGCTTAAAGACTACCCTTGCAAACAGTCTCAGAGAGAATTAGTCTCAAATAACCAATCTAATGGAATTAAGTAAGGAAAGCAGCAAAATTGTTACTAACAGATTTCTCTGACACCCAAAGAACAGTGATCCAACTGAACAGACACACTGGGACTTCGACTTCCACAGCTACCACTCTTCTGGAGTCAAGGATCCCCAAATCCTGCAAGATGAAATACCTGCAGCTTGCATCCTAGTGAAGAAAACATCAGATATAAAATATATTTTTTCAGGGTGGTAGAGTCTCAAAAGTCAGTGATGAACACAGTACATAAACAACCAACCAGTCCCAAAACTATGACCACAGAAGAAGAAAACAAGATGAAAACACTGTCACGTCTCTCTCCTCCCCAGTGAAACATTGCAGATATGGATGCTTTGGAACAAAAGGATGACCTATAGACAGCAGCAAATGAGGATGAATGAAGAAGCAACTAATTGGAGTACAAATACTTACATTAAGAAGACATCACAATGAGACTGCACAAGAGGAACACCAGTATCCTGATCAAGAGATATACTGGGAGACAATAAGCAGGAATATGTCAATAGAGGGCAGAATTAGAGGATCACTGCAAGAGAGAATGCAAAGAGGGTTTTTTTCACTCTCAGTATTTACAAAAACTCACCCCAAAAAACAACAGCTCGCCAAATTGTGATATCAGCAATGCAGTACATTGCAAAATATTGATGAGACACGAAGGCACCAAAATTCCAGATCATCTAAATAAATTCTTTCAGAACCTGAATATCAGTCAACATGCAGGAATTTGAGCTGCAGATGAAATGATAGAGTTGTTTAGGCTGGAAACGGAATTGAGAAGCATTGCTCTCTCTTGCAATAGGTTTTCTTTCAACAGTTCTGCTAAAACATGATGCTATGGGTGCAGATGCAGGTGATGGAAATACAGCTGGAACTGGCAGTAAGGGATACACAGCTGTTACATGAGTAGGTAGCAATGTGGGAAAGAGCAACATTACACCAATCTGAAGACCTAAGGGTTAAAATCAAGGACTACAAGAATAACTGACTTCTCTAAGTTTCAGGGCTGTGGTGTATGACATTGATTGATATGTGATTTAAAAGGCTATTAGCACTCTTTCAGAAAGCTCTACTACCTAGGAATGATACAATCCGATACAAAGAAGGAAGATTTAATAAAAACAGTGAACAGCAAAACGTGGGGTGTCCCTAAACTTCAGGCTGAATTGTTGTTAATGAAGACAATTTCCTTAAACAAAGATGAGAAATTTTAACAGAATTTTTTAACAAAAGCTCTCAAGCAAAATATATAAAAGAAAGCACATATATAGGAAAGCAAAACAGAACCTATGGAGGTGACTTCCATATTGGTATTGAAGATATTGTCTATGTCCTGCTAGAGAAACAAATGAAAGACTGACATCAGCGCTCTGCTCGGGGAAAGCCCGCAAGCTCTTCTTCAACGCTAAACCAAGCCCAGCCTGTCATCTTAGTCTTTTCAGAGGAGCGAGCTAAAACCAAGGGAAACAGAAGACAATGAAAGCTTACAATAAGGTTTTCATTGTGCCTTTTGATTCCACTTCATCGCTGGCAACTTTATCACATCTCCTCAAATGCAGGTGTAAAATCAAATTTAGCTCCAAATTACTACGTAACCAGCATCGCTTTCATTGAGCATGAGTCACAGCATGTCTTGAACAGCTTATTATTCTTATATTAAAAACAGAATCAGCAGTCTTGATTCTTTTTTTGCCTTACATCAGGTGTAATTATTTATACCAGGATAGAGGGAGGGCCAAGTGGCTTTACATTCACCATTAAGGTTTAACATCCACTCACTGCCAGGGAAACATCTAGGCAAGGTACAGCACAACAGAAAATTAGCTCTGATGGCTTCATTTTTGCCAAAGTCATTTGACTCTTGTCAGAAAAAGCATATATTTCACCCACTAGCAGACTGCACTAGTACCTAATTTCCCATAGCCCCACAGTATTTCCTTGACGGTGCAGGAAATACACTCAGCACTCTGCTGGAGGCTCTCCATCCCACTCCTGCCGTCAGCACTGCCCTGCCATGCTGACACTCAGGGAGTTGATGCTGCCTCTCCCATTCCATATTGCTCTGTAAAGGTTTGGTAGGGACTGTAAAGCCAAAAGGTTTGAGAAGTCACCTCCTGGTTCGTGCCTTATTGAAGCAGAAAGCTGACATGCCCTGAAAGCAGAGGGATGTTGAGAAGGCAGCCAGACCTTCATGTATATCTTTTTCACTGACTGTCTGTTCCCTGAGGGAAGAGAGGGAATGACATACACCTATAAATTTAAGCCCAAATAAAAATATTAAGGTCTTTCTGTTTGCTTACTTTAATAGCTGAGATTGAGTCTGAGGGCACAGGTGCAATGCTGACAGATGTTCCCTCCAATTCCATCCTTGCACTTCTCAACACTTAATACACATACATGCATCCAGGGCATGACCTTCCTTGGGAAGTCCTGACATCATAACAGGGCCATTTAACCACAGCCCCAGACCCAACATGAGCCGAAAGTCTGAAAGGCAGTTCCCAAATGCCCCTGGTCTGACTGTTTCAGTGGCTTTGGGATAAGCAATTTATCTCTCCAGGCAAGGCTGTCACAGCGTCTCGTGAGCAGGCTTCTGTTTAATGTTCTCACTCACCAGCAGCCCCTTGGTGGCCTGACATTAAATTAAGAAACAGCAGGAACAGGCCTGAAAAGTTGTCCAGTCTGCAATCAATGTCCAGCATTTAAGACTGAAAGGAGACAACTCCTGCAAGTGCTTGGGCAGCCAGGACTAGTAGAGCCCTGAGGAGGGGAAAAAGAGGAATATGTAACCTGTGCAGGCAGAAAAACTGCACGGACATCCTCATCCTGGCCATGGGATGGGACAGGAAACTGAGGAACAGGTGCAAATGATTTGCAAGGTAGATGCAAACCACCACGTAAGAGGCAAAAGATAACCAATTTGCAAAATTCCACTTACGAAATCCATCTCTGTGACTGAGTTTCATTTTCAGCATCTCCTCATTAAGTAATGAGACAGATGGACAGCAAATCCTCTGAGTAAATTGTCTCTGCTGGCACTCACACAAGCTGGGCATGCGGCTTAAACAGTGGTGCCCTTCCCCAGCTTCTACTCCAGTAATGCTGCAGCTTCTGTGCCGCACATCCAAGTTCCCGACATATTAAACAGCACTCTTAAACAAACAGTACTCTTAAACAATACAGAGATTGCATTCCGCCATCTCTAATGTCATCTCTAGACTGTCAAGAAACCCATCTCTAGAAGTAAATTCATATTACTTCAACCTGTCTGTGTTTATGAAAACCATTAATTTCAGCCATTCACCTTCCTTTTTTTATAAAAAGCTGTACAATCTCAGCAAAAGGTTAGAGCCCAGGAGAAAAAGAGACAGCACAAAAGACCAGGAAAGCAGAAAAGGGAAACAGTACGTATTTGCAAATAGAGAATTGTCCTGTGAATTCATGACTTTGCCATTGGGCTGATTTCTCTTCTAACTCAATGTGCAAGGCCTTGGGACTCTCATTATTAACATATGATCATACTGGACAATTCACAGCCCTAGTTTGCTATACAGACTTTTCTATTGTAATTCCACAAACTTCAAAACCTTCTTCACACTTTATTTAACTGAAAGGATTGCGTAATTTTTTATAAATAAAAATTAAATAAATAAATAGAAAATCAAGTCTATTAAAGAAATTCAATTTTGCTGTTTGATAGCTGTGGGTACACAAGCTTGACCATCTGGTAATCCTAGTGTGAAAAGCAACCTAAATCCCCCTCTGTCTTCTCCAAGGCTCAGACATGCCCTATCAGTCAGCTGAAGGCTTTCCAGATACGCACTGCTCAGTAGCACATTCACAGTTCATACACCAAGAAGCCCCAAATCCTGCCCCAGAGGTAAGCAGACACTTGGTTCAAGATGTTTTGTTTGGTCTGTTAAGCTGAGAAAACCTCTTTAGTTGAAAGATAATGGTTCATGTGCTGACACAGAAGGATACACAGCAGATTATTTTTGAATAAAATTATTCTAGGAGAGAAGAAAATGTGTTGTACACCACTCCCACCTTCTGTATTTTTAAAAGGAAAATAATTCTCTAGAAAGTGTTTCAGCTTTCCATCATATTCTTGGGAAAAGGCACATATTCCTGACACCTTGCTCATGGCTTCACATTCGGAGAGGGAATGCACACTAGTTACTCTTTCTAAGGTTCAGAGCAATTCTCTCACCCCTCACCCTTTACCCTTTCATTGAAGGTAATGTCTGCCTTCCAGAAAAATCACCAATGTCTTCCACAATTTTTTCATCGTGTGTAGTCTGTTCATATATCCTTTTACCTCAGTGTTGCCAGATGAAGACTTTCCTGCCGTTCTCAGTAACACCAGGGCTTGCATTTTCTCCAGAACATGACGGCTTGGTTATTGGTTGGGAGACAGTGTCCCAAGGCTGTACAAAACTTGCTTGCAAAGCAGAGAAATAAGTGACTTCTCCGAAGTTAAATCCCATGCCCAGAGCCACTGTGGATGCCCTGGCTGTGAGCTCTGCGCAACACGTGTGCCCAAGATTAGACAAGATGAGCAAAGTCAGGACACACACAGTTGAATTGTCTAATCTTTGACCTTTGACTGTGACAGCAGTGGTAATAATAAAATGCCTACAACCACACTTCTGAAGATTAAAAAAAATAAATAAAAATAACGGTTTGAATTAACCCTTCATTACTGGGGAAGGAAGGAAGCTTTCCCTGCGTGACTGAAGAGCACTATTCCTCTTTTCCTGACTATTGCTTGCAGGGATAGGTACAAAGGGAAACAATGCACAGCAGAACAGCTGTCCCCAGGTTTTGGCTGCAGTTGTTTGAATTACTGGAGACAAATCACTGGGAAGGTTTAATCCTGTGGCACTAGCTTCAGTGTAGGTGGAAGAAAGGAGAACTTTGGCATGTATGCAGTTTAGAGAGCGGGAGCATGCTGCGGATCCCCACTTGACGATTTCAGTGAGGGAAAAATATCCTTTGGGTTTGTCTGCTTTCTGAAATCCATGCTGTGAACCCAGCAGCAGAATCTGACTTTCATAATGCAAAAGAAACTTGCAAAGCAAAAGACTTCTATAAAAAAATATTGTATACAAGACCAGCATAACTGGGTGATGTCATTAATAAGGCTGATATCACTTCACTTGCTTTGTTTCATTTCATTCAACAGATCTTGTGTCTGTGGAAGAAAACCAAGCAGCTATTTTTACCATGGAGATGATATCTGATAATGACTTTTTTTTCATTTATTTATATGAGGGTGAGGTTCAGACGTGATGACAAAAGTCCAGTCCTTACCTTTCCTTATGTGCTGGTTTTGGCCGGTGTAGAATTAATTGTTTTTATAGTGGCTAGAATGGAGCTGTGTTTTGGATTTGTGCTGAACACGGGGCTGATAATACAGAGATGTTTTTGTTGTTGCTGAGCAGGGCTCGCACAGAGCCAAGGCCTTTTCTGGTTTTTGTGCTGCCACACTGGGGAGGAAGTTAGGCGTGCAGGGGAGGCTGGGAGGAGACACAGCCAGGACAGGCAACCCAAACTGACCATCAGTTCAGTTCATGCCATCATGTTCAGTATAAAAAGGAGGGAGAAGAAGGAGGAAGGGGGGACATTTGGAGTGGATGTTTTGTCTCCTCAAGTCAGTGTTATGCGTGACGGGACCCTGGTCTCCTGGAGGTGGCTGAACACCTGCCTGCCCATGGAAAGGTGAATTAATTCCTTGTTTTGCTTTGCTTTTGCCTTCCCTGTTGAACTGTCTTTATCTCAATCCATGAGTTTTCCAGCTTTTACCCTTCCAATTCTCTCTCTGATCCTGCTGATGGGGGAGTGAGCGAGCAGCTGCGTGGTTCCCAGCTGGGGTCAAACCACACCACCTTAAAACAAACACAGTCTTGTGACCCACAAATGCTAAGTGAAAATCACATAGAAAATATTGTATTTCATTTCTGGAATACTTTTCTCTGGGAAAAAAAAATCAACAAGCCAAACAAACCAACAAACCAAAACCAGATCAAACAAACTCACTAGGTTCAATTTACAAGTAGGATGCTGTCTCTCCCAACTCCGCTACACAGGCTGCAGAGTTTTACTCAGACCCAAGAAATGCAAACCAAAACTAATTTTCCTTAAACATTTGGATGAAAACTGCAGCCATTTAAGAACTATTTCAAGAACAGTGCAACTGTATGTGCAGCAGGGCACTCAGGCAGTGATGCTAGCTGGACTGTCCCTCCTCGTACATCACCCTCAGAGGGTTACACCTTCACTTTTCCTTTAGAAGCTCGTTGATGTGTCTTTTCTAATTTCCTTTTGTTTGTTTCCTCAGTACACCAAGGGACTCATCTCCAAAGCCATGACAGGTTCTGAATGTAAGCAGTACTTCTAGTCAAGAAGAAATTACCCTGGTGGCTTAGTTCCTGTGTAGCTCCTATACACAGACTACAATAAAAACCAGCCACCATGGACTCCAAATGTCTTCCACCTTTTTCTACTGAAGAGATGCATTGGCTTTGTGTGACAAATTTTTTGTAGTGGAGGGCTATAGGGGTGGCTTCTATGAGAAGCTGTCAGAAGCTTCCCCCATGTCCAACAGAGCCAGTGCCAGCCAGCTCCAAGATGGACCCATCGGTGATGGTGGCAGGGCCTCTGGGATAACGTATTTAAGAAGGGGAAAAAACAGCAACTGCAGCCAGAAATAATAGTGGGAATATGTGAGAGGAACAGCCCTGCAGACACCAAGGTCAGTGCAGAAGGAGGGGCAGGAGTTGCTCCAGGTGCCAGAGCAGAGACTCCCTTCCAGCCCCTGGTGCAGCCCATGGTGTGAGGCAGCTGTGCCCCGGCAGCCCATGAAGGACCGCAGGGATGCAGAGATCCAGCTACAGTCCCTGGAGGATCCCATTCTGGAGCAGGTGGATGCCCAAAGGAGGCTGTGACCCTGGGGAAGCCCACACTGGAGCAGGCTCCTGGCAGGACCTGTGGCCCAGCAGAGAGAGGAGCCCAAGCTGGAGCAGTCGGTTCCTGAAGGACTGTGCCCTGTGGAAGAGACCCACGCTGGAGCAGTACATGAAGAAGAGCAGCCCATGGGAAGTAACCACATTGGAGAAGTTTGTTGAGGACTATCTCCTGTGGGAGGGACCCCACGCTGGAGGAGGGGAAGAGTGTGAAGAACCTTTCCCCTGAGGAGGAAGGAGCAGCAGAGACAATGTGAGGTGAACTGACCACAGTCCCCACTCCCCATCCCCTTGCTCTGCTGGGCGGGAGGAGGTAGAGAAATCAGGAGTACAGTTGAGCCCAGGAAGGAGGGAGAGGTGGGAAGCAGGTGTCTTAGGTTTTGATTTTATTTCCCATTATCCTACTCTGCTATCTTTGTTAATAAATTAAACTAATATTCCCAAGTCAAGTCTATTTTGCCCATGTACAGTAATTGGTGAGAGATCTCTCTCTGTCCGTATCTCGACCAAAGAGCCGTTCATCAGATGTACTCCCCCCTGTCCAGCTGAGGGGTGGGATAAAGTGGCTTGGTGGGCACCTGGCATCCACCCATGGTCCACCCACCACAAGAACTTCTTCAATAAGTATTCCTCTGCTAATTATAAATCATGTGCATCTGTTCTTAGGTTTGTATTTTAGCGTATTACTGTAAAACTGGTTCTGAAACCAAATCAAAGTTGCTGAAGTACATTATTTGCATTCACGAGTATCCTAATACAGGAGGAATCCTAAAACCTTATTAATGACAAGCTATTAGGAGCTACATTACTTAAGATACCTAAAATGCTGATTTTCATTAAAACTAGAATGACCTTAGCTGAAAGATCAAGGTTATTAGAGCGTATGTTTGGGTTTTCTTTCCAGAAAGCTGAGTATTTTAAAGTAGTAAAGCATAATATCAAAGCAATATTAATAAAACAGTGATTAGAATATTAGCAATAATAGCAACACTTGCAGTAGAACAGGAACCAAAGCTATTTACAGAGTGTTAAAAGCTCACATCCAGAGACAGCATAAATGAGGAAAAAAGACTAACCCTTAGCTGGGAATTCAATTGCCAGTTACTCCATTTCACAATCTCATTTTGGAAGACAAAGTGCCTGAAAAAGCATTAGCTATCCTTACAGAAGTTATCATTGTAGAAAGATACTATCTCCTGCTCCTTCTCGCAGGATGTAATATGTTAAATCACTTGCAAAACAAAACAACACAGGGATAAGCATCTATTTCTTACAAAAGACACTGAGAATCATTTGCACAAAATGAACCTGGATATTTTTCATCAGCAGATCCTAATAAGCAAAGTACATTTTGGATTTCATCTATAGTATCAGCAAAACATCACAGGCAGAAGGAAAAAAAAAAAAAAACATATACCCTGTAACTTTTTTTCCCCATGGATACTGTTTTACAAAATTCTTCTTCAGATGCCATTTAGGAGCTTCCTTTTTGTCAAATGGTGCATAGTGTAAACTGATGCTCCATCTTTTCACGAGAATATAAACAAACAAATACAAAAGGAGTAAACAGCAGCTGCAGGCACCCGTACACCATTTCACTGAAGTGTGATGCCTGAATGCCATTTAAAGGCCTTAACAGTGGGAATTCACAAACTCCTCTTTCTGATGGCAGAGAGGGAGAACCTTCTCATGACAGGTCTTGGTTCAAAGAGGGTAACATTTTGTTTACTCTGAGATTTTATAACAATCTAATTAGTTCAACCTCCCTTTAGAGGAGTACAAGTTGAAAAAGAAAACTGCTGCTATCCATTCTCTGGTCCGGAAGGGACCTTAAAGATTTTCTAGTTCCAATCCCTCTGCCATGCGCAGGGATGCCACTCATTAGACCAAGTTGCTCAGAGCTCCATCCAACCTGGCCTTGAGCAGTTCCAGGGATGGGGCACCACAACTTCTCTGGGCAACCTGTTCCAGTGCCCCCCCAGTCTTAAAGTGAAGAATTTCTTCCAATATCTAATCTAAACCTATCCTCTTTCAGTTTGAAGCCTTTCCCCTTTGTCCTATTACTACATGTCTTTGTCAGAAGTTGCTTTCCAGCTCTCTTGTAGCCGCTAAAGGTACTCTAAGGTCCTCTTGAAGTCTTCTCCAAGCTAAAGAACTCCAACTCTCTCAGCCTGTCTTCGGAGAAGAGCTGCTCCAGCCCTCTGGCCACCTTTGTGGACTCCTCTGGACACACTCTAACACATTCATGTCCTTCCTATATTCGAGGCCCAAGAGCTGGATGCAGCACGAGAGGTGGGGTCTCACAAAAGAAGGGACCTGCTCTGGATGCAGCATAGGATGTGGTTGTGTGAAATACAAGGACTGCATGAAATAAAAGGATATGAATAGGGTGAAAAGAATATTTTTTTCTCCAATACATTTACTCCCAGTGTCAGACTGAGTCACGGAGTAAAAAAATGCTGCCATTTCTAGCATTGCTAAAAGTTTCAAAGTTTAAAACAATTCTGGAAGAAATGTAATAAAAAAAGATCATCAGAGAGTTAAAATAGTAAGCTACAGATTGGACCAGCTCTAAGAAATACAGAAATACAGACTACTCTATGTCTTATTGTTGAGTAGTCCTAAATTCATTAAGACAGGCACTTCAATGCATGTGTAAACTTCTTACTTAAAACACCAGTACTGCATGTAAAAGATTCCTTCTTCTATTCTCTGTATTCTCTGGATGATACTGCTCAGACAAAAAACATTTTTTTTTCCTTCTTTACACTCTCTCATAAGGAAAATCAGAGCTTGCAAGGGCTTTAAAAGAAAACCAAACCTAATATCTGTTACAAAGTCTGAGTCATAGCAGCAATTAGTTGAATGGAGCTGCCTTTCAGCCTACCCTACAGCTACCAATTTAAACAATAGACTATTTAAAATGTTGCTTACCTTAAAAATGTAGTGTAATTACTCATTCTAAGGAAGATCCAATCTGGCATAAATACTAGGTACACAAACAAAATCATGTATGAATTGTGCTACTAATAATATTCATCATTCCTAATCCTGTTACGTGCTATTGATGGCTATCACCATCGATTTACTTATCTACCTAAAACATCTTGTATGAATTATGATGTAAACCTTTAAAAGTAAGCTTCAAAATGTAACACAAACTAAAAGGGGGAGGAAATCACTGAAATATTTTTATTTTTAAGAAGGAAGAAACTGTGGTCTTGAAAAGGTCAAAAATAGTATTACGAGAAGTGACTGCAAAAATGCTGTCATGTGGTATCACCATATTATTTATTCAGTGACTCCAGAGCAGACGTGCTTCATTTGCAAAGGAGAAAATCACTTTCAGTCCCTAGCTCGGGCCCCTGAGACTCAACCTCATCAATAAATGTTCTGCTGGCTGCCTCAGGTCTTCAGTGCAACACCAGAGCAAATCCTACACACTTCCACTTATGCCTTAGCGATATCCAGGTCCCACCCTTATTTTCAGTGGGAATTTAACAGAGGAAACAATTCTGTTGACGATGTGCAAAATAGGGCAGAGATGTCTCCTCGCTCTCATTTAGCGGTGTTGGTTCAGCAGGTTAACGGGAGCAAGGAGCAGTGGGAAATGGATTTGCAACACTGAAGTGAGCAGCTGTGATTCAAAACGTATCAAAGCAACAGCTTGCTTGGGTTAGAAGTTATCATTCCCACTGAGTCAACTTTGTTTACAAATCCTCACTGCTCCCGTTTTCTGGATTAGGAATTCGGAATTACACACACTCTCCATAACAATTAGGCATGTTTGCATGAATAACCATCATGAATAAACCATGAAATCACTCACATTTGGAAGAGAAAGAACTTGAACAAATCCCCTCTGCTGAGAAGATGCAGTTCTGAATACAGCATGTAGCTACGTTCATTTGTCCTGTCTGTATTACGGTCACATGTGAAATTAATTATGTGAAGCACTGTATGTCTATAGCTGATGATATAATAATTACAATGCAAACAAAAAAAAAATAGAAAGCATGTTACAGTAATACTCATGGCTTAAGTCAGTAATTTGTTCTATCTAATAGAGCAGGCAAAATAGTATGAAACAGAATTAATGAAAAGTACTGCAAATTACATATTATAAAGACCTGTGCCAATTTTATAGCAGGTATAGACTAGGAACTGAAACCCAAGCGCAGCAAGGCAACAGAGCAGATTACATTTATATTTCCGTGTTCTTGGTCCTAGGCTACTCAAAGTGCTGGAGTGAGCCTGGTGTAATTAATAGCCATGGACTTGATGGGATACAGTGGCCACCCAGTGCTCTTCTACAAAGGCTTTTTGCAAGGGAAACTTCTTAAAACTGGGGGGAAAAATAGCCTTGAGGCTCTGTAGCATCTGTGGCGTTTTTATGGGGTAGGAAGTAGAGAGAGGGTAAAGATTTCCCCCAAGTAATCACTGAAAGATGTTCTAATCCTACAGTAAATTATTGTTAATGTTTTTAGAGCATTTCTTTCCTTACCTACAAGAACAGTGCATCTTGAATTCTCTGTGAAGAGCTTATTTTAATTTCATGAACACTTCTTCATAAAATTATAATGACCTGGATTCAGACTTGAGGAACAATTGGCATTCTTCCCATTGAGTAAAAACTAAGCCGCTGTTGTTAGGGGTACCCAACCTTATTTCTACTGGTGTTAGTCTACCAAATGGGCTAGCAGAGCTCTTTATCTCTCTCCACAGACAATTACTATCAACATTTTCTAGAGCTGATCTGTACAGTTTATGCACGATAACAGTTTGAGGCCTTGCACTCCATCCAGGTTGTTTCTTCTTCTTCCAGACAAATAATGAGCATTTTCTACTGCTGTCATTTCTTGCAGCAAGTACATTAATCCACTTTCATAGCCCATCTCAACCATCTGGGTGGATGGATTCTGCCTCCAAACAAAAGTCTCCAACTGAAAAGGCTCACAGCTGTTGTCGGTATTCACCACTTGGGTCTCATTTTGACACAACATATTTTTTCTTTTTAGCTACCATTTGAACGGTGGTTTTGCTGATAAAAGGTGATAGAAAGCGTCCTGGGAGTAGATCACTACAGGAGAAAAAGTAATAATTGCTGCTGGGCTATGTAAGGACACAGACCTTGCTGGCAGAACAAGGTCCAGGAAAGGTAACACAAGACCTACGAAAACATGCAATTCCCCTGTGAAGGATTTCTGTTTTCTCTTATTCTCAAAACCGCCTGACTGATCCTAACATTCTTTTCTGTTGATAGAAATGTTACATAAATTACAGCTACCACCCTCTATGTTAGTTTAACCCCAGAGGCAATTCACTTGAAGACTACAAGGATCATAATAGTCTTACTTCTCCTTCTTTGGAGAGACATTTTCTGAATGTAGAAGATTAAGTCAAAGTAACCCTAGTGATCTAAGGAGAAAGCAGAAGTGAGTTGAAATATCAGCAGAGGTGTTGTGGCTCCCAGTTCAACATTTTGGCCTCTTCTGAAATATGTACAGATGTGTGTGCACAACTGATACCTCACTCAAAGAGTTTTAAAAGTTTCCACTGACACGCAACATTTTGCAAGACCTTTGGAAAATTCGGGAAAGTGAGAGAAGATAATTTTTACAAGTATTTTTTTACATGAAATGTCAAACCATTTAATCCCCAAACCTGTTTCTATTTTTGCAGAGCATTTTTTTTTGCACTTTCATGGTTTAAATCCTTTCAGTTTACTATTTACACCATGAATGTTTCCTAGCCACATATAAATACATGCTTTGAGGAGGGTTTTTTTACCTTAAGACATTACATGGAACTGTATGATGAAAGAAAGTAGGTTTTTCTGGTTTGGGGGGTTTTTTCCTCCTCCATATTCCTAAGTTTTTGATGTTGACTTTTAATGTCTTCCACATAATTTATATATCTTATTGTATTCTAAAATGCTGTTTGACCACTGTGATCAGTGGTTAAACCAGCACTGGGCAAAGTAACCAAACCTCTGTCCCTCAGCCTTGTGCAATGCGGGAAAAAACTTCACTCAAGTAACTGAAACTGTGCTACTAATTCCAAACTTCTTTTTCTATTGTCCTCACAGAGAGTGTGAGAGAAGCATGATTCCGTGAAACCTCAGCAAGAAAAGGTTCCAAAATGGAGAGAAGGAGACTAACACAGGTCTCCCTGTCTTCCTTAAAATTTAAGTTTCCAGAATAATTCACAATAGAAGACGAGGCGTGAAAATGTGTAGCAAAGTTATGTGCTATGTACTGCCTTCAGACCATATTTGCTGCTATCTCACAATTGAACACCACTTGAAAACATCTAAGGGAACAAGTATTGCACAATAGCCTGAGCCAAATCTGACTGTCAGCAACAAGGAAACATGAAATGATTTCTCAGCATCACTCAGATTGTAACTGTTTCAATAATCATCACAAGGAGGACTGTTTTTTCCTAAGGCAAATTCTGCTTTTCCAGGTAGAAACATGTCTTTCTTTGGATGTCTTTATTTTAATGCACTTGCAGTTAGTTCTTCAGAGGCATACAATGAATATCCGATGCACCTTCGGCCTGCCTGTACTCTGAAGTAATTTACACCACACTTACATTTAATTCATGTTTTTTTGTACTCCTACTGATAGCATATTTTTCTTGGAATCATAGAATCATTAAGGTTGGAAGAGACCTCAAGGATTATCAAGCTCAAGCATTAACCCAGCACTGCCAGGTCCACCAATAAATCATGTCTCCAAGCACCACGCCCACATGTTTCTTGAACATTTCCAGCAATAGTGACTCCACCACTTCCCTGGGCAGCCTGTTGCAATGCCTGACCATGCTTTCAGTGAAGAAATTTTTTTAAATATCCAATCTAATGGTTGGGAATGTATTTTCAACGAGTTGTGGTTATGGTAGGTAAGTAAATCTCAGAAGCTGTCTGCCAGATATTTAAACAGGAGAAACTGAAAGATAAACTTTGGTCAAATACATCAGGGATTATAAATTCCCTCAAAGAAATGAACTCTATTCCTTGAGTCTAAACCTTCATTTCATAAGGCCTTTCTTGAAGGATAAAATTTCAGCACTGTGTTTATAAGTTTGGGGTTTTTTTCTTCCTAATTAATAGAAACACAAAACTGCCATGAATCACCTTACTCATTGACTTATGTCTGGCTGAGAAGAGTAAGAAGGAGCATGAAATTGGAACAATAGAATAACTTACCTAATTTCCACTTTTGAACCCATATATGAATAACTTATCTAATTTCTACTTTTGAACCCACATATTTGTCAGTTTTCCATTTTTTTTCTCATTTTAAAGTCCTTCCAAACTCTTGGCATCCATTGTATTTTGACACTGGGTTCCAGTGATATTTTCAGTAATATGTCCTTTCATCAGGCTTAGGAGAATGCCTTTCAGACTCCCTAAATGCCCCTTTGGCAGAATGTGTAGGAAAATTTTGAGACAGGCAGAAAATTTATCTTCTTCAAAATGTTTAACACTGCAGCCTCTTAAATCATGCATTTCCTAAAGGAAACAGCCTCAATCTTCAAAATCTCTCATCCTGAAAGCCTTTTTGCCTCTACTCACTAGTGACCTTCACATAAACAAAAAGCTGATGAATTTTGAGAGAGGTGCAATAGGTTTGTTTTTGCTCTAGGCTGATAGCATTTTAGACCTAACAAGTAATTACAGAAGGGGGAAAATACTTCTTTTTATTTGTTTTTAATCTAAACAGGAATTGGTCTAATCTGGTAAAGAAAGGAGAACAAAGTAATTTTTTTTCTCCTTGGAAGAAGGAATTAAACAGGGCAAAATAAAGTCTTCCCTGATGAACAAGAAGAGTTGAACAATAAAAGGAGATTAGTTATTTGAGGGGGGAAGTTGCTGAACATAGGGAAGATTCTACGAAAAACACAGGACAGTGGTTTCCAGATGATGAGATATTTGAGTAAAAGAGGCTTAGACTGGGACTGAGTTGCAAAAGGCGAAGGGAAAGAGAAGAAGTAACACGACTCTCTGGAATGATGAGGAAGGAGAATGATGGTCTGTAAGCCAGACTGGAAGGGAAGGATTACCTTCCTTCAGGCCCTATTATTTTCTTGGCCTTTCTGCTGTCCTTTGCTTCTGAACAAAATGTGCTTATGTATCATTGACATAGCATTGTTCTGATATTGCATTGCCTTTAACTCACTATGCAAAGGTAAATTCTCACAGGGCATAGAATTGCACTGAGATGCACAGAAAGGAAAAGAAGGAAAAAAAATATGGAAGAAGATCTGGAAGATTTGAAACAGTAAGGCTAGCCATTTTTTTGAGCTGTGTCTCAAGGTATCCACTAAAAGATGTGCACTGCAAGAGAAACTGACAGTATTTCAATGAGAAAATATCACTGCAGGGATCAGAGACAGAAGAACCATGTTGAAAAGTAGTGATACACAGATAAGTTTGATGCAAAGCCAGAAACTAGCATCAACTGTCAGCAGTGGAGAGATAGTAAGTGTGTGAAGAGACAGAACCATGGCAGATGCAATTTAGGCATAAAATTGAAATGAGTAAGACCACAATAAACTAGGAAAGCCCAGAAGTGATTCATTGCTGTTGAAAGTTAGCAAGGAGAGAGAAGAGATACTTCACTGGGCATTTGGGGGTGATGGGAGGGGTTCAGGGGGTATTCTGTCCAGTCAATGGCAAGATCAATGACAAGGGACTTTGTCCACTGAGGGTTAAACAGTCTGTGTAGTCATACAGTTGGAAAAAATATTACTTTCTCTTTCTCCTCCCACACATTCTTTATTGGTTGCACATTGCCTTAATCTGCGTAATACTTGGGGCTTTCCTTCTGAAGTCCTTCATGTGCAATATTGTTGGGAGCAAGCTGCTCCCCTTGACACATCTCACCTACCCATTTGCTGTGGCTGTACCTCTAGCCCTTGTTTTCCACCATTTGAACTGCTTTTCCCTTCACTCACCCTTAGTCCCCCTCCTTAGTCCCTAAATTTTGGTTAGTATCTAAATCCTGTGCTAGGGATTAAACCATGCTTAGCAGGTAATAACAGTAAAAACTCATCTTTTAGACAGCCACTGTTTCCTTGTAAGATGTATGTGCCAAGAGTATCAGCTGTGATTGACAAGTGCTCCTGCCAGCTCTGTTGGGAAAACAGCAAGAAAAACCAGTGGAGGAGACTGAGAAGAATCTGAAGAAACTATGAAATTACTTTGGGAAAAATATTCAGGAACACTTTTCACACTGGAGAAGACACCCAGAAGTGAATGCTCACCTAGAGATAGCCCCATGACTTCTCTTCCTGACTGATCATTGGGGAAAGTTTTTCTTTTCTCTTTCTCTTTCCTCTCTTTTATTTTTTTTTTAACTTTTCCATTAGAGCTGATATATTCCAACAACTATGGATAAAAAAACCCCTTTTTGAATCCAAGCTTGTCTTTAGGTTGAGAACTATTACTTTTTTGGTGTGAAAAAGAATTAAATAAACATTCATTTTACCATCCAAACTTTTCTGAAATTTGACCTCTTTAGAAAATCACATCAAACATTTAAATCCACCTGGGAAATTCTCAACATCAAGTCACCTGTTTTGGTCAGACAGCTAAGAGTGATTAGATCTTCCCAGATTCCTTGCTAACCAGCTTCTAACTTTAAAAAACTTGGTAATTATCTTAAACAGTCTCTGACACTTAAATTGCTTGCTAGTTTACCATGTATTATAGAGACATCTATAATGCAAACTTATTGTGGATGTACTGTATAAATATTTGCTAATTATTACTCAGCAAATATCCCCCTAAGATGCATTAGGGACTCTGTTACTTATATTGACATTTATTGGTGAATCCCTGGCAGCAGTTCAGGTCTTTCAGAGCCACACCTACACTTCTAGGCTCATGTTCAGTCTTTCTTCTTCTTTCTACCCAAGTGTATCCCTGAGATGATCCCATACTTTTGGGTCCTTTTAAGGTTTATGATTCAGTCAACTGTTCAGCTGGACAACTGTATGTGTCTAATCTCAGGTGATCTGAACTGGTTTCTCACAGAATCATAGAATAGCTTGGGTTGGAAGACTCCCTTAGAGAGCATCTGGTTTCAACCACCCTGCCATAGAAGGGACACCTTCCACCACACCAGGCTGCTCAAAGCCCTGTCCAAACTTTCCTTGAACACTTCCCAGAATGAAGCATCCACAGCTTCTCTGAGCAACTTGTGCCAGTGCCTCACTACCCTCTGAGTAAAGAACTTCTTCCTAACATCTGATCTAAATTTTTCCTCATTTAATTTAAAACCATTCCTCTTTGTTCTCATTTATCTAGATTTCCTATCTGATAGGGACCAAGCTCAGATGAAGAAAGAACCTGTGCCTCAAGCTAAAAAACCCAATGTGAGTTCTCTCTCTCTCTCTCTCTCTCTTTTTTTATGTCCTTGCAGCACCTGCCTACACTGTGAAAGCTGCACAGAGCTCAGAAAAGAACCAGACCTAAGTATGCAGCCCTTAATTTGTTCTCTCATAATTTTAAAGCAATTAAAATAAAATATAACAGTTGAACATCATTTAAGTAATGGGCCGATCCACCAGCTGGGCAAGAGAGAAACATGTTGCAAACAGCTCAGTACAATTGCTCACTGCTTATTTTTTGTATATTAATTAAGTAATTTAGAAGCAAGAACCAAGACAAAAACAAAGGAAAACAAATTGGATGATCTCAGAGTCCCACAAGCTCTTGCTCTTGCCTCGTCTCCAGGGCATCTTGGCTGACCCTTCACAACAGCTTGTTCCTCCTCCCCACATTTTTATGTATTCCTTCTGTTACATGCAAAAGGAAAAGAGAGAAAAAGATGCCTGACCAGCATTAAAAATGCCATCTTTCGTGCTTGGAAGGACAGGATTAATTTTACCAGATGGAAATGTCTGTAAGAGAGAGACCTACATCTCAGCTAGTCACCTAAGCTTTTTCTGGCAAATGGAGAGAAACTGGCACTTTCAGGACACAATTAATCTCATCCCCATGTAGATATTTAAACTAGGTCATATGAATCATGCCTTAGAAGAGACAATTCCTCTCTACTGACACTAAAGGGAGCCTGAAATCACTAGATATAGATGTTTACATCGGTTATGTCTAAAGTTAAGTGAGGCTGGATGCCACCTGAGCACATCAGACAGATTTCTTGCTCTAGAGGCAAAATGCCTTATATTCATCTTTTGGTTACACATGTGGCTAGAAACAAGCACGTGGCCTTTGTGTCACTGTTTTTAATAGCCCAAGCACTACAAGAGATATATGAATGCATCATGTGATTCACTATAAAAGCAGGTTTTCATAAGAAATTAATAAAATCTCCAAAGCACATAGCAAAGGGTGTATGAAAGTACTGATCAGCACTCCCAACACCTCTCAGCAAGAATTCAGGTTCTTGATTTCACAGATCATCCAGTAAAAACAAAATAATCTTTCAAAGTCTTAACATTTCCCTTTTCTAGAAGAACTATGCAGTATGATTCAATTTCTAATAAAATTACATTTCATAGAATGTCCAGTCAGTCAGTTGCTAGCTGATATCATAATGATCTGAGGATATAAGGGAGACCAAAGGGCACTGAGTACCCAGAAGCATATCTGCTGCTTTTCAGCCACTGGAGATGGTGCAATACAAGAAACCATCCCTTCCATACCAGATTGATTTCACTCACAATTTATTCACTTTTCCATTTTAACCAGGAGATCCCTATTTTGTGAGAAGTTCAACCCTTCAAGACTTCCTGACTTTTTCTTAGGTTTCAACTAGAGATAGATTTCTAAACAGGAATTTAAACAAAGACTAGGTTTAAAGAGATTCAAGAATTTCTACTGTGCTAGTCATGGCTAATTAGCCAAGCACTTAGCATGGAGCTGCTGCTAAAATAGATACTAATTTCTGAAAGAAAGAAATACACATAATGCTAAATCAATGGAAAACAGACACTGTCAAGGTAAATATCATCACATCTTTTTTCAGATGGGATTATAAATTTGGCTGACACTGGTAAAAATATTTGTATAACATGCTTAGACGTCTATAAATAGTTTGACCCAGCACTTTATGTCATTTTATTAATAAAAAATAAAAATGGCACACATTGAATGGATTAAAAAGTGTCTAATTGACAGGATTTAGCATATAACTACAAATGGGTTGATCACTTGTGTTTGGTGGGATCCTCAGGGACTGATCCTGGCCCTATGCTTTTCAAACGCTGACCAGTGTGGGAGAAAATTCAGTCACTTACTACTGTCCAGTTTTAGCAATGACAGAAATGAGGGATTGTGGCAAATGGTACAGAAGACAGGTCACTGATACAGGTCAATGTAATTTTTAACACAGACAGCAACAAAGTCCTAACTCTGGGAATAAAGCAGCTCTTCCTTACAGGCACTTTCCAGAGAGGTCCGGTGTGAAGCAGATGGCAATCCTGCTGGCTCTGGGGCAGGACACCAACTCCCAGTGCAGCCACGTGGCTAAAGGAGCCGCTATAACCCTGGACATGCACACGGTAACTTTTGCGGGAGCCAGGACATTTATTACAGGGCTGCAACTGCTCTGAGGCTCCATGCAGCTGTGGCAGGCATGGCTCAGCATTCCTGCTGTGGAACCAGGGAGAGCTCAAAGACTGGTCATGAGACAGATGAGAGCTCTGACAATCATGCCTTGCAGTAAGAGATGCCAGGAGCTCAGCGTATTTACTTAATCAAAGAGATGATTAGATGGTGTCTTTACTGTAGCCCAGAGCTACTGAGAAGGGCACAACCCTCTGCAGTGGGCTCCTCAGTCCAGCGGATTAAGAGGCAAAAAACTGAAAGGCACTCAAAGCTGGAAGCTGAGACTAGATTAATTCAGACTAGAAATATGCCGTATGCCTCCAAAAGACTAATTAACCCCTGGAATAATACATTTGTAAAGGTGTGAGAGGTTCTGATCACCAGAAATTATTCAACAGAAACAGAATGTTTTTCTAATAGGTAGGGCAGGTGTCAAGAGATGGATCCTTCCTCCGACAGCTCACGTTAGTAAAACAGTCTGCTCTGACAAACTAGATTAACTGTGATTGTTCTATCCAACTTGAAAACTTGGCCACATGATTTCGTTTACAAAGGAAAACTGAAGTTTTGAAAACAAAACTGAGCAGGCTGAAAATCCTGTCCAAAATATCTGCAAATATGTGTGAAGTATCTACAATATTTCTCTTCATCTGTTCTGCAGCTTGGATGAAAAATGTTTTTCTGAATTTTACTTCTCCAGTTAAGCCTCTTTTTCAAAAGTTTTTATGAACCTTGTGCTATCAAAGGCAGGAAAGCCTTTCTAACTACTTCTCTACAGAGATTCCTGTTTGAAATTTGAGAGGTTTCCTTCTTTGGTGGGCGTGAGACTAAAAAAATTTTTTTGCTTTACGGGATTCAGATTTTGTTTTACTTGTCTTTCCAGAAAAAGTCTCAAAGCTACTCAGTTATCAGGAGAATTTATACTATTTCAAACACTTAGATCTGTCCAGAGTAGCAAAGAGAAAAATCAGCCACTTCTTCCTCCTCATCGGAGAAAACACTGATGGCTGTGCCTTTAACAGGTTTTTTTCATTCTGTAACTTCTGTATTAGCCATTAATCTGCAGCTATCACATTATTTTGACGTGTGAACACAGGCAGAATGCAGACTGCCTGCGCTGAATGTGTTCCAGAGATCATTTCTTTAGTGTGAGTCCTCAAGAGAAAAAAACACATCAGTTCTCCTTTTGGAAACTTCTTTTGCAGCTTTACTTGCAAAAGACACTTTCCTTGTCTCCAACTGTCTGTAAAGACATCATGGAAGGAAAGGAATGGGGGCTTCCCCTTCTGAAAATGGATACAAGCATTTCCTGCACTCATCCCATACCAAACACATGGGACCAAAACATCTCAGCATGTCCAAAATGCATATATACAGCCAGCAGCAGCAGCGTTAAGAGAGGACACACCTGTGAAGGCTACCCTGGAAAACACCACCTGCCACTCAACCACACACTGTCTTTGTTCCACCTTAGCACCAACAAATGGGACAGGAAAAACAGATGAAGTTGGAAGTGAATGCAGATAGAAGATAACCAGGAGAGATCTCTGGGCAGCCTTTAATTGTGGCAAGTTATTGTCAACTCCATCCATCACCGATTAATGGTCTCCTGCACTTCTCCCCATCCACGAAATAGGAGCCACAGAGTTTCCCAAAAAAACCCCAATCCTTACTTTTGCCTGGGACCACTGCATTTTGTCGGCGGCATTGCAATCAGGATTGTTGATCTAATTTCTATGCAATCTCATAAAATCACACAAACACCGGCATCTTAAGCACACAGGGCAAGCCTATCAGCAGTGATTTAATGGTAGAGGATTTAACTCTTCATCATTTTTATGTAAACATAAAATTTTCACATATAGACATGATATTATATTCTAGTTCCTTGCACATATTTAAAACCCAATGAATTTAAATACTTCTACAGTCCTAGATCTTTTCTAATGCTCCTCTAACAAAAAGGCCAATTATGTACCTCTGATAGGAATAGCTCTTTAGATAATCTCTAATGAGTCCACATTAAAATGGGAGATGCAAAATAGAACTATTTTTCTCAGTATTATTATCTATCCAGAAATTTCTGAATGAAGAAATCAGTGCCTAGCTTCTGCACCTTCCAACCACTATTTTTGTGACTAACTCTTCTAACTTTAGATGAGTGCCCCTTATCCCCATAGCAAAATATTCATATTTGCTTAGAGTTCATAAAGAATTCTTAGTAGTGGATTTAATTCCTTACACTGTGCTTGTCATTTTAGCAACTCTGTACCTAGTCACACATTTGTAATGGCCTTTGAGGGAATATTATTTTAGTCTATGGGTTAAATATAGTCCCAGTCTTATCGTATCTAGAAAACCAGAGCTGCTGCTGTGTTATTAATCTACTCTAATTACCTCTTTCATTCATAACTTGTTATGGTCATGTACTTTAAATCAGCACTTGAAGCTGGGAGGAGTGGTAAAGTATATACTTAGGTATTATAAATGCTTACAAATCATCCCAAGTTTGATTTTAAAAGTGGAAAAATCAAGATTCAAACAATGTACTTCTTACTCAAGACAGAACTATTGTTTCAACAGTATGAGACAGTATGGATTCAGATTTCCTGATGAATTCTGACTAATGTCACTGGTGTGACAGCAAAAACTGGGCCATAAATGAGAACTTACCTGTGAATCATAAACACAGGTAATATTGCAAGCTACCAGAAGAAAGAAATGCTGTGTTGTTAATGTCATAATTTTGAGACACCTTTCTCTGTAGAAGTTGGTCCAAGAAATCACTAAGTCCTTTTTTCGCAATGAGTTATGACTTCCCTGAAATTCCATCTTTATCTAGCAAAAGGATGACAACAACACAAACAGCTCAGCTGGCTGTAGCTCTTGAGGCTAGATCCCACAGGTGTTACACAAGTCCCTTAGAAAGTTCAAGGTCTTGCTTATTTTACAGCCTAGGCAAATATTTTACAAGCAAATGAAAAGAAATATTACAGAAATGCAACTAGATAGTCACAACCTATACAGTATTATCCTTTTCTTTATCCTCAAACCTCTTGGGGTGGAAATTCCACACCAGCTTTGTTTTCTAGTACTAACACTCATTTTGCCTTGCTATCCTAAGGTAGCAGAGGAACTGTACTTTGACCTGCCACTTGTAGTTATGTCTCTGAAGTTATGAGTAAAGTAAGTCAGACTGTCAGACACAACCAGAACTACAAAAAGGAGTAAACTCAAATAAAGTTGCTCATGAGTCAATTCTTAATTACATTAGGAAAAGTGAGAAACCAATCTTTCCTGCTTACTCCTTTAAAAATTCTACATCAAAGCCATTCCTGTGGCTTTTGAACTGTTCCTCACTTCATCGAGAAGTGCTAGATGATGGTGCATGATTGAACACTTAAAGGAGGAAAATATGCATAAGAAACCAGCATCATGTTTGGAAGTCTGTGAGAGCTTGCAGTCCTTTTTCACTTCATCCCCTCTTTGCAAAGAATACCATAAGAGTGCAGCAGGACATATTTTGGCAATACAGGCCCAAGTCTGAAAGAACCATAAGCTCTTTTCCTTTGGAAGACCAAAACAACTCTTGGTGCAGATGGAAAAACATGGGATATCTACAACTTAATTACGTAATTATACCATTAACGTATACTGGCAGAGAGGAAGAATTACAGCTGTGTGTAAAAATGTAGACAGAAGTCAGAAGTTCAGATGTCATTTGTGACGTTTTATAGCTTTGGGCAATGAAACATTTTGCTACTTGTTATTACGATTCCTCTGCTTTCACTGTTAATCCTTAACTTAGGTTGCAATTGGAAACTCTTAGGTTAAAATCATTATTTATATTTTTGCAATGCACGTGGAAAAATTGGATGAACACAGAAAGGTGACGTGATTAAAGGATTCCAGCTCCCAACACCCTCCACGGGCCCTGGCTGTGCTCCATTCCTACCCCAACAGGTCCTCTCCACCATCCGAGATCCTCAAAAAGTGACAACGCATAGGTTAACATTTCAGGTGTAAATCACATCAGGGTAACTGTTTGACACAGGCATAATCTTTTAGCTACAAAGTTTTAGATAGCATAGTTAGCCCACAGTTAGCAGTTATAACCAAAAAAAGCTCTTAGTTAACACAGTGTTCAGGCAGGAGCTCAGTTCTGTGAGGTGCCAAGTGTACCCATTAACATGAGGACAGCCTTAAACTCTTGCTGAAGTAACTCTGAACCTCCTGGGAAGCCTTTGACACTTCAAAGAGTCTGGATCTGAATTCATAACATTCTTTACATCAAGCTCTGACGACCCCAAAGCCAGTGCTGACTGCTGCTGAGAAGATGTTTCAAGGTGAGAGAGCCCAGCACTCACATCTAGTTCTGTGCTAAAGTACAAATGGAAGACTTCAGCTCTGCTACCCAAATTCCCAGAAGCACCAGCCGTGCCTCCAGTAAGACCCTCAAAGTTTCAGCCAAAAATAGCAGCCCAGATTCACAGTAAAATCTGTCAGAACTACACAGAGAGTTCATCAAGGCAAGGGGAAGGCAAAACTCCTACAAACTTTTAAGAAAAGCCAGACCCAATCCATAAAAGTTTTTAAAGCTTAGATCAGCCTAAATATTTGCAATGTTAGCCATAGTTTTACAAGAAATATTGCTAATACTGAGGGAATTTAAAATACTTGCCGGAACCAAGAACAGAAAGTTTTTAATGGCAACGTCTAAAAATCTCTTGCATATGAATAAAGTATTTCCAATACACAGAGAACACAATTAAAACAACAAACACTTGACACCAGGCAGCCCCCTGCCGTAGTTAGCCTGTGGTCCCGAGATTTACTCATGCTGAAAATACAACAATATATTTAACTACTGCATATAGCAGGAGTTCACTTTTTCAGGCACACTGCACATTTCCACAAGAGCACTTCTGATTTTGGAGGCAATGCTTTTAGATTCTTATTCCCTGACTTCTCTGCTCATTTTTGCTTTCTTCCACTGAGGTACAAAATTGTGCATACATGAGAGAGCAAGGAAGAGATCAGTTCAAAATGTAGAAGTTTCATAACACTGTATGTGTGTAAGCAGGCAACAGTAAGCAATAGTTATTTTTCCTTTTTTTTTTTTTTTTTAATAATTCAAAGTGTAGGTCCAGAGAAACTCTGATAGACAAAGATATTTTGCTCATAACTTCTCAGACATCTTTTTTCCTATTTTAACCAGTACTCAGGCAGGAAGGAATAAGCATCCACATAGGCAGGTACGTGTTCACGGTCAGTACTGCTCTTTAGCCAGCTGTAAAAATAGGCTTTGATTAAGAATGCATGGAGTAGACCTCTCTTTCTTTTGATAAGTCTGCACATGCCAACCAAGTTCACATGGGCAGTCTCATGCAGGCTGGCAATCAAGAAGTGAGAGTCCTACCTTGAACTTGAAAAATCTGCTTTCTCTAAAGCCATAACGCACAGCTGCCATCAGAAACAGACCCAATTGCTTTCCTTTTTCATTTTCCAGGCCAAGCAAATCTATTTCCCGTTACAGCCTGTACTTATAGTTTTATTCTATCGTATGACTTAAAGACTAAAATATTCGAGCACCACTAGGATTTTTCCACCCATAAAGGGGGAAAATGCAAAACGCAAAACAGATGTTTTATAATGTATTTAATTTATTTTGGCCACCCATAGAGCTGTGGCTTATGTTAGTGCCAACCAAGTGAAAAGCAACAGAGTTCATCAGAAACACTGTGTAACATATTGTACAGTGACCTGGCATGGGGAGCACCTTTCAATGAACTCCTATTTATCAAGCAAACTTCAATGCCAGAAAAAGAAAACAGGAATTACTGAAAGTGCAAGTGGTGCTGCCATACTTGAGCAGTTCCTGGGGGGATTTGCAAAGTTTATGCTACTTTCTTACATTATTGTAGCCTAATGCAGAGCTTGGAAAATAGATGATCAAAGCATACATTGAAAGTGGATGAGTTTGCTGAAAGCAGAACATCTGGAGGTAACATCCTCAGAATAATATCATGTAAATAGCAGATACTGTATAATAAACAATTGTGTCAGAAATACTCAACAGTTGAAGAAGTTCCAACAGATTAAAAGTATCTTGTCCAAACAATTGCCAGACTTCTACTGGTACAAACCTCTCACTTTTTTCTTTCAAAAGTTAAACCCATGGGACTTCTAACAGTTGCTGAGGTACTTATTGGCAAGTGGAAATTACAGCAAAAATAGCCATTGAAATTTCCCCTGTACCAATTCTTATTTAAACTGAGAAATCATATCTCAACAACAGCCCCACTTTAACAGAAGATCTTCAGTACAGTACTACAGGCTGACAGACAAAATGAGCAATAAAGAATGGTTGGTCTCAAAACATTTCTATATTGACAATTTACTGCATAGATCACAGGGAATATAAAACAGATAGAATTTACTAACCTGCTAAAAACCTTATAGAAAAGCATAAGGAAAGGATAATGTATGCATTTAGGAAGACAGAATGGCATTAAAAGTTTTAACTTGTATTTTTTGGCTTGTTATCCACAGATTTAACGAATTCCTCCTTAGAAGTGGATCATAATTGCAAAACTTAATTAGAAAGTAATAAAATGTGAAAGCTTAACAATTTAGTACAGCAAACAACAGTACAGACTTTGAGCAAAAATATAGAAGCAGGTTCTTAAAATGTGAACTTTTCACGCAAAATACTTTTTTAATCAAATTACAACAAATATTTTGACCTAATAAATAAATATGAAGTACATTATTATCAAACCAAGTGCAAATACAGAAAAGTCACATTAATTCAGAGGCATGCTTAAAGCAGTTTGAACTCAAAAAATCCTTTGCAATTATTCCTGCAGGTAAAACTGTTCTAACTATTATTATCTGTCACTTGCCAGTGCTCTCCTCCCAGACAGACACACTCATTCGAACTTGAAAAAGCCAGAATGCCAAAAGTGCCTCCCCAATATGTTGGCTAAGGACTGTAATTCATTTAAATTATGCAACTGGATTCCCACAGCTGGCCCACAGCTTGACTGAGAGCTCGATTCAATGCCAGTGAACCTGTCTGCTAATATTGTCCTACTTGCAGAGAAGGTAATATATCCAGCAACTTATATTGAAGTTCTGACTCTAATTAACAGAGCAAGCAAATGTTGACATTAGTGACAAATGCTGCTTAATAGTCACTGTGAGATCGGTGCAGCCAGCTGGCATTTTCCTGTAGCATTTTGCAGTAATAATCCTTTCTTTATTTCTCAGGACATTGCTTATAATTTGTTTTTAAGCATTTTGGTTCAAGTTAGAAACAAATCGGCACAAAAACCAGCCCAGATAGCAGCAGCTAGGCTCCCGGCTCTCAGACAAGTAATCAACAAGAAAGCATGCAAGCAGCCTCCCTGGGAGGATGCATGGGGGACCCGACTATAGGAATTCTTATCCTATATAAAGCTATGTAGCCTTGCACAAACAGCCTTTGGCATCTTGTCTCTGGCCTACCTGGACAGTAGCAAAACATGTTTATCAGACCATACAAGCCCAGAACCTGAAGTGCAAGCAGTTAAAAACTGAAGGTCGCTAAACTGCAAAATTCAAACATGCTTCTATGCTTTAGCCACACAGACAACGATAAAACAAAGCCTCCACAACCACCTGTAATAATATGCCTGTTCAGCCAGCAATTCCAAAGTACTCAGCAACACAAGGTAGACATTTTCTGCAGCTGGTTTTACATGTACATTCCTGCCAAATTGTTGTCTCGTCCCCTCTTACCTTCACATTAGTCCGGAGTGCACAGTAACATGCAAAAAACATTGCAGTAAACAAGGAGCATATGGACCAGTATTCAGCGTCTCTGCTCTGCACAAACGGTACACACACGATCCCGAGCATGTGCTACTAAGGAGCATCCGTTCCCTCTGTCAGTTTGAAAATGCATTGATCTCTGTTTTTCTGACTACAAAAAGACATGTCTTGAAGGCACTGAGTGAAAGCTACATCTCTCTTCAGCGACTATATATAGAAATAAGCCCAGTAATTTCAATTAGCAGAGAATTCAGCATCTGAAACTTGGACCTCAGTTGCTTTTCCTTCCAGCATTTTAAATTCAGGGGGGAAAAAGGAGGGGGAACTCACCCAGAGGGGAAAGGTGAGGAATTAAAACGTAAGCAGTGAGTTACTTATATTTCCCCCTGGCTTTGATGTTTTCCTATTCAATATTTTACAAACGTTATACACAGAAAAATGAAGAAAGGTTTCTCTTCCAAGTCTCAAATTTACTGTAGATTCTGTACTGCTTCTGTCTGCTCTTGTTAAAGATGCAGCATCCCTTTTAACAAAGACAACGTCATCAATCATGACAGATTCAACATGTTCTACTTACAAATACAGTCTCTGATTAAGGACAATGGCTGGCTGGCTTATTAACGTTTCCTCAAATGCAAGTTCAGTCCCCTGTGCTAATCTATTTTTAAATAAAAAGTCCCACCTACTCCTTCCCTCTCATTTAATAAAAATGCAGCAGACTAGCTCTAAAGATCCTGAATTGCATTGTGCTCCCAGCTCAGGCACTGGACATTGCTTTCAAACTGCTCTCTTGCTTGCTGGGATTAGAAACACAGGGAAAAATTAAAATGAAAGCAGAAAAATCCTGGAAGAAGTCTGTGCCCTCACATTTGTAACTACATATCCTGAATTCAAAATGCTCCAATATCTTCCAGAAGGAGGGAACTCAGAACCTAGCCAGCAGGCAAAGCTTTAATTCACAAGCACAAAAATAAAATCAAACCACTTCTCTCACTCCTGTCAACCGCTGGGATGCTGCAAATTAACTGATTGTTTACTGGGCTGCAGAGACACAAAGTCAAAGACTCAACTCTGTTTATAGCACCGGAAACCACCGATATTAGTACTGAATTATGAAGCAATCTCCGGGAATAAAACCAGCAAAGAGCCCTTTTTTTTTTTTTTTTTTCCACTGCAGCAGATACTGTGGGAGGCAAAGAGTGGAAGAGGCTTTACTACCTCCTTCTCTATCGGCACAGAGCAATTTGCGTAGGATAAGCATAACTTAATAGAAATATCTGCAGTGACTTTTAGAATTTCTTTAAATGTTTTATGTAAACCCCCTTGGAAATCTGCAGAAACACTGAAGTCCTAACCATATCAGTGGGTATCTTTCTGTGGGCAATGGGGTGAAGAAGCTTAAACAGAAGGGTGTGAATTTAAAAAAGAATAAGGGGGAGGGGAAAAGACAGCAAGGTTTTTTTCAACATCTTCCTAAAGACAAGCTCTCAGAAACTGTCGTCAACTCCAAGAGAACAGCTATTTTTAGCTTGTCATTGTTTGTGCCTTTTTTTAGGAACGAAAAAGGCAGTCGTGTTTTAAGCTAGATATTGCTCTCCAACGTAGCCCAAGACAGCTACTTAATTTGATCCCCAGCTCCATCTGTCATACAAATTAAGTAATTAGTAATCACAGCCTTCTTTGGCACAAATGATGACTTCCACAACAAAACAGATGAACCCTGGTTTTAAATCTAATTCTGTGATTTTTGTTAGTAACGAAACTGGGGTCTAGATGCCATAGTTCAAAAAGCTGCAGTATCCCAAACTTATGGTGGTTCAGACTTTGGCTGCAGCAATATCCATCAAATAAGCTTAAACATAGTAATGTGCTGCTCAGCAAAAGCATGGGAGAATTAAGTGATACATTTTTTTGTCACTTTTCAAGTGAATAGAAAGTGAAAGGAATCATGGTTTATTTTGCAGTACTGTACACTAAAAATTAAAATTAAGTATCTTAGTCAATGAAAAAATATCACCGATCTTGGGGAATTCTGATCCACAGAGAAATGCAATTCAAACACAAAGATGAAAAGATGCACAGTCCTGAGAAGTGAGGCAAGGTTCAGGCAAGCATATAGCTGCATATGAAAATCAAATTCAGGCTTTCTTTCTGCCAAAGGAATTGCACAAGTTTTCAGTCAGCAAAGTCTTTGAAACAACTTTCTTTTTCTCAGTCCTAAAACAGTTAATGGTTTTGGGTTTAGGCAAACAAACTCAACATGGGGAAGATCTCACTAAGAGAAAGCAAGGCTGCATAACAATACAATTCCTGAGTGACTACCTGGATATAAAACTTCAGACTCATTCAGGAAAAAAAGAAGTAATGCAGTCCCAAAGTCTTCACTCAGAAAAACTCCCATGACTCCTGAGCGTCTAAGAGGAAAAATTATCTAGGAAATGACAGACTGACCCTCATAGTACTGTAAGTGAAAAGGGAAGAGAGACCCCCATGCACATGGTAGTTGCCTCCTGTAATAACTGTGGGGCATGTGAGAATTTGCCAGACAATTGAGACCTCTGTACCAGCCAACAAGGTATTACCTTGCTAGCAGACCAACCCAAAACATTTATCAGGGGCTACATCAGGTAATCTACACAAGCAGATCCCTGCAGGGCTTGTTCACCTCTGCCAAGACATTTCTTATCACAGCAGCCTAATTGCTAAAGAAAGCATTGTCATCAAGGACATACAGTATTTTATGATGACTTAACAGCTACTCAAAAGCATGACATATCGGTGATATTTACAGTTAAAGACACAGAGTCGATAAAAATGAGTGGGGAAAAAGCCTTGCCTGAGTCATCCAGACATGCCAAAACCAGCAGAACATTTGAAGTGCTCAGAGCCTCTTCAAACAGGCGACAATAGGGAAAAACCCCAGAGATGAAAGAAGTTACTCCATTAAAAAAAAAAAAAAAAAGGTTAAGAATAAAACCAGTAGAGAGACAGTAGTCCAAAGGAGCCATACTACAGACCCTCTTTTAAAAGACACACAACTGGTGACCTGAATATTCTTAGGTAACAGAAACTGGAGCCACTGTCTTGAGCTGTGAAATTCCATTGTTACTCTTTGCTTCTGTGCCTTCAGAAGGGCAGAAGGGAGCACTTGGAAGGAAACCCTAGTTGTCTGCAGAGGTTCAAAGACAGCAGAGGGAACATGCTGCCTTGGAAGACTTTGATCTCAGGAAGGCCCGAGGCCAGTGTGCTTTAGAGCATCACAGAGGGCACAGCCCTTTGCAGCATCCGTTACTGCCCAGAAGAAGAGCACCAGGAGCTAGAAGCAGTAATAGCAGTAATAGCAGTAGTACCAGCAGTAGGAATGCCCTATGGCTGTTGTGTCCTGAAGCTGTGCTCAAGGACCCCCATAATGCCACAGCACTATATTAGCACAGAGCTGACAGTATCACAGAACCTCAGCATGGTTTGGGTTGGAAGGGATCTTAAAGATCATCTAGCTCCAACCCCCTGCCAGGGCAGGGATGTCACCTGCTAGACCAGGTTGCCCAGAACCCCATCTCACCCAGCCATGAACACTGCCAGGGATGGAGCATCCACCACTTCTCTGGGGGGAACACTGGAAACACACTGAGGAATAACATTTTTCATCCTCAGACACCTAAGCATTTTCAAGTTTGGGTTGTTTGTTTTTCCCAGACATGATGGAAAGTGTCGTATTTTAAAGGAGAGTACCAATAAAAACAATAGACTAAAAATGCAGTGAAGAAACCAATATGCTCCAGGATTTGCTTTATGACAGTGCAATGTGCCCCACTTAAGCAGCATATTTGTGGGTAAATAATTATAAGTTGGTCTTGAAAAGACTCATTGCAAGGAGACAGATTTTGTGATCACCCTGTGATGATCACAAAGAAAGCAAAGATTAACTAGGAAAAAACCCAGAAATGAGAGGAGCAAAGGTCTGAAGAAGAGGGTGCCTTGCTTTCTGAGTGGGCGGAGGGAGAAATGACACTCTGGTCCTCCAAACTCGGGAAGAGTGGATGTCTGCAGGAAATTGGGCATAATGGTGGAGGTTTGCAAGATTATTTGTAGGCCATGCAATGCTTATTAGCATCAACACTGACAATCTGTGTCACTGACTTTGAGTACCCAGGGGTGCAATTCTCCCTCTTTTCGCAGGAGGTGCTGGCTTGTGCAGTCATGGCACTCTGGCAAGTCATGCTCCATCACTCCCTGTCTTTGCACACTGCAGTGATACAATCTATATAGCACCCTAGCATTGCCTAAATAACTCTGATTTCAGCACAGGAGCTCTAAATTGAAATGATTTTACTCTTTCTAAGACTTTACCATTTCTGAGACTTTAAACCGTCATAACAAATGCTATTTTCCACATCTGCAAGAAGTTCTTTACACCAATACCCACATTGAAGGGTGGGATATGGATATGGACTGCAGGTCTGGGGTGCTGTAGGGCCTACAGTTTCCAGATGGCAAATATTGACTGGAAACAGTGGATTGAATCTTTGGGCATCTGGAAACAACTGCAGAAAGAAGAATGTGGAACAAAGCCCCAGTTGGGAAGAAGTCTTTCTTAGGCTGTCCACTGCAGCAAAGCCCAGTAAAACACAACAGACAGAGGAGCAACACAGCAGCTTGAACTCAGAAAATCTTGAAGTTTTCACAACGAGGAAGAAAAAGGCCGAATAGACTATTTACAAACTCTCATCTCCAGTACTGTAAACAGCTCTCGGATATCCTGGCATTCTGATGCGTAAGTTGCTGTGTCAAATATTCTTCCTCACTTCCAGACCAGTAAACACCAAAGACCTTGCCCTGGGCTGATTTAACTTAAGCCACAGTTTTCCCTGAAAACTTTCTGTTCCCTTTTTTCCTGCACAATCTTCTTAATACATTTGTCTGATTTTTTCTGAGCATTTAATACTTTTCCTCTTAAAGTCCCAGCTTTCTCTCTTATGTGGTTGCATTGAGGAAGGTTTTGATCAGATATATAACAAAAACATATAATTTACTTAGAAAATAATTCCTTTTCAATATTAAAATTTACATATCTTTTATAAACCAGGCTTTGCAGTTGGTATTTCATAATTTCAGCCATAAAGCCATTTATAATAAGCAAATTTAAAGAATAAATAAATAAAGGCCAAATGATAAATAAAAATTAGTGAAGAAAGGCCTCATTCTGTGAGTCTTTTCTAGGACTGTGAATTTTTCAGGACAGGTTTCCTCATTGCTCCTGATGACCCTAAAACAAAATAATGTAAAACAAGGAACAGAGGCCCAGAAAGAAAGAACTGGATTAAGCTTCACCTTGAGTTACTCAAAACCTCATTTTTTCACTCCTGTACCTGTAACCTGTGGATCAAGTTTATTTTACACCTCATTGTATACAACTGACGGAGATGACATAACCCCTTTAATGCCTCAACTGAGACACCAAGGCTGCAAAGACTTTTTCGACTCTGAAGAAACCCAGTTGAATTTCCTGGATTTCACTCAAATTGATTACTAACATGTCTCCACAATATGTGTTTCATTTCGTGACTATGAGACAACACCTGCCTTTCTCCTTGACCTGAATTCTCACAAGAACTCCTCCAAAGAGGTATTTCCATTCACAGTCATATTAAAGGCCATGGCAACCTGGAACCCTAGGAGATTATCTAGGCCAATTCTTTTGCTGAGAGAAGATTACCACACATAAGAGTGTTCTTGGCAAATGGTTGTCCAACTCCAAAGTTTCTCATGAAGGGAATACAGCCTTTGCTTCAGTTGGTCCTTTATTCTTAATATGGAAATCACAGAATCATAGAATTGTTAAGGTTGGAAAAGACCTCTAAAATAATCAAGTCCAACCATCAACGTAGCCCCACCACCATGTCCACCACTAACCCATGTTCTTAAGTGCCACATCCACATATATTTTGAACATTTTGAGGGATAGCAATTTCACCACTTCCCTGGGCAGCCTGTTCCAATGCTTGAAAACCCTTTCAGTGAAGAAATTTTCCCTGTTTTCTAAGTAAAACCTCCCACGGTACCACTTGAGGCCATTTCCTTTGGTCCTGTCACTTGTTACCAGGAAGAAGAGATGGACCCTGCCACACTACAACGTCCTTTCAGGTAGTTGTAGAGAGAGATAACGTCCCCTCTCAGCCTCCTTTTCTCCGAACTAAATACCACCAACTCAACACAAGACAAAAAGCTTAAATTATTAGAAGCCTTTAAATGATTAGAAGCCTATGCTTGTTTTCTGCACAAAAAAATAATTTCAAACGATTGTTTGAAAAACTTGGGGAAAAATTAAACTTGGGGAAAATGATGCCTATCCTGTCACGATTGCCATCACTCCCCAATTATGAATTAACATTTTACTTTTATAATTTATGAACTATAATTTATGAACTAAGCTTATTCATTTAAGCATAAAATCCACATTTCCATGGTAACAGCATGAATGAAGAAGGAATGAACTTCCAAAGTTCAATTGCATTTATTACAGTACTTAAAAATAACCTCCAGCAATTTTCACTGAGGAAATTGCTGTAGTCTTATTGTAAGAAAAAAAAATTTAAATTAAATCTCTCACTGTAAACTGTATAAGAACAACTGGATTTTGCATTGTACTTGATAAAGACCCATGTGTGTCAAAACACTTAGTATTTTATTCTTTGCACTGTGATTTTACTTGAGGAAACTATTTAAAGGGAACCTATGTTCAGATTAAGAAATATGAATAAAAAAGTTGTAGCACTGAAAACAAACCAAGTTTTCATGAAAATACATATGTAGGGTTTTTTTGGGTTTTTTTTTGATGTGGACAATCTTTTCATTAAACAAGCAAAGTGTTTGAATTTACAATAGAGAATACATTGATGGATATTCATTGGCCATGCTCTAACTTTTCCTCTTTATTCCATTGATAACAGTTATTAGCTCCATATGTTAACAAACTTCAACTAGAAATCTTATCAGTGAGGTAAACACCTTGTTTTAAAAATATGTTTAAATTTAGCAGGTTCTCAAAAAGTAATTTCAAAGCTGTATAGCATTTGAAAGCAAAGGATAATTAAGGAGGGAAACTACTTACAAGACAATTACTGTAATTTTCTGTGTTTTACTGATTTCAAATAATGAATCAAGATGTTTCTAGAAGCCTTATGAGTTAAAAGCAAACTATTACGCTCTGTAAAGAATAGATAGGTTAGAATAGGTCTAATTACTCTAATAATGTGCTAAATCTAGCAATCTACTTTTTCTTTTTAAAAAAGAAAAGAATATTCAAAATAAGTATACTATAAACATGAGGGAGGAAAAAGTCTTTTTCAGCAACCTATCTCTGTGAAAACCGGTAAACTGGTGATGAATTTTACATCTGTATCTCCTCTGGAACCTGCGACTCCCAGCATTTAAAGACACCTGGCCAACCTAGATACATTTTCTTCTAGTACTATCCAAACCGTAAAAATAATACTCAGACAAAGACTTTAAAAACATACTAGCAGCAACAATACACTCAGCAAAGAACTCTTCCCATGACTGATTGGAACTTTTCCTGTAGCGTTTTACCAATTATTTTATTCCTTACTTCAGCTCCTCTTTAGATCAAGTCAAAATATTTTCAGCTGTAATATTTTCAGCTGTATGTACAGAAGTACATGGGAGTCAATGAGATGAATCCCATGGTCCTGAGAGAACTGGCAGGTGTAGTTGACAGGCCCCTCTCCATCATATTTGAAAAGTCACAGCAGCCAGACAAAGTACCCAGTGACTGGAGAAAGGGATATATCACACCAATTTTCAGAAAGAATAAAAAAGAGGACCCCGGGAACTACCAGCCAGTCAGCCTCGCCTCTGTGTTCGGTAAGATAATGGAACAAATCCTCCTGGGAGCTATGTCAAGGTATATGAATGGCAGGAAAGTGATTCCAGGCAGCCAACACGGCTTCAGAATGGGCAAATCACCCCTAAACTATCTGCTGGCCTTCTGCAATGAAGTGATGGAGTGACTCTGCTGCTGGATAAGGGAAGAGAAACTGATATCATTTATCTTGACTTCAGTAAGGTCTTTGACAGGGTCCCACACAACATCTTTGTCTCTAAATTAGAGAGATACGGATTTGATGGATGGGCTATTTGATGGATAAGGAATCTGCTGGATGAACAGTTGCAGTCAATGGCTCAATGTCCAAATCAAGACCATTACCAAGCGGTATTCTGCAGCAGCCCATGCTGGGACCAGCACTGCTCAGTATCTTTATTAATGACTTAACCAGTGTGACTTTGAAAGTCTGCACATGACACCAAGCTGAGAGGTACAATTGATGTGTTAGAGGGAAAGGATGCCATAAAATGGGACTTTGACAGGCTTGAGGAGTTGTCCAATGGAAATCTCATGAAGCTCAACAAGGCCAAGTGCAGGATATTACACCTAGGTCAGGGCAATCACCAGTATCAGGGATTAACAGATTGAGAGAAGGCCTGCAGAGGATTTGGGAATACTGGTGGATAAAGAAATTAACATGAGCCACAATGTGCACTTACAATCCAGAAAGCCAACTCTACCTGGGCTACGTCAAAAGCGTGACCAGCAAGCAGATTGAGGGACATGATTTTGTCCCCATCTACACCGGTCTCCTGGGACCCCACCCAGAGCGCTGCATTGAGCTCTGGGGCTCAGCAGTAGAAGGATGAGGACCTGATGAAGCGGGTCCAGAGGAGGCCATGAAGATGTTTGGAGGGCTGGAGCACCTCTCCTATGAAGACAGGCTGAGAGAGTTGGGGTTCAGCCTGGAGAAGACAAAGCTCTAGGAAGACCTCACTGAAGCCTTTCAATACTTAAATGGGGCCTATAATACATCTGTAAAGGGAATTAAGAATTTCACATGGTGCTCCTGAAAACTGCGGTTGAGAAGACATCAGCAGTTAGACCCCATCTCTTTAGGGGCTGTAATTAATGGCATCCTGATAAAGAAGAAGTTTTGTGGGGTTTTTTATTTTTGACGGTGTAGTGATGCTTCCCATGTACTGACTGAACAACTACTGTCATGTTTTGCTGTTCTAGGTCCAAGGGAATACCTCAAACACTGTGGTCAAAGCATGGCTATTTCTTTCTGGAAATGATTCTTTTTAGTAATTTCGGTTGTGGAGAATTTGGCACACAAAATCGAAATCTTAAAATGTCCTTAAGAGCCACAAAATATTTTCAGCAAATTTACATCTGAATAGAAACTTTTTACACTGCTAGTATCTAAGTACTTCTATTATTTCACAGCAGTTAAAGAACCCTTTTTTCCCAATATTATTTAAGGATTTCTATTATTTCCAAGTAGTTAGATGTTTCCTTTTAAAATACCATGCTTTGCACATTTCCTCCAAGAATGTCCTCTTCTCACTTCAATACTCCCTTGAGTCACATGCAGTGGAGATCAGATAAATTCAGAGAACGTCTTCAGTGAAATATCTTGTGAAATGTAAATTACTGCTATAATCTGATGATATTTCACAAGGAAACTGACTTTAGCACTGCTTCCTCTGCAACTATTTATAAAAGCTAAAAATCTCTGGCATTCTTTCTGGCTATGAGACCGTCTATAAACATTTTGTTAATACTTCTATATGCAAAATTAGTCTCAGTGTAGTACCCAGGGTCAGTATCTCTTTTGCATGGAGGACAAGACTCAATGAGACATGCATGCTGACAGCAGAATACCAATTGACTAGAGCCATATTTATCCAAGAGGAACATTTTCTGTTCTCTTAATGCTTTATTTAAATAGTTTTAGAAACTGCAGTCCCCTTGACCCAAAGAAGCATGCCCCATTTCACACATTAACTAAAAATATCATCAAATCTCTTGGGAAAACAAAGCCAGAGTCTACTGTCAATCACAGTACAAGTAACCTTTTTAATTTCAACAGGGTCATAAATATCTACAGTCCCATAAAATATGAGAATCTGGCCCAAAGAATAAATAAAATCAGACTAAACTATGATATATACTGAATGAAAATCTACATCTACTAAAGCCAACACTAAAACCAACCATCTTATTAACTTCAAGGAATTTCACTGATGTTCTTTAAGGTATAAAATAAACGTTAATGCACATGCCGCAACACTGAGTTTGTATGTAAACCTCAGTTATAAAGAGTTGATGCTCCCTGTTATTCTTCTGGGAGAGAATCAGTTCTACCATAGCTGTTCTACAAAAGCAGAGTAATAAAATCTGAAAGTATCTTTTTCTATCCCCTTTTCATCATCACACTCAAATTGGAGTTCACATACTGAAATATGCTTTAAGAGGTGTTTGTGAATATTTGTTCCATCATAAAGACTGGGACATTGGATACAGTGTAAGAGCATCGTGCAATTGTCAAAGAGTATTCTGAACACAAGAATAGTGTCATCTGAACAACTTCATATACATTTGCAGTTATTGGGTAACTTTAATCCAAATGTGGTTTCCTGATTTGGGAAACTTCTATGGGGAGTTGACATTGCAAAAATGATGTAAAGTGTATAAAGTGTGAGGGATTGCTCAGAAAGTCAGGGAGTCCTGATATAGATGACAGAAATATTGTGTGGGGCTTCAGTGGAAGGGCAGGTGGGCAAGAGATATTTCAGCTTGTACCTGTCGATCAGAACCAAGGAAAGGCTACTAAGAGTTGTTACTGACTCAGTAAGACAAGTCAAACTGGACTTTAAGGAGATTTCCCTAGGAAGGAGGATAGGAGAATCTGTTGTGAGAGGTGACTCACGTCTAGAAAACTGAAGAATGCAATTGGGTTAGTCCTTTGTGAGCTGGAGAGATGCAATACAGCTATTGTTTTGTTAGATATTGAGTCTGAAAAGAAAGAAATAAGTGAAGTCAATAAAATAAACAACACCCTAGGAAGGGCTTTTCTCCATACTCCACCAAACCAGCACAGGAATGTAGCCCATCTCCCCACCTTTGATGACACCTGGTCCTTCACAAAACCTGTGATGCAATAAGGTAATGAGAATTAAGTAATAACAGTTGACATAGAGTGTGTTTATGTGCACTCATAAGTTTACCTTTGTAACAAGAATGTATCTCTCTAAATACTCATCAGAAATCAGCTAATTAACGGCTGCTGCTGCTGTATATGATGCTCTGGAAAAACAAACTAAACCACAAAATACGCTAAATAGGCAGATGATTGCTGTCTGCTGATTTCACCGAAGTCCTGGCCAGGAAGTCAGGCTAGATGATAGCCAAGATCTTCTGGACCACATGCAGATGTATCTGCTAATTCACACACACACAAAAAAGCACAAGACTGGAACAATCGGGAAACACTCTCAACTCCACAGTTGTTACTGCCTGTAACAGAAAACTGTCATTTCCTACTTCTGCTTTGCATTGTTCTCTGCTTCTTCCCCTATGTTTTCTATAAATAGTGGCATTTCGTGCCAATTAATGAGATGGGGTTTTGAAAGAGATGTAGAAATTCCCAAGCTACAAGTGAAGCTGTTAAAATCCATAACGAAGCTGTGAAATGCTCAAAAATGTTGGCCACCTGGAAGAATAAAAACTTTTAAACATATCTCTGTGCTCCCGATGCATTGGCTTTCTCTGTCATTTGACAGCCCTCTGCACTGAAATAGCTTGTTGAATATTTTAGAATCAACATCATGGTATTTCAGTGAAAGGATTATAATTAATTTTTCACAACTGCATAATTTCAGGGCATTGTGAAATACAACTTCAGTGGGTTTCTTCACGCAGCAGTGTCCCAGTGTCATATTGAACAGTTGTGTCTATGGTAACATGTTCCTATTATCATAGATCTCCTATATCTACCATCATCTCTGAAATTTTTTTAGGTAATTAACACAGAACTCAATGCTAATTGTTAAAATCAGAATGAAAATAGAAGTTCATGCATAAAGCAGCTTCTGCCTACATATTGCTCTACACATCTTGAACAGATAAAACCTTCTTGCTTAAATAGAACTGGGAAACATTTGAGACCAAAAGAGATCACCACTTACTTTCCATTTCCTGGCTTCTGCTACTACAAGAAAGATCTGTTTACTCACTATTACATTATTGCATAGCAAATAGTGTGAATTAGAATGTTATTCTTCTACAGTAGAAGGCAAACTGATAGCAGTCAGAGCCCAGACTGAGAGCCAGGACTCTCAGGATCTCTCTTTCAGTTTATCAGGTATGGCAAACCAAAATAGGCCTGCCCCTCAGTTTATTCATCTGCAAACTGGTATTTATGGTATCATTCCCAGCAATAACTCTCAAAATGTCAGTGTTTTTATTACGACTCCCAGTCCTTGCTGCTCTGCAACAGCATATTACCTTTCAGTAAGGACACACTTTGATCCGCAAAGCTTTGAATGACAAGTGTAAGTAAGAGCAGTTAATATTTTCAAGTCACTTCTAGAGATTGATTTGGAATATTTGATTTCCTTAACCTGAGCAAACACATCTCCATGCTCACTGCATCTTTGAGCTCAAACACCCACAGTGTGCAGCTTTGTGCTCTAGCACCCAGAGCATTTCCCAAGGTATTTTGCCCTGTGTGAATGC
Source organism: Mohoua ochrocephala (assembly GCA_013398855.1). Lineage (NCBI taxonomy): Eukaryota > Metazoa > Chordata > Aves > Passeriformes > Acanthizidae > Mohoua > Mohoua ochrocephala. Next base: position 208,051 of record VZTA01002803.1, read on the forward strand.
ATTTATTTGTACTTTCCTGTATCACAAGCAGCATGCTTGATTTCAAGTATGGAACTTGATATTTTCCACAACTCTCTCAGAACATATTGAAGACATCTCTGGGTTGGCACCCCATATTTCTAGGAAAAAAAAAAATATCAAGCTTCCAGCACTGCTATATTCTTAGTAAAACACCAAAATCAATGAGATGTCATTTATGAATATTCTTCTGGACTTCCCACTAGATTACATCATCAACATACTCATGTCTCTGTTCAAGTAACCTGCAAATTATTGTGTTAATGTTTTCCTGCCATGTGGTTTTACATTCCACTGAGCCGTAGTCATTAAAGGTAGCTATGCAGCACCCAGAACAGCCTCCAAAGTCTTCGGCTCGCCTGTAAGAAGAATCTTTCACTGCCATACTCTTTCTTGTTTTACTAGATTATCTTACATATAGTATTTTACTACATTACTTTCAGCTACTCTACAAACCCCACAGAAAACCAGTGAAAGGCGTGAGAGAGGAAGGGAATTTATGCCCTCCAGCCAAATTTTCTGACAGTTTTATGCCTGATACATAATTCAGAGCTATACAGGTAACATGTCAGAAGGTCCAGCTGCAGAAATAGGACACAGAAAGAAACTAGTAAAGGAATACACTCTAATTCTAAGAAAAATAGGAACTGCATATGAAAAATCTTAGTAGAGCAGTAGTTGTTTACTGCCCTTTGCAGGTCAGGAGTTCATTGGTTTGGGCAACAGCTCTTGGCTCTTCAGACTTGCTTTAACTTCCTCCTTTGCCATAGGCACACACCAGTGTGATAAAGAGCGAGATGTTTAACCTACAAGATCTCAGGGTCTTATATATGAAGATTAGCTCATGAGCACGACTAAGTTTTTTAACATTGTAGGATTATCAGATGCTATGAAAACAACCACAATAAAAGAAATGTTAAATCAAGTCTACCTAATCCCAACTTATTTGGGATATCCTCTGACACCTAAAATCTAAAGCCTCAGAATCACCCAGTCTAACAGTTCTGCAGGTTTTCCTAAAGCGTGAAAGCCTTTGGATGTCTAAATTAAATTATTTCTCTTAATTTAATCTAGAAGTTATCTTCATCTTTAAATGAACACATACTCAAAGCATGTATTCTAATAAATTGGTAATTATGTCCAACCTAAAACCATCTTGAAGTTCATCTACAGGGATACAGCCACTTAGACCCTAACTAAATCCTTCTTTGGCCTCTGTCTAATTATCTCTAAGAAGCATAAAATCTAGATGAAGTGAACACCACTGTTAGCATCACAGAACTGGTGCAGCACCAAAAACGATGCCATTTCTCACCTGAGATCCTTATGTTCAGATCATTCACTTGGGACCACTTGGACCACTCACTATCATTTTCAGAGAAGGGCTAAAGGGCAGGAGGCAGAGTGGGTAGACTTTTTATAATGGTTCCCCATTACTCACAAGGCAAAATAAATTTAGTTATGGTAGGCAGAACTTATAACCATCTCTCCTCTCAAGCAGATGTCAAAAATTTAACCAAGAGAGAGCCCAAGTTAAGCGCTGGAATTAGGTTGAATGCAACCGATGGAGCCATGCTAGGAAGTATTTACTGATATGACACAAGTCACACACAACTGCGTTATTAAGTCCAAAGACTGCAATTCAAAAAATGTTTTCAGTTAATTAAACAAAATTTCAATAAATTAAATCCCCTCCATAGAAACTAAACCAATCGACTTCACATATAAAACCATCTGTTTGGTGTATGAATCTGAAGGAAAAAGGCTCTTTAAGTGTGCAAGGAAGGTTAATCAAAACTGCATCCCTTCTCTACACACGCTCCCTGAAAATGTGATTAATCCCCTTGCTTTCCTCCCAGATAGCTACAAAAATGGATGCAAGATTGAAGGAACTCCTTTCCATCAGTAATGCAAGAGCTCAGTCACCTCTCAACATTCGGTCCAGAGCCTAACCTTGAGTGGAAATAGCCGAGATTTATAGATAAAGCAAGTGGAAAGACCAGAAAAGAAATGAATCTGTGTATGGGAAAGCCTGACAACCAGCCCTGTGATGAACTGCCAGAGGGCAGAGCTCAGCAGCCGGCTAACAAAGAGTGGACAGTCATGAGGAAAGTCACGGGCACTCCTGCATCAGGCTTGACTAGAAGGATGTTAAACACTAAATTAAAACCTAAGCATTAACCAGAGACCATAGCCATTAACCATATGCAAAGAGAGCTATTTGAGAGCACTTTAAGCCTATCATTCTCTCTTCAAAAGCCGTAATAAAAAAGGCTCCCCATGAATCAGAAAAGGCTGAAATAGTCATCACATCAGTTCAGGAGCCCAATAGCTGCTAGGTGAAAAAAGTAATCTTCAAAAAGGAAATTCAAACTTGTCTTCTCCAACAGCTGTAGGCATCTCTTATGTCCTGGAAGCCAGAAATGTTCAAATCCCTTCAGAAAACAACATCCCAGACATCCAACTGAATGTCTGGGATCTGGTCATTATGTAGATGCCACCACCCACCTGGGGCCTATGCTAATTAAGGACACGTACATATCTTTCCAATTTTAGTTGACTTTGTACTTTGTCGATGTTTTTATTGCATGGCAAAGGCAGGAAAAGCATCATTGTTCATCTTGGTGCAGAATAATCTTTCATGTAATCTTCTTTTCTGGAACTGGGAGTTTTTTTAAGTTAATATGCACATTGTCTGGAATTAATGTATGCACAGCAGTTTTTCAATGCCATTTAAAAGTATTACTCGGGCTCATGCCAGCTAAATATGTTTCAGTAGATTTCAAACCAGATTTCCGCAATGCAATCTCTTTGGAATCGCTTGCGGCAAACATTTGGAAACTTCAGTAGATGTGCAATGTGATTGCCCAGAGTATCTTAGAGTGCTTAACACAACCAGAATAAATGCAAGGAATAAAAGAATTTTCTTGGGTCGCACAACTAGCCCTAAACCTTGAATTTTCTATTGTGATTTCAAAGTACTCAATAGGATTGCCTGGGAGCTAGTCACTAGTGAAATCACATGTGCTTGTGGTAGCTAAGAGCTCCAGTTATCTGTAAATGCATGGTTTCAGTGAGCTCCTCAGAGAACTTCACTGTTTTCAAGCAACTTGAAAGACCTCCAGTTTTCTGAGATTCTGCCCAGTATAATGTGGGAGGAAAGGAAAAAGTTGCCTTTGCACCATCTTTGCAACTTGCTGAATTTATCTACGTCTCTAGGCAGAATTGGCCTGGATATTACAAGAATATATCATGATAAGATAGCCAATGGTCTCAATATATTAGGATTTACAAGGCTAGGCTCAACAAAAAGAGGTCAGGGTACAGTAACCCCTCTGTCAAGCAGCCTTGGGGTGCTGGTCAGTGTAACTACTCTGCCAGTTCTCTGTGAGGCAAGGGACCACACAGCTACCACGCCTACCACCTTGCAATGCAAGAGAAACTTCATCCTGGACTGCTTTTGTCACAAACTTTCTCCTGTGGAGGCATTACTGACAGTTGGCAGAAGCCGAGCTTGATCATTCACAGAAAAAAACCCACATACCTAGCAACAGCTTCCAGGTATAGATGCAATAATTGCTGTATAAATTAATAAATAAATAAGAAATCTAAATAAATAAAATATAAAAAGCAAATCATCATGTTAGAAAGAGGCAGCAAATGGTAATAGGGAGATTAAAAGTGACCACTTCAATTTCAAAAGCTAATATGATAGTAATTCAATGATTGTAGCTTTAATTAAAGTACCAGATCAGTGTACAGAATCAACTGACCTCTCTCAAGCGTTAAGCTAGATAAGTACTAATCTACGTTTTGGGGTCATAAGCAATAAGAACAGGTTTGACCCAGGTGTCCAATATAACACACTTTTTGGAAGCAATATCCACCAGTCTGCTGCAAGATTACTGTGGTTCTAAAACTGCCTGGGAAAGGAAATTCACACAGTGAATTTATCCACAATAAAACTTCATGGCAAGTCTTGCCCCAGACGGTGAAGAAATAAAGAAATCAATTTCTGTGGTTCAATGTCAAAATCACTGCAGCAATACAAATATCACAGTGGTTTGGTTTTCCCCCAACCCTTAACATACCTTCCTCTATTTATTCTTCTCTCTTCTTTTGGCTAGGTATTCCCTGAGGCAAGGGAAACTAACAACTTGCTTACACTTCAGTTTGATAGGACTGCCATTCTCTTTCCATAAGCCCAGAGAGAACACAGTGAGACACCCACCCTCCAGCACGTCACATTAAGCCCCTTCACCACTTGATAGCATGGAGATGAGGGAATGTAGTCCACAGCAATCAGCTCCCAGAAAAGCAGCACTTCTGCACCCATCTTGCTCCATAGGACCCAGCTGCCCTATTTCCCACTCCTTCATGTGGCAGAGGCTCACAGGTCTGGGGAGTAGGTTCCCAGCCACCTCGCTACACTCAGGTCCTGCGCAGGACCCAGAGCAGACAGGCAGCAGCAACTCTATTTCCTCATTTGAAGTATCCAGCCTTGCTCCCAGTCTCCCACAGCCCTTCACATTTGCTGTGACCCAGCAGCCTGATTTCACAGAAATGTTAGGAAGTGAATTATGCTTCCACCAAAATGATCCTCAGACTTCACACTCCGGCATACATCGATATTGCAGCCTGCAGAGCAGCGCATTGGTATCTGTCCCAGCTCTAAATAAGCCAGCTGAGATACTGGAATTAGTTAGAACAGCATGGTGTTGCCCACAGGTTAACTTCTTCTTCCCAAGGGGATAAATCAGCCTACAGCAAACATATCCTTGACTGCAATCTACATGCAGAACTGTGCCTCCCTGCTGTCCAGCACGCTGTCAGAAAAGATTCCCTCAGAAACTGAAACAGAATAGTTCTGATCTCTGCAGCTCATTTCAGCCCTAACTGTCCCATACCAGAGGCAGAAAGTGGCAATAAGTAAATTCGGTATTGGTTGAGTTTCTCCTTCCCCTGAGATGACATTCTCCCTGGGGGTCTCCAACCAGCCAAGGCAACATGCAGCACAGAAGGGCATTAGACTGGACAAACTGTTCTGCTGTGTAATCAAGTGTTTAAATGGACCCTGTAAGTAGGCTACAGTGCACATGTGCGCAGTCCCATAAATATTAATATACCTGTAAAATGATTAGGCACCATTTAGTCCTCAAAAGAGCACCATTGTTAGAACTAGGGTTTCCCCATCATTTTTGTAACGAGGCAGAAGCAAAGCACAGAATAGGCCATATATGACAAATACTGTAACATCATTATTAATCTCAGCTCCTTGGTGTGACATGGTAGATGGAACAAGAGATCAATGATGAGAACACTAGACTTGAATCTCTGACCAGTCTCAAGTCCTTCTAAAACTTTCCCAAGGCTTACAATTGCACATACAACCTCTTCCAAGCAGTGTCATGTCTTCATGAGTTTCTTACCAAAAGAGTAGCAGTAAATTCAAATCTGTCATGGATAGGCAGCAATTTGGTAGCAAATAACTTCTTTGATTAATAATCTCTTTTACTGAAACTGGGCAAGTGCTGCTTATGTGCTTCTACAAATTGTTTGTTCTACACCAGTTACACAACAATTATTTTGTGCTGATATTTGTTTAACCTGTGAAGAGTCAGCAGCAGTTTACTGTGAATCTTTAAAATTTCACCTTTCAGCTACAGCGGTTAATTCTGACGGAATATCACTTTCTGTTTATAGGAGAGTAGGTCTAACTCCTTGGATCAGCTCCCTAATGAGGAACCTAACAACCTTCAAAAACCTGCTGGATTTCTTAGGGATTCCTGATAGTAAATATGTTTGCTAGAATAACTGGAAAACAAACATGAAAGTGAAAAGAAAATAGGCAGAATCCATGGGGTTATTTGCCCAGTGAACATTCATAGGCAAATGAATGCAAATGCAAACCTTCCACAATACTTTAGCTCTTACGAATATACAATAAAACACTGAATAAAAATGTGTCATTATAATCTACACATTTAAATTTCTTTTCCTGCTTGTTAAACTATATTAATTCAAAAAAGCTTTTATCTCTAAGGAAAGGTGGGTGAGACAGCACAGGAGAGAAGGTAGGAGTAAGTCTGTAAAGAAGAGGAAAAATACCAAACATATTCAATGAGAACAGGAGCAGAGAAGATGGGACGGGAAGCAATTAGAGGTGAATAAGGCAATTAAATGTGGATTAAACTACTTGTGGTAATGAACTACATCTATTGAGTTTGCATTGGAAGCAAAATGGGAGGGTGGGAATGGCAGTAGTGCTTCTTGTTCTCATCCTGAGTTTAAAGGTGCCTCCTTATGACCTGCTGTCCTGATGTTCACCAGTCCATAAATTCCACTCATTTTCACCTACAATATTCGTAATATGTTTTTAAAACTTCTAGACCAGACATTTGCATTTGCACCTTCCCTTTCCAATGTACCTTAATTCAACTATAAGGGAATTTTTTTAAAATAGAATTCTTAAAAAGTAACTCCATTAAGCTCATAGTTTAAGCTTAGTCTCAAATCCAGCAATAATGTCCTCTCAGTCATCTGTGTTTAAATCACGGGAAAAAAGAGTAGCAGGAACAAAACCAAACCTCATATAGTAAAACTAAAATCTTTATTCTGAAAATGCATCACCAAGTTATCCTAAACATAAGTAACACATACCCATGGGTGAGAACACAATTCTCCCACCTAAAATATTCATAAATTAATCTATGCTAATACACATAGGAAAAAAATCAGATCCTCTGACATTTGAGGTTTTTTTATATATATATGTGTGTGTGTGTATATATATATATATATATATAAACCACACAACTTTTAAAAACAAGGAAAGAGCCCTGAGTCTTCCAGGAAGGAATATGAAACATCTTTGATCATGTCCCTCATGACTATCACTTGGGACATAAAACAGCGATGTCTCACTGGTTGACAGAATGTTAAAATCCATGCTCCCTTGTATCCCCGGCTGCAGCGAAGCTCTCTCAGCTACTGTACGTCATAGAATCATGGAATGGTTTGGGTTGGAAGGGACCTTAAAGATCACCTAGTTCCAAATCCCCTTCCAGGGACAGGGACAGGGACAGGGACAGGGACAGGGACAGGGACAGGGACACCTTCTACTAGACCAGGCTACTCAGAGCTCTCTCCAGTCTGGCCTAAAGTACTTGGGGAGACCGACAACATTTCTCAGCAACCTGTTCCAGTGCCTCACTACCCTCACAGTAAATAATTTTTTCCTAACATCTGATCTAAACTTACCCACTTTCAATTTGAAGCCATTGCCCCTCGTCCCATCACTACATGCTCTTGTAAAAAGTCCCTCTTCCAGCTTTCTTCTAGGCTTCCTTCAGCAAGTGGAAGGCCACAAAGCCCTCTCTTTTCCAGAATGAACAAACCCAACACTCTTAGCCTTTCCTCATGCTTTTCCTTTCCTGCTCTGATCTGTTCATCCCCTGGACTGATACCAGAGGTTGCCCTGACCCAGAGGCAGAACCCTGCACTTGCTTAAGTCTACTGAAATTCCCATGGGCCCACTTCTCAAGCTTGTCCATTTAGCCTTCAAAAGGTTAACAAAACTGGTGACATGCAGACACAGTAAAAAATTAATCATGCTTCCAGTTCCACCCAATCAGCCTACATATTTGCATTAACTAGGTTTACTAGTGAGCAGTGTTGTCAGAGATAGTTGCATTTCCTCTTGGAAATGATCACATTCTTTTAAAAGGAAAGAGAAATTCCTGTGTTAAGTTGCTGCCAAATCCCCAGGCTGCCCATTAACAACCGATGTCCCGAAAACCTCCAAGGGACATAAAGTGTACACAACAGTCATATATTGCAATTCCAGAAATGGATGTGAACCCATGGAAGACATCTATATGTACCAATTTTGGATATATAAATGCAAGCAAAAAAAGGCAAATACTCCAGATGGAGCTGGCCAATGTTTCACATACCACTTGGCATTTGTGAAGTCCTGGCAATTTTTGAAATCGATGCCAAGGAGGTGGATCAGGTGGATGTGAGATGGAAGTCAGCAGAGCAATTTGGGACTCAGCTCAAATCCTAATACACTACACAGGAGAAACCACAATGCGCAAACTCAGAGATATGATGGATGAGAAAGAAAGATGCAATCACAAAGCTCATTATCCAAGGCAGCATATATTTATGCCAGATGAAAGTCCTTCCTGGGAACAATTCGTAATCCTCAACTCTTTCATAAAGATGACCACATCTGAGTTCCTTCATCTGAGTTCCTTCATTTAGAGCCAGAAACAATGGAGACATCTTTTAACCGCTTTGAGGAGTGGATTTTCTATTCCACTCCCTTCCGCCTCCAAGTTCCTGAATTGAGTATGGCTAGAGACATGCTGCTGTTCCACCTAAATTTCTATCATTTTCTTTCCATATTGACATATTGGAAATGTTACGGAGTTCCCCTAAGTTAAACCAGAACCATGGTGGTGTTCATACCTAGCATCTTCTGACCACCTATGCTTACACTAATAACATATTCATTTAATCGCTGCCAGCTGCCAAAGTTGAATCTTTTCAAGAACTTGCAGACTAAAACAGTAAAAAACTTTGCAAAGCCAATTAACAAATATATTAAACTAAGAAAAAAGCTCATTTATGCACACTAATGATGTCACCAATTTCAACTTAATTTCTGAACAAATATTATTATCAATTAATAATGCATGCCACTTACAGAGCTCTTTTCATCTTGAAAGAGATTTATGAACATTAACTAATTAAATTGCCTGATCTTTTTCATTGTAATTCTACATATATATGTGTGTGTATATATATATATGTAAAATTGGGGTCCAGGAAGGGAAAGGCCATTAGGTGCCTAGAGACTTCAGAACTACAAAGGCAACAGCAGAAAATTCGTTCAATTTACGCACAAGCTGCTGCTTCTTCCTAATGAATGTTTTTCATCTTGAAAGAAGCTCCCATCCAGGCCAAATGACCAGCAGAGGACACTCCCATTACAGCAAACTCTTTCCAAGGTTGTTCCAGCACATAAGACCAAATTTAACCTGCTGGTACTATTTTTATGCCATTTAAGGCACAGCCATCTTCTTTGCCCTGTGACCTCTCTGGGGTTTTGGGGTTTGGGGTTTTTTTTGGGGGAGTGGGGGTTGTTTGCTTGTTTGTCTAATGAGAAGGATTTCCTAATTCATCTAAGTCATCTTAGAAGATGGACAAATATCTTGTCTGTACAGTTAATGGCTGTAACTATGCAAAATAATATTCCTGTTCTAGAGGTCAACACTGAAATATTTTAACTCAACATGCAATCACTTTTGCCTCTTTTTCATATATGGTTCAGCCTTGAAAGACAACTCTGTTGGGGCTACCAGGTAACTCCTGTAAACAGAATGCACGAATCCCTAAGGGAATACAGCATTTATCGGCTAAATTTATGCTTTTCTCAGTCTTGAGAAAAGAGCTTGTAATTCATATATCAGTTAAATACTTTATGTAATTGAGCAGTTTTACATATATTTAGGCTAGAAAGTTGTTGAAATGCTTATGCAACCTTTTTAAAGGATTTTTCTTTTTCACTGCCAGATAAAGGATTATCAGATGAATTATATATAACAATGATGGCACTGTAGGACAGGTTTTATCAAAGATCATTACAGTCACTAAAAATACCACAGAAATTCACATGCTCCATCCTTGTGTAAAGTTGTTAATCGAAACTAGAGATGTGAAGATGCATCAGTCTAATAAATATGAAATCTCAAATGTTTTTACACCCTCAGGAATGATTTCTCTTGATAACAACCGCCAGATAGGAATGATTATCTTACCGACACTACCTGAAATGCAAATTCTATGAATTCTGAAAAAAAAATAGTGTGACCTACTTACAACTATGGTGAAATATACCTTCACACTGAAATATAAAAGTTTGATATATAGGAAATACATGCTCTGGCATATTTTTTCAGGATTTTTTATTCTTATTTTAATGCATTTTCAATAATTTTATTAGAATGAGTGATGCACCTGTAGTTTGTGACAACATAGACATCATATCACAATTTCAGGGAATTGTTGCCTTCATAGATGATGGGCCTAAATTTCAGAAATCATAATGCTTTGGATGGTTTATTAGTTTCTGCATATTTTTCATATAAACAGATTTACGATCACGTTACATTTTAGCACTGCCATTAAGAAAATATGATTTTTATAGTTCTAGACACACTTGGAGTAACCCAACGTGCTTTACATATTTATGAGGGATTTTCAGTTACAGTGTACTCATTAAAAACTAGCACCCAAGCCTAGACATTAATAAATGTTTTAATTAAGATGGGAATATCATCTGGGATGAAAAATATATTCCCTATCCTTCTCCAAGAACTCCAGAAACACTAATATGATTATTATAACCAATAGTGCTGGTTATTTTTATGCCTGCAGCAACTACAGTTCCCAACAACAGAAGACAACCCTTTGCATCAGGTGCTGCATAAACAGGTACCAATGTGCAATAAAGATACAGTACTTGTCATGGGATGTTGTAAGTAATTAATAGGAGACAAATTCAACCAAGGCATGTAGCACATTTTCACCTTCAACTGCTACAGAAGCAGATTGAGCAGGAGGTTTCAGCTGGGTATCTCACTAGAAAAATAGAATCATAGAATACTAGAATGGATGAGTTTGGAAGGGACCTTAAAGAGCATGTAGTTCAAATGCCCCCACCATGGACAGGGACGCCTTCCACAAGACCAGGTTGCTCAAAGCCCCATCCAGCCTGGCCTTGAACACTTCCAGGGATGGGGCATCCACACCTTCTCCTCACCATTCTCACAGTAAAGAATTTCTTCCTTATATCTAATCTAAACTTATTGCCTTTCAGTTTAAATCCATTATCCCTTGTCCTATCACTACACACTCTTGTGAAGAGTTCCTCTCTACCTTTGTTGTAGCACCTTTAGGTAATGGAAGGTGCTCTAAGATCTCCCTGGAGTCTTTTCTTCTCCAGGCTGAACAAACCCGACTTTCTCAGCCTGTCTTCATAGAAGAGGCAGTCCAGACCTCTGATCATCATCATGGCCTCCTCAAGACTTGCTCCAACAGGTCCACATCTTTCTTATGTTGGGGCCCCAGGGTGGAACACTTCACTCCTGGTGGGGTCTCATGAGAGCAGAGTAGAGGGGGAGAATCACCTCCCTCAACCTGCTGGCCACACTTCCTCTGACGTAGCCCAGGGTACAGCTGGCTTTACGGGCTGGGAGCACACATTGATGAGGCATATTGAGCTTTATGTCGTGTTTTAGAGTCCTTTACCACCACTCCCAGGGCTCTGTAATCCTTCTTGACACTCTTAGATGGCTCCTGACCGTTTCAATGGTGGCCCAGGAGTAGCTCCTCCACCAGAGCGGGTCCGTTGCCTTTTTGTGCCACAGGAGAAAGGTCCAGGCACTTCCTGCAGTCAAGGTCTCGGCTGCATCCTGTCTCTTCAGCAGCTCCATCTGGGTGGAAGCATCAGCCACCGCTGGGGTGGATGGTGCAGGCCCCTCAGACAGAGCTGCTTTGCTCTCAGAGGAAGTTCCATCATTCTGCATGGGGAGGCAGGTGGGATGCGTGGCCGTGGCCACTGCAAATGGCCACAGAATGGTGTCCAGTTGCCACATTATGTGGACTTCAAGTGTCCCTATTTGGCCAGTAGAATGTCCCATTCTGCACACCCTCCTATGCAAACCGCTGTGCCATGACCTGTCTGCCCATCCTGGTTGCAGCATTCCTGTTGTTGTATCCTACAACAACCTGATGATGTATCCTACAGGATCATTATCACCCTACAAGATGCAGTATCCTACTGCATCATCATCACCCAGAACTGCATTGGGGGGCACACACAATCAAACCTTGATGCAATACAGCACCTGAGTCTCCTGACCTAGAGAAATGAACACATATTACCATAGTAATGGCTAAAGGTTGGCTATTGCAGTTCACACTAAAAAGACATCATTTTGAGCAACAACTTTTATTGAAGACATAACTAAAATGAATTGCAAATGGTTGAGTGTCACTGTCAAAGACTGGGTTACACAAAAGCTACAGTGAAGGAAAAGAAAACTGCTAACATACAAAGGCAGAATGCCACTCTTAGATAATGAGAGATTTCAGCATTCCCCTGCTTTTTTCTGTCCATATCCTGGCACTGGTTTCAGAGCTTTTCTTCTTCTATATCTCCTATATGTTCACATCAGTCTGTGAATACCATGGTAACGTTTCCTCTGAATGCCACTGCATCACTGCCACCCCCAGAAAAATTCTCATTCACCATCCTTGACTGTTCAGCCTCCAGATTTCAACATATACTGATTCTGACTGCCTACTTCCAACACGGAAAGAAAAGTAATCTCACACCCAAATATCTGTCCCACCCACCAGCAGTTCCTTTAATTTCTGTATTTAAGGATTTAGTTCTCCGTTACTGCCTTCCGAACTTAAACGCTACTGATGTTATGTTTTAGTGTGTTTGTTGTGCATAATATTGTATAACACTTAGTATAAGACAGCTTCAGTAGGTGCTAGAGGATTTTAGATAGGAAAGCCTGCACATAAAAAATATCATTATTGTTGGTCACAATCCACTGACTTAAACAGGAACTCATCTGCCCCAAGAGATTCGCAAAATCAAGCATTTAATGGCCATCACATTACTTTCAGTGGCTGACAACTCCCTGAAAAGTATACATTCCAAGTAAGAGCTTTCCCCTTTTCCACTGCCAACACAATAACCAGCTCAGTCAGCTGGGCTATGTCCCTTTACCTTTTTGAATTGAACAGGGAGAACGACTATTCTCAGCAACCAGAAGAGGGAAGATACTGTGTAGGAGAGAGCCTGCTTACTGATGTGAAATGAAGCTATTCCATCGATTTCAGTGACACTTCTGCCTTTTACAGAAGAAGGAAATTTGGCCAAGACAGCCTTCAGCCATCTGAAAAGCACTGCACAAGTCACAGTTGTCCTCTGGGAGCAAGATCCCCTGTCTTTCATGTCAGCCACTGCTTATTGAGTCAAACCAGCTTTCTGCCACACTTAACATTCAAAACATTACAGGCAAACTATCTCCTGCATCCACATCAGTGGCTGGTTGACAAAGTCTCTAATATTGATTTTCTTACCAAAAATTGAAAACCTGTCAGTCTGAACACTGACTCTCCCCTTGACTCCCAACACAGCTCCAAGTTAGCTAAGGTGAAATCCACACAACTGCTAAAGGTGGTAGCAGGACACTCACTTTGTGTTTTCAGAGAATCACAGAATGTTCTGAGTTGGAAGGGACCCGCAGGGATCATCGAGTCCAACTCTTCAGTGAATGGCCCATACAGGGAATTGAACACAGCCTGGGTGTTATAAGCACCATATTCTAACCAACGGCGCTCATCTCTGAAAGAGCTGACTGAAAAGAGCTCTTCAGGGAAAATTACAATCCCTTCTGCTGAGAGGGAAAGGATTTTCTTCTTAAACCTTTATTGATTCCAGCTTGAAAAACACTTAGATTCCATGTTAAGGAAATTACACTGAAATGTTTACTATTGTAATGCACAAAAGGTTCTTTCAATATTTTAAGTTATCCACTGAAAAACTGAATGTGATCCTAATTTCATTTATTAAAGAAAAATAAAAATTCAAAGGTAAATAGACATAGGCTATTAGGGTTTTTCCTACTCTGGTAAAAAAAATTCAACATCTGCATACTTGTACTGGTTTTGGCTGGCACAGAGTTAAATTTCTTCATAGTAGTTTTTATGGGGCTGCCTTTTGGATTTGTGCTGGAAACAGTGTTGATAACACAGGGATGTTTTAGTTACTGCTGAGCAGTGCTCACACAGAGCTGAGGCCTTTTCTGCTCCTCACCCCACCCCACCAGTGAGGTAACTGGGGGTGCACAAGGAGTTGGGAGGGGGCATAGCCAAGGCAGCTGATCCCAAATGATCACAGGGATATTTCAGACCATATGACACCATGCTCAGCAATGGAAGCTCCAGGAAGAAGAAGGAAGTGGGAGATACTCAGAGAGACGGTGTTTGTCTTCCCAGGTCACCACTACTCATGATGGGGCCCTGCTCTCCCGGAGGCGGCTGAACACCTGCCTGCCCGTGGGAAGTGGTGAATGAATTCCTTGTTCTGTTTTACTTAAAAAGCACCTTTTGCTTTCCCTATTGAACTGTCTTTACTGCCACCCACAAGTTTGCTTTTACGCTGCTGATTATTTCCCCCATCCAACTAGAGGAAGAAGACCAAGCAGCTGTGGGGCTCACCTGCCCACTAGGATTATACCATGACAATATTAAATATGATCCAGAGAAATACAGCTTTGTCTGGATCTGAGAATAAATCCATATGCAAATTGGGATGTCTCTTTGAGACTCTCCTTCTCATTTAAGCCTTGTTCCCATCCTTTATTCTCCGTCAGTCTGGTGGAAATAGCAACACAGAAAGGGAAAACATACACAAAACAACAAAGATTGGACTCCAGAGATTTAGTGGCCAATATTCCTCTGGTAAGTTTGAAAGCTTTAGTTTTTGACTTGTACTAAAAGAATCAAAAAAAGTGGTTTCAGACCACTTACATCCCTCCTGGTGGATCACAGATAGTAGCACAGATAGGAGACCTGTGTTTTTTGCAGCATGGGTACAGGGTAATATCTCCTTTTTGAGGGATAGATGGGATTGCCTAAAACTTGTGAAAAAGGGAAGAACACTCATGCAGGGAATGTCTATATGGGAATGACTCACAGTTTCCAGATCCAAACTGCTTTATTCAGGCTATGCTTGTATCAGGAATTAAAATGGGGCTCGTGTCCATACAAGTACATGCATACTGATCAAATGTTAAATGACCCACTTGGTTCTGGCAAACCAGAATTCTCCCAGACACAGCCTGGGCATGATCTGGGAGTTAGTATGGATCACAGACCACTTCCAGCTTGGGCTCTCTGGACACGACTGCTGTCTCTGTCTCAGGCTGGTGAGAGACCTTTGCTCCATGGATGCAAATCACACTGTGGCAGGCTGGGTCAGGGCCAGAAAACAGTTGCTGGCCATTTTCATTTGTTTATTAGCATACTAACCTCTGAGCATCTGCTCATATCATGTGTATAGTGAAAAAAGAAATATTCCTTGATGTATATTCCAGCACACATTAAAACATTCATCCTCAGAAATTTCTCTTGGGGCCCAGTTGTATGGCAAAGCACACCAAGATCCCAGCTGGGATCACAGAGCCTCACACCAGTGATGAAATCCTCTCTTTCCTTGCAAGAACAAGGAAATTCCTGGTTTTATTTGTGAAGGAGAACACTAAGTTTTAAATCACATCCCTGTGAAAACAAAGTCTTGAAACTCAGCCTATTCTCCATCCTGTTAGAGACCCTTGAGAGTTACTTATCCTCACCTCTCCAGAAAAATCCCTGCAAACCATTCCTACCTATATGGTTGCCATTGAGAGGGTTTGGGGTGTAATTAGTAACCCACAAGGATCCAGGAAAGTGCCATTCTGACAGGAACAGAAAGGCACAAAAGATTGCTAGATGTATCAAGACATCACACTGTATATTACAAACTTGTGCTGCAGACAGAGAGAACTGAAAAGAAAGAGAGAAAGCTGTACGGCAACAGCAAGAGAAAATTCAGAGAAGATTCTTGGTCTCACAAGGATGCAGGCCAAACAAATCAACTCCAGACACTGGATGAACTACAGCATTTTCTGTCTCTTCTGTAACAAGTCAGAGACACAGGACACAATTTACACCCAAGTCTGAATTTTACTTAAAAACAGGTGGAAAGTTCAAGATTAAGATTCTTATCCTGATCCAGAGCCACATTAATCATTAAAAAACAAAAATCCCCAAGAGTAAGTGTATGAAAAACAACCACTCAGAAGTACAGGATTTTGACACTAAACAGATACAGCGTTCTAACATTCTTCTCTGCATCAACCTACCAGTGAGACCAGATCTCAAGTGCCTCCGTGCCAAGTCTTTGCAGCAATGCCAAGTTGCACAAAGCAATTCAGCAGAGGCAAGGAGTCCTGTTTCAGTTGCTGCAAGTTCCAAAGTTTAAGGACTCAGATGATAAATTGTCAAAATCAAGTTTGTTTGCTCAGCATCATTTTGGCATTTCTATCTAAATGCATAATACCAGTCTCTCTGGCATGGTTCTGCTCTATCTTTTCACAGTATCAGCTTTTAAAAAACTCAGAAATTTTGAAATGGAAAAGTGACATCACATGGTAACACACTGAACATCCCCTCCCCAGCTCAGCACCACAGTCAGAGCCGTTAAAGCCCTACCAGTATCCCCTGACACTTGGATGATGTGTATCAGCCGTGAGAGTGATGAAGACAAATACTTTTCTACAAGTGTTCATGGCTACTTGCTGTATCAAATAATAATCAGGACTCTGCAGAGGAGTTTTTTTCCCAGAGGCTCTCATCTGAATTCCCAGACACTTGTGACAGAGGTAGAATATTAGCTAGTAGTAATCAGAGAGATTTCCTATCCATGGAATCATGATGAGCATTTGGACATGTGATCTTTGGACAACAAAAGCAGCAGACAACTTTTTACATATGGAGATAGCCTCCTGAAGAGACCAGAAACGAAGCAGCTCCCACTAGAATTTGGAAAGGAGCCATTTGAGTAGAGAACAATGTCAGGTAATTCATCCCATTCTGACTTCTGTTAGAGGAAAAAGACCAACAACCAGTTCATTATAGCTGAAGTGGCAACAAAAGAGTTCATCCTCGCTGACTTAGCCAACACTCCCTACTGTTTGTCTTTGGTTCCACTGAACTCATTGCTTAATATAAAGAGCTTCCACAGGCTTTTCTTTCCTACTTCCGTGCCTTTGACCCTGCTTCTCCTAAGCAAGTTTTTGACATATACATTGAAGCATGGCTTAATGATGAAACAGAGCTGTCAATTAACAGAAAGTTCTTATCTTTGAAGTCTTGTCAACCCCTGAAGGATATGCTTTTACTTAGTGTTAAATGAACCTGTGGAAGCATTTTATGGATGGCAAATAAAATAGAAAGTCTTTTAGGAAGCTGAAACCTTGCAGTCCCAGATAAATAAATCATGTGGACTCTATGAAGATTCAAAGACTGAAGAAAATATTCTGATTTACTGTGAGGGTTTGGGTACTGACTAGACATTTGCATGAAATTCATCCTTTGAAACCAAAGTTGGAGCTATTCTGGGAAGTACTCTCTCATGAATAAAAAACAACAGAGGAAGAGTATAAAATAGTCAGCTATATGCTCCCACAAACCCCATCATCACGGTAGTTATTTTTCTCTAGGTTCCTTGATACAAAGAATCACACTGACAGGTAAAAGGTAAAATTGAGGAGACAGTAAAATTCTCAAAAAGTGTGTCTTCAAAAGACCACCGTGTCCAATGTGCTCAGCATAGATTCTGGTAGCCAAAGCAACTGGCAAAATGCCGTCTACAAATCCAGCACTGGAAGTATAGACAAGGTCACATGGGTGCAGTTGTGCTGGCAGCTCCACCTGGAAGGGCGGGGACAAGATTAAACAACTTGATGGTTTTGACACTGTCTGAAAGATGGAGACAGCTTCATGCTCAGATGGGCTTGCATATGCTCTGAGCTGGCCCCGGTCCTGAGCTCTGAATACCTCAGGAGACCTTTTGAAAGGTGACTCGTCCAGCAGCACCACATAACAGAGCCACCACAAGGACACCAGTCCTCCTCCAATAAAATCAGCACTAACAGGCAAATGAGGAGTCCATCTGTTGTTTCTAAGGTAAAAAAAAGTACTACTTTTCCACACTCTTTTTGAGTCAAACTTAAATCAGTCTACTCTGACCCGCCTTCTAGTGACAGTCACAATAATGCTCTTACTTTAACCTGTGTTCTGGGGAACCCAGAACACAGCCTTCAAATGCTGCCATGACAGCCAGCGAAAAGATGTCACATGTTTTTCTGTGTTTCTGATTTCAAAAGGACTTGCTCCACTAGGTTACCATGCTTTCTAACATTAACACAGCTTTAGGTGAGTAAGAAAAAACTATTATAGCACAACAGTCTTGACTTAGACTAAAACGGAGGTATGTTTTCCTTTCTCTCCAATTATAGCAGCTCTTCAGTCTCTTTCCCAGTTGTCCTTTACTGCCATAACTATCTTCTTTCCTTCCATTTTTTTCCTTATCACCAAGTTTGTTTCCCTCATTAGAAGACCTTCTGCCCAGATTAGAAGCTTTTTTTCCTTGATGGCTAAAATTGTTTATTTATCAAGATACACATTTTCTGTCTCCTTTATGTTATTCTTCAGCCCTTTTACCTTAACAGTTCTTCGTGTTCCACATCTGCCTCCTTCCATAACAGCTGAACTGTTTGACTCAGGTTTGAGAAATAAGTTCTTGTTATTTTATTGTTCTGATTTATTATTCTTTTATTCCAGGTCATTTTGACTAACCTGTATTCAGAAGATAGCTAGCTATAGCTAGGTGGTTTTAAAGAGATAAGCAACTCTATTGTAAGCAATAAGGAAATTCAACTTTCTGTCTCCTTTGTCAAGTAATACAAGAGTAAATGTTCTAATTACCTTATAGGTTAGGTCAGTCATTATCCTAAGGCATTACTATCCTCTTAGATTATTAGGTGAGGACCATAAGATTTAAAGATATTGACCAGGCCAAGGCTAGACTTAACGTTATTGTTTACTGTACGTGCACATTCTCCCAGGAGCATCTGGAAGAATTACTTTTTCCAGTAGTAATAAAGCAGAGAAGATACGAGTAAATAATTAGAGCTCTTGAATGCAATGTACCAGCTTTCCAGTCCGCAGCACATGATGGCTAATTATACCCGTGGCTGGAGCTGCAGACTGAAAACACTTCTCCTGTTCCGAGTACAGATGAGATTCCTACGAACGGGATGAAAAGGTTTGCTTTTAGCTCAGACCTGCTACGATGACCTCCACATTTATGAACGACACTGGAGGGAGCTACTAACAATCCAAAACAGAGAGCTCAAAATACAGAATATTTTGCAGGAATATTGCTTTGGGCATTTATCTACCTTCAGCACTTGGTGTGATACCAGGAACACAAAAAAGCGAACCGATGTGAGACAATGCAAGCAACATATCCAAAAGCCAAGCATGGGAGGCGTTATGACAGTTCTATGCACCATGAGTGCTTTTTAGTTAATCTTTTGTAGCTTTCCAGGAGACGGATGATGAAAAAGAAAAAGCTGATGAAAGAAAGTGTGTTATTCTTGTAAAGCACAGACCAAACTTCTAGACTTTCAAAAAACTTCTTCAAATTTTTCCTGACAATTCATTACAGCAAGATGAAAATGACAGCTTGATTGTAAGGAATTCACCAGAAGATCCTAGCCATAGAAAATGTTACTTCATACTTTATTAAAAAAAAAACAGTTTCCCAGTAATAATGGGGAAAATGTTCATTGCTTACATGTATTTCCAACCCCTAAAAAATCTTCTGGGCTGTAGAAGCTACAAAGAAAAAAAAGAGTTAATCAGTGGTATAAGCTTTCTGAGTATTTAATTTAAAAGGTCAGCCCTTAGCAGGAAATACACTGTAAAATTACCTATCTGTTCATAATAAAGATCTAACTATGCAGTTATAATCTCTGTGATATCTCAGCAGCTATTGAACCATGTAAATACAAAAAGATTGAAAATAAAAAAGTATTTTCCATTGTTCCTTGCTCTTTTATGTTTGTCTAAGCTTCTTCCGTAAGGAGGGGGAAAAACCCTTCAATCCCCTTTTCTTTTCTAAGTAAAAGATCAACAAATCTAAGTGAAGCAACAATCTCTACCCTAATTCTCCTCTTTTATTTGTGCAAGAGAAAAAGAAGAAAAGAGGTAAGGAGTGAAGGGCTATCTCATTGTAACGATGCTTACTTAGCTCTTTGTAAGTCAAATCAAATCCAAATATGAACACCACTTTAAAATCAGTCGGGATGAAAGTGCAGGAGAAACATTATTTAAAGCTCTTACAGAAGAGTTTTTAAGTAGAAGTGACCTTGATTTTCTTCCTTCCCAAGAGCATAGCCCTTCCAAATGGGACAAGCTTCCTTATGTCTTTACTTCCTGTATAGAGACTGAATAACTATATTTAATGAGTTTTGTAAGTGTAGGGAAAATATAGGTGGGAACTGTAAGAAAGGATGAACTCACAGAATCAGAGGAAGCAGTCAACACATTAAATAATATTTTTCATTCAATTTTTTCTAAATAAAATTCAGAGGCTTAATAACAGTCTGCAGAAAGATAATGAAGAAGCAATGGGAATGTTTTGCGCAAGTGACCTCTTCCCCCTTCTCTTGATACAACAGCAGCAACCCTGTTCTATTTCATATCCATTCAAACAGAACAAGTTCCTCCTGGAGTGTGAAGTAAACAGAAGCTCACCATTCCAGGAAAACTCAGATGATCTCTGCTTGTGTCTCTTGGTGATCAGGTACAGGTTATTAGCTTAGCTTTAGTTCAGACAAGCCCGGCAGTAGATCACTTGGAAAACTGCTCCAGGTGACTAGCAACCCATCTGTCATTCACTTGCTCCTTTCTCTGCTCCTGTTAATTTACTACTCCTGCTCTTCCCTTCCCACCTACGTTGTCCCTTCTATAATTCATTTACACAAGCTATTCAAAAACAATTTCCTCAGAGTTTAACCTAATTTCTTTATTCCACTGCTAATAATTGTTTTACGTAACAACTAAAAGTTATTTCAACCTCTGCACTGCCTGCTCTGTCCAGAGATTAACCTTCCAATAAGTTACAACAAGTAACAACACAGGGTAGCTACTGGTTAAAAACTACTGAACATTCTTCATTTATGATGTAAATAACAAAGTAACTGATAGTGTTGGAAAGAAAACAAGGTGAACCTGTCAAAGTAAATGAGACTGGTATTTCTTTCATATCATTCATAATAGATGTATTTTTTTTTCTTCAGCCACCTTAGCCTAAGTGATGTGCAGGACTTTCTCTTTGGCAAAGAAAGCAGGAGGTATAACTACCATAAAACTAGTTCCATAGTTATAGAAATGCCAAAAGTACAATGGGAAGAGATGAAAAGAGGCTAAGGAAAACATAACAAGACAAAAAGCTGGTAACTAAACCCTTACAGTGATACTGCTTGCTGAGTTAACATATGTTTTTGTCTTCTTGTGGAATACACTGTACAATTAAAGCCATTCTCGGGGGTTTTTTACTCTTTTTATTTTTTATTACTTTTTTTTTTGTAATCAGTGTAAATTGAAAAGGCTTGTAACCTCATAAATCACTGACTGTGATTTTCTTTTCTGCAATACAGCTATGACAATCTGGTAGAGATAGTGCATTATTGCCACCAACTCATCAGCTTTTCTCTTACTCTTGCCCTGGAACAGAACTAATAGAATCCTGAGAATCATAAGGAAAAACCATGCAGGTACATGAGAAGTCATATTTTTGTGTTATTATAATTCTAAAGCTGAATAGTAGGAAAATAGGCTCATAGTTCTTATGGGAAAACAAATAGCCCTATCTTTCCACATTTTAGGAATAAAACAGCAGTATAGATTTTCAGTTCAGACTATTTAACCAAAGCTCCATTTGAGTCTCCGTATTTACTAAAACTACCCCTGAATATCCCTCAATCTTCCTTAGTCTCTGTAAACATCATTAAAGTGCATTTCTTCTCCCATGTCTGCCCAAACTTACTTCATCTCAGTAGATAGGTGTGATAATGGTAATCAGAATTCCAGACTCCAAATATTTTTCAGAATAATACTGTGATACATAATCATAAAAATAATTTTCAAGTAAAAATTCTGGGACATATTATTCCATCATTTTAAAGAGAGCTTGTAATTGATCTTTCTTTGAAAGTCATTTTACCTGACTTCCTAGACTTACCACAATTCACTGTCTTCACCTAATTTTAGTTAAATTTCTATGTGAACTCCTGACGGCTGCAGCATCCTCTTCTCTGACCCCATATTTTATCCTCCAGGTCTGAGAAATGCATCTGCCAGTAACACTTTTCTTTCTTATTGCTTTAATTATGCCACTCATTCCCTCGGGTTTCTCCCTTAACTCATTACATTCGTCTCCTTCAAAGCCCTGTGGAGTTCTGCTCTTATTTATCTCCCCCCAGCTGTCTTTGCTTTTCTTTCCATGCCAGTCTTGACCAGCCAGTTTTCTAGCAGAGAATATAGAGACCTTTTGGCTTCCCAACTCACTGTTTTGACTACAAATTCAGTCACAAGATTTGCGCCACCTCTTTGATTAAGATCTCCCTGAAGGCTCATTTCTGCTGTGCTGCCTGTGGGTAATCTCTACCTAATAGTGACATAAATGTTTAAGTGTAGCCTTATTCCTAAAAGCAATTGTCCACACGGTTTGTATGCGCTTCATACCTAATCTATTTTAATGTGCCGATTGTGAAATCACATGCCAGGAGTCTTTACAAGGGGGAGACATCACAGGAGGCATTTCATCCATCATCATATCCCCTAAAGGTAACCATTTCTATCCCGGTTTAATAGAATTTTGAGGATCTGAAGTGGAAAATGATTACCAAATTACTTACCCTGCCTCACAGAAGTGACTTGGTCAATCTCCTCAGGGTGCAACAAAATAGGATGCCCGGTCTCTGGTAAAACTATCCAGGGAAGTGCCTTCTCTATTGCCAGCTCCTGTATATTTCTTTTAGCTTGGAGATTGCCTTTCTCCAGGCTTCCTTTATTTATTGCAGTTTTATGCATACTTACAGAGCATATTTTTTATAGTAAATAATGGAACTGCAATCTATTCATTCATAATTGATAGGTTTTGTACTGCTGCAGCCTGAGCACATTTTATGAAGAACCAGTGATACATAGTTTCTTTTGGAATATAGTCCATGATCTGTATTTTTTCTCATTAGTCATTTCTGAAATCCCACAAAGTCATAATCAGAAGAGAGCTGTGCTGCCTTTACCAGAAGGTCCATCCAACTCCAATCCTGCAAACTCATGGGCAGAAGGTCTGCAGCAGATATCCAAGGCAGAAAACACAAGCAGCAGGTGAGTGGGGATACTATAACAATACTAAAATTTTCGGTTTAGCTATGAAACTCTATCCATTCCAGTCCAAAGCAGATGATTCTTATGTTACTTCTTAATACGCCTGATTTATCTCACATGATTATATGGCTTTCCAGTGCTTTTAATGACAAAGTTTGTATTATACCTCTTAGGGCGCTCTTCCACAATACAGTTTAGTTCTCTTTAATTTTTAGATCTCCTTTAGGAACAGATATAATTTTTGTTTGTCTGTCTCCTTTTATGCATCCTTGGATTTTATCTAAATTTATCTCTGTTTCTTACTTGTGGTCAATATCCTATCTTTTTAGGGCATGCCTGCCCCCAAATAGCCATCCTTCCTGCAAATGAATGATGATGAGATCCCAAGCATGGACCATTTCTTTTTACTCTTTCTTGCAGAATCTTCCTATGTTTATTTCTCTCCATCAGCACGAAGGCCTTTTGGATACAGCAGTCCAAGCACCAGGTGACCTATAAAAGTCTTATGGATGAACTTTTCTGCTTGACTGGGTTGCTGCAGGGAGCTGAGGAAGCTGCAGATAAGAAGCTCACCTGGGAGAGCCATAGATGATGCCCTATATGCCAGGAGGAGCCCACAGGATAAACATACACTAAACTGGGAATTTCCACCTCTTCCCTCAGTCCTGCTGGATTCCTTTCTACATTGTGCTTTATTTCCAGACTTTTGGGGGGCATGGAAGGAAAAATATTTTGCTATTACTCTTACACAGTGGTATCTCAGTGCTTCATTACATTGGTTTTCCTTTTACTGAGTAAGTTTTGTTCTCTTTTTGTGCTTTGTTTTTTGAGTTTGGAAAAGAGATGAAGGACTTCTGCATCTTCACACTGCCTCCACTTTCAGATTCTGCTCACTTGAGCTTCCCAGCCAAGGAAGGCATTATGTTAAGTGCTGCACTTTCAGCAGAAGTCACAGACACTTCTTTAAGAAAAATATTTTTTTCCCAAGTGATACTGCAAAAAAACCACAATTCCAGGGGATCATGGGGAGGGCAGTCTTTAATGGACAGTACAGAGATGCTGAGTTAGCAAACACTGAAGTAAATCAGAATGAGAAGTAATATAATTATGTCAGCGCAGAGATCTCCAGAACAGAGCTGCGCTGGGGAGGTGCTGCCCCCTCTAATGAATTCCTCTGCCAGGCTATACCTCACCCAGCTACCTAGATTTGGGAACCAAACCTCTCTTGTCTGCATGGCCAGTTTGCACTAGAAAGCTCAGAAATCTCTGTACCTCATTCCACTCTGCAGCGCTCATTCCCCTAACGCATTCTGAAGAGTCACACTGATATGTGTGTGTGTGCGTGTGTGTGTGCAGTGCATGGAAATGGTATGTGCATGGAAATGGCACTTCTTATATCTGATGTTAAAAGATGCAATTATGCCAATAAATGTCATTGACTAATCGAGACTCCTGGTCAGACAAACCACCACCACCACCATGATGATAAAAGGCATTACAAATCAGTTGAAGAAAAGCAGTGTTTAAAATCAAATGAGTCTGTGACACGGACAGCTGACCCATCCCTGGAGGATGGTGAGGGAAGGACTTCAGCAAGTTAACTGAGCTTCACCTGCAGTTCTGCACTTGCCTCCTTAAATGTGAGGTGCTCCATCTCCACAGAGCTTCTGATACTAATCCCCAGACCCAGACTTGAATTTGTATCTAATGAAGAATCAAGTTAACAAATACAATGGCTGATTGATGTGAATTTCTGAGCTGGTTACATTCCAACTGAGATACTTTTTGTCTGCCTTAGCTTATACAGCTGGAGAAAACAGGCACAACAGAGAATCACAGAATGATTTGGGTTGGAAGGAACCTTAAACACCATCTAGTTTCACACTCCTGCCTTGGGTAGAGACACCTTCCACTAGACCAGGTTGTTCAAGGTCCCATCCAACCTGGCCTTGAACACTTTCAGAAATGGGTCATCTACAACTTCTCTGGGAAATCTGTGCCACTGTCTCACCACCCCAGTAGTAAAGAATTTCTTCCTGATATCCAACCTAAACCTGCTCTCTCTCAGTTCAAAACCATTACTCATTATCCCATCACTACATAGCCTTATCAAAAGTCCATCTCCTGCCCTCTCGTAGCCTCTTTAGGTGCTGGAAGGTGCTCTAAGGTCTCCCTGGAGCATTTTCTTCTCCAGGCTGAACAAACCCAACTCTCTCAGCCTGTCTTCACAGGACACGCTACCATGTACCCTGCATACAGATACCTCAGATAATGTTTGACTATTGTAAATATCCCAGAGCTATGAAAAGTGTTTTCCATGATAAAATGAACAGCTTTAACTTTCAGTTGATTATTTTTTTGACATAACTTTTCTCCCACTGTACTGTATTTTTTGTGAGGTTATTCAGGAAGCTGGACATTATCTAAGAGGCTTTTTATTTAAAGAAATTACACATTTTGCAGATTATAATACTGTTCTAGGAATGCCAATTATTTTAAAAATCACAGAAGGAGAAGGCCAAAGATTTGATCTGCTCTAGCTGTAGCACACTGCTATCCATTGATGCTGGGTGATTATTAAAAATCACTTCTCAACAGTGAAGACCAAACTGTGAATGGCAACCAGATTGCGGGATATTTCAAAAATGTATGTGAAGCTCAGAGAAAGGATAAAACAGAAACTAGTGTTAAAAAGCAGCATAGAGGTTTTTTCAATAATGCATAAGAGTGGGACAGCTTGGCATATTCAGAGAAAACTTTTGCTTTAAAAAAACAAAGTATTCTCTCTGATCCCAAGAGGATCTGCCACACTATCATTTATTTTCTAGCTAATGGGCCAGGTTCACTCAGAAAATGGTTCGCATTCAGCAACACCAAATTAAGCTTCCTGGTGCACCCACCCACCCTGCTGTGCTTTCACAAGTGCTCATGTACCTGAGCAGCCACGGGGCCTGGGCACGGATCTGGCGGGAAAGGAAAAAAATAAAACCCAAACAGTAAATTTTCCTCCCAGGTCAGTTCACAAGGCTGATTCCCTGTGCCGCTGCACAACAGCAGGGCCAGGTCAAGGGCTGGTGTAAGAGGGATGAAGGGGCTGTCAGTCCTCTGGCATGACGACCACCAAGCCGCAGTTCATTTCTACCATGGCTCAAGCTGATTTAGGGGATTGGGAATGACAGCTTCTAGGATTAGCTGATCTGAGTGCATGGGCCAGTTCTACTGGTGCTTCTGAGCCACTTGACTGTTTGCAATAGTTTCTGGCAGCAGATCAAGCAGAGGGTGCTGCCTCTCTCTGATTACAGCCAACCTACTTTGCAGACACAGCCAACACTCTCAGTTGCTGCTGTGCGTTTCCCCCACCATACCTTCCCTGTGTCTTCACAGACAGCCTGGGCTGACTGTAATAGGGTATATTTTTGGCTGAAAGTGTGATTCTCTGTAATCTCTCTGAGTGGAGGCAATGTGATGCCCTCCCTAACCTAGAATTTCATCTATGGTTTGGGAGACAGTAGACAAGAGGAACAGAGGGGGGCACACACTGGCCTTTAATCCTGCCCATAATGACTATTATCAGCACTGCTCCCAGTCCCTGACCCAGGATATGATGGGAATCCCCTCTGAGGCTGTGAACAGATCAAGGATAGCTGCTTTATTAAAGCTGGGAAAAATACACCTCTCTGCACGGTGTCAACAGCAAGGTTCAACTATGAACACCAAGTAGCCGCACTGAGGCAGCTCGGGAGCAGCTGATGGTCACCAGTCCCGCCACGCTGGCTGTGCTGGGCACAGCTGTGCAGGTAGTGCAGATCCCAGCAGCAAAGGAAGCGAGGCTGCATCTGCTGCTGGCACGGGCATCCCCCTAAAAATAACTGCACACCTAACCCAGCTCATCTGAGCCGTGGAATGACAGGACATGTGGGTCCTGTAATCTTCCCTCCTTCCCACCCTCCTTCTTCCCACCCTCCCAGAGCATTCAGTGTGTCCTGCGACTCTTGTCCCTGTTAAAATTTGGCAGTCATTGTCAGTGATTTGAACATAGGGTTGGTCTCAATAGAAGACAGATCAAAATGAATTTTAAATTAGAAGTGTGTTGTTTCTCTTGGATAATAGCTAGATTTTCTAATGCAATTGGCCTTTTCCCCCCAGATGAAATGTCCTTGATCTTAACATTAAAAAACTGTAATTTCTAGGGATCGTGAAAATGTAGTTGCTCATAAAAATTTTGTAACACTGCATAAAGTTTAGAAGGTAAACTAATTCTTGGTGTTAGTAATAAAGTTACAAGTAAAGAGCTATCATAAAATGTTCCGAATAACAGTATGATGAACCTACTTGAAGAGCTGGAATGCAAACTAAGAGGGGATGTGTTTGAATCTAGTTGTGTGAGGTTTCATTCAAAGGACTTTGTTTAAAAGAATACTGGAGAGGCCATCAGTTATCTGTCACTGGTAGAGCAGTATTGTGGCTTACTGTAGTTCTAAGAAAAATAAGTTTCATCATTTCAGAACATGAAACTGTAAGCATGGCAGAGAGATGCAGAATGCCATAGGTAATTTAGTCAAAATTAGGTTTATTGGTAAAATCTAAAGCAGTTAATGTTACACTCACTCTCCAGGAATGCCACAGTCTCACGGACTTGGAGAACATGAATAACTATAATTTGTTTCTCAAAGAGATTTCATCTCTTTTAGAAACCAAAACAAGAAACCCACTAATGTTACTGTATGTCACTACCAGAATTTTCTAAATCGTTGAGAAAAGGAAGGCAAACCTATAAAGTGACGGTGATTGTTTTGAAGACTGGAAGTCAAATAAAGAGCATCTTGTTGTTCTGCTGGCATGACAGCAAATCAGCAGAAACGCAAAGATAACTTGCCTGAAAAGCCTGAGACTTCAAAGAATGTAAATGAATCTCTTAAACACAAAATACAATAAATTACTATAGTATAAACTAAAATAATGTATATGACAAATGTATAGATATATTTATAATAAAATATTTATGAAACTGGTGGCTACGAATGCAACAAAAGAATTCCTAATCCTTCTTGTCAGTAACCAAAGTTGTGGAGAATCACAAATCACTCTTAAGGGTGGATCTGACTGACTTTTCAGAGAGATAGTTCCAAAGGGGCCCTATTACATCTGCAGATGGAGAGCTCGGAGTGAACAAAAGCCTCTGGGCAAAATGCTCGCCTTATTACTTTAACACCATTATAATACAGTCTTAATCTCTTTGCAGTAAATGCATAATTCTAGGAGTTAACTTAGGAGAAAGCACTTGTGTAACTTAGGAGAAAGCACTTGTGTTAAACAGTGATAAGTCCTAATGTAGCTTGAGAGACTTCAGTAAGAAGAGAAAATCTACAGTACAGACAAAATTTCAGTCAGAAAGTTGGTGCAGGAGAAAGGGCAGTACAACACCAGACTCTTTGTTCTACGCTACTCGAGTTTTTACTCAGGACTTCAATACTTAAATTTCCAAAGTTCCAAGCAAAGAGTGACTTCAGAGTGAAGATGGTCCCAAAATATGATCAACATCAAGTGCACCTACCTAAGAGATTGGTTTGTTCCCTGTTGCACATTTGGATCTTGGTCCCTGACTGTGGTCCGACACTACACCCAGGCTGCTGCACTGGCTCCCTTTCAGACGAGCCCACTTGATACCTTCAAAATTATATTTCTGAGAACTGCTTATTGCACTGAAAAATCACATGAACTTAAGGTCAGAAAATGCCAGCAGCAGGTGTAGAAAGAGCACAAAGCTTTGCACAAAGGCTTAGCTCTCCCAAAAATGTCTGAAGCAAGAAAAAGAGGTTGGCACAGAGGGAAAGAATAAACATCTGGCCTTATATTTAACTTACTTGTGGTTTTTCTCTTACAAAATAAATTTCCAGGCTTATAAATTAAGGCTGAGAAATGGGAAAAAAGTGGCAAATAAGTACAAGTTGATAGGTACTCTAGGTTTGATACTGCAAACTGCTTTCTACCTTCAGATCTTATTGAAGTGTTGAGAAACGGAGTTTCTCACAATGAAAGGAGTAAGTATCCGGCAAGATCAGACTGTTGCCACTGCCTCCAGGGAGGATACATTTCCAGAGCAAGAAGTAATCTCTCTTATCTCTCTTTTTATTCCCAGCTTCCATTTTGTTTAAGGACTAGGCAGGTTGTAAAAAAAACCTTACTCATTTCCATAGTACCATATAAAAATGAGGCAAATGAATAATGAAACTGCTCACCCATCTCTGCAAGGCTGTGATGGATAGCACATATCCATTTAGGAGATGGGAGTTGTCGAAGAAACAGACACCAGGAAAAACATGATAAAAAGATCGATCACCTTTGAAATACACCTGCTAGTTTTGCCTGCAGATAAAGTAGAAAAATAAAGACTGTTTCGCCCTTGTCTGTAAAAACAGTGAGATACCAGGAATATTGAAACATTTCAGGTGGTTCTCCCAGCTGCCACGCTGGGACAGACAGAAATGGGCTGCTGCTGTAACGTTCTCACAAATGGAATGAGTGTGCACTTAGAGCTCCGCCACCCATGGGCCGGGTCTCTTGCTCTGCAGAGAGCAGTTCTCACGAACTTCAGAGGAGATTGCTCAGCCTCTTGTATTTCTCTGCTGCAAACAGATCTTTTTTCCAAATTCTCCCGCAATTAAGACCGAGTTTTCAAGAGTCTGCAGCACCCAGCAGCTCTTGCTGTATGATATATGGCTGGGTAGAAAGCCACAGCAGAGAAGCTGAAGCTGCTTTTGCAGGATCCAGTTGCAGGTCCTGATTTCATTTGAATACCAGGCCCCACATATACGTCTCACCAACTGTAAAACAAACCACACGTCCCATGAAGAGGACAGTATAAAGCTGGTACAGCAAGTCAATCCCATTAAAATCCCATTAGTTCTTGGGATGGTTCATTACATAGATATATTTTTATCCACCATGAGCATGACTACTTATTATTTCTTCAAAGCATACTTCACAGTGGGACTTCTAGCACTGATTTCAGTGTGTTCAGGATGTAGACTAATGTCTCTAAGACACGATGAATAAAATCTTAAATTTTGTTGTTCTGTTTAAATTAACAGTCTGTGTCAAAGAAGGGTGCAGCATTTTGTGGGTAAAAGAATGCAGCTAGAATTTTTTTTCTCTCACTTCAGCTAAAGATTTTTTGAGATATAATAATCCATCTCCCCACTCCGGTGAAATGCTATTTTGAAAGAATTAATTTTAAATGAGCTCCCAGCCTTTCATAGTTCAGTGCACTAATTACATCCACACAACACAAACGCAAGATGACGCCTCTCATACATGGGGTCGTAGGGATGCTGGAGCCAGGGAAATGCAGGAAGCAGAGCTGAGACACAGTGTGTGATTTGTTCATCTTCTTTTACACACAGAGGCACAAAAGCACATTCCAGCTAAATGCTGAAATTCTACATAAGGATATAAAGCTGCAGGAATGAGATACAGATAACTAAGGATCTTTTGTTCTTTTCATCTTAGAGCACAGAAGAATTGCAGAACTGCCTCATATTGTTAGCCAAGAACGTTATTAAGAGCTAGCAGTGGGCCAACACTGCTAAAATCATCTGAGATGTATGCAGGTGATCTTTTTTTCTGACTTACAATAAAGAGAATCAAGACAATATTTAAGGTTTAGGCTCCTTAAAAAAACCCTTAGTTTATTACCAAAAAAAATTTATATAAAAACCATTTAACAAGAAAACTATTTTTAAATACATCATCTGTTCATTAGATATGAGAAAATATCAAAGATTTCTTCATAACTTAACTTTCTACAATTCAATGGAAGATTTTTTAAAAGTACTATTTAAATCGATTTCAATTCTGTACAAGCCACAGGCTGGAAATGACAGAATGAGGACAAAATAATTTAAAAATATTTTTTAAATAAATATTTGGGGAAAATTCAGTATTGGATCCTATATACATCCATATTTTTCTTCAATTTTTCTTCCCCCTTAGCCTCAGGGAAGGCAACAGCTGAGAAGGAGGGCTGCATCTCAGTCAGAAGGCTCTTGAATCACAGTGCTAAGATTTAAATGCTGCAGTGCTCTGTACACTAACTATGTTGGAAATGTTAGTTGGCAAATCCTCTACAAGCCCTTATTAACTCATTCTGTTAATTTCAACATTTTGCCTGATAAGCATCTATAAATCAGCTCCCAAATTCCCATCTCTAGTCATGTAACAAGGCTATTTAATAGATTACTATGCTTAGTATTCATACCAACTACTCAGAAGGTGGATTAAATCAGCTAACTTGATCTCCAGCCTTAACTTAAATTAATGTGCTACTTACTTGTCCTGCAACACGTTTCTCTGCTGCTTTAAAAGGTTTTACCACACTTGGGAAAGCTTGTTTTGGTAGAGAACTCATTTAGATTTTGATATCTAAAAGTTAGCACTCTCATTTAAAGTCAAGGCCCAGGCTTTCTCTATGGTAATAGAAAGAGGCTCCCTTGGTGGTAACTGGTTCTATATAGGTTTAAACATTCTTTGGAAGCAGTTTTCCCTTTGCACTAGCTTTTGAGGGAATCATAATTGTGGAATAAGTGATCCTAAGACTGAAGGCAAAAGTCAGGTCAGCTGAATCTGGGTCGTTGGCTCCATAATCGAGTACAAACTCCCAGTAATTACTTAACACATTTCAGAAAGGGAACTATTAGGACTAAGATTTACAGTCAGCTGGGTGAGAGAGACCAAACGCCTTTAGGTGGTGGAGGCAGAGAAGTCAGGGCATGCTCTCTAGTCATATGAATTTTGAAAAAATGAAACTTTTACTAAAAGAAAGAGAAAGAAGGAAGATCCCTAAAATAACTGGTGAATAGGATACTCAGTCCAAGTGCTGCAGACCAGTGTTCACAGCTTGCTCTGCGTGATTTGGACCAACTAAAAAGACATTTCTACCTTAATGGCATCATTTTTTCTCTTCATCTTGGACTTGCATACTTTTTTTCTTTTCTAATAGGTATATCTCATTTCGAAGAAAACTTTTCCAAATTGCTACACTCCTGACAAGTTCTCATAACGATACTCCTATATCTGCTCTGTGTGAGCTAATCCAAGCCAGAGCCTCACACTGAGCTCCTGCTGAGCTGTTCCACACCAAAAATCCTAGCTGGCCAAACAAATAATGGGATGTACACTTCAACTCTTTAAAGAGGTAAGACGGGCATTCCTCTGCAGAGCAGCACACAACTGTGTGGATTCCCTGCAGGCTTTTCCACTCCCTTCTTGTTCTGAGCTAAATGCTATTAACACTGTCTCACGCTAAATAAATAAAAGCTTTTGCACTTTACACATAAGGATGTCCTGGCCTGACGCATCTTTCACAATTTAGATATTGGACTCTAAGCAAATAACTCTGCATCAAGACATGCTCTCAAAGATGAGCCAAAGGAATATTTCCCATGGACTAGTACAAAGCCGAAACCTGCTGCTGTCTCACATCTGAAAATTGCCCAGCAATGCACGTGCACATCTGACTGGTGGGAAGATTATCACACAAACAATCCCAAATCCGTGGATGATGGAAATTCCTTTAATATCCATGAAAGATATGCACATTGATTTTCATACAGTCACTTTTAGTTGTATGTTTGAGTAGTTACCTATATGAGTACGTGGAATGAAAATCATTTGTGGCTACTAGGAAAGTAACCTCACAAATAAATGGATAAAATGCTGCCTTTATTTTCCTTCTCTGACCACAGAGACATTTAAGCAAAGCTTTCCATCTTCATCCTTTTCAGGAAGTAGTCCTTATGGTTTTAGTGCTTCAACAAAATAAAAATGTCTTAATAAATGCGTTGACCTCATTCATGCTTTCAACAAGGAAAATGAACAAACAGTATGATTTTTAAAAGTCTAAAGGCATAATTTCAATTTCTTTTGACCTTTGGGAAAATATCAAAGCCTTCCTTATTATATTAATCTATATAATTGTATTACAAATGACAAAACAAGGTGCCTGGATGAAAGTTCCTTGTCATTTCCAGAACTGTATGCTGTGCAAAAAACGTTTTAGTGGGAAAACTGCAAAATTTCGCATCTCCATTTGGTTGACACACAAGTGTCAGAGTTCCCCTGGAGCAGGAATTCTGGATGCCACTAAGCTGAACTGAGCAGTGCCACCCTTCTGCTAGGGCAGAGTCAGCACTCTATGGGCTCCAGTATAGACTTCAGTGCACACAAATCTTTTTGACCTGCAGTTTAGCCGAGGGGCTCTGCCCAGTCATCCCTACTAGCTCCGGCAGCTATGGGAAGTACTTTTAAATGGCTGTTAAAAATTACACAGCATACATTATAATGGGTGTTGCTGTGTCTGCTTTTCCTTGCCATCGTGGAAGAGAACTGAAAATCACAGCATCCATTTCAATGAACAGATAACTGGAACTTCGGAGTTCCTCCTCGAATTGCAATATAAAAGCTTCCAGAGGTCTCGGTTAGGAATCCCACTAGAAACCGCATATATTAAAGAGAAGACATATACGGAAATAAACAGGTTGTCAGCATGCCTTCAAAATAGAAAAATTAGTAGTCTAAAAATCCAGAAATAACTGAAATTCTCACTCCATAAATCTTGAATTAGGTTCGATCATGGTGAATTGCGTTGCCTTCTGGCACTCAGCCCTGCTAATTACTTCAATCCTCACTCAGGGAGTGGTGAGATTTAATATTACCATCAAAGTACATCCAGTCAGTCCTGCATCAGCCATACAGAAGCCACAACTCAATTAGACACTGAAACTAAGCTCTTTGTTCCCTTTTATACTGCTGGAGTCCTTGTCAACTTAAATTACATGTGAATCAACACAAAGTCTTAAAGACATAGCCGCCAGTGAAAACTTTTCAGCATGAGAGGGATTAATCACAGATAGCAATTAACATTCTAAGAATTAAGTGCAACTATAACATTATATAAATGCTAATAAACAAACTCATTAGTACTTATTTTCTTTCTGCTACAAAGATTAATCAAGGGTCATAACACTACAGCTGACAGGATTCCTGTGATTACAACTCCACTACGCAGTTAACTTACCCAAACGTTCATTCCCCTTTTCCTACAAACTGCCATGTGGCCCTTAAGGAAGAATGGACAATGTCAAATGATTTTTTTTTTTTAACATCAGAGTGATATTCAAGAGCAGAACTCTTCAAAATCTACATGAAATGAAAGTGATCATTAAAGTGAAATCCCAAATTCTGAAGGTTTTTTTTACTTAAAATACAACAACAACAACAACCACCAAACAATCTTGTCTTTTGAAATCACAGGATGGGTCAGGTTGGAAGGGGCAACAGTGGGTCATCAGGCTCAACCTCCCTGCTTAAGTAGAGGCATCCTAGAGCACATGGGACAGGACCAAATCCAGACTGGTTTTGAGTATCTCCAGTGAGGGAGACTCCACAGCCCCTCTCAGCAGAGAGGTACTTGATGCAATCAGCTCTTGGTCACAGCTAGGTCTAGGAGTGAGTGGAGATGTACCCAGTACAATTTCAATCTTCTGCCTTTATGACCTGTGAAATGCAATGTGAAAATACCTAAGCCGTTTCCAAGGAAGATAGCTCAGTCCTTGACCTGTACAGGTGGCTCAGGTAGGATGCCACACAAAAAAATTTGAAATAGCTTCCAGAGCCAAGCTGGTTATCTCTGTGCAGCACTGACCTGCACCTTCGCACCATCTGGACTGTCTGCTCAGGTCAGTGCTAGCTCAGAGCTCTCTGTGCCCAGCAAGGTCACAGACCTTTCTTTTCTCCATTACCTTCTCCTGGCAGGCTCCAATAGCCTGTTTTGTCAATGTCCTGCATGAGCTGTGATTTCGCTTTCTTTCAGGTGATTCTGTCCTCCCATTTGGGCAGGAGGCACTACTTTCTTTCATTAATCTTAAATTAGGTTTTCAGTGGTTTCTTCTTCTTCCACAGTCTCCCTGTGAAACTCACTGAGTAATATTCCGACTGCGGTGGCACCAGGAGAGCATGAGGAAGAGAGACAATGCAGAAGTAGTTCCTGGTATAGGGAGCCCACACTGTGGTATCAGACAAATTATATGGAATTTACTCCTGGCTGAGGGCTAAATAGCATTTCAAATCTTTTTCAGAAACCACTTATAAAGCTTCTGGGCATGCCACTGTCCTAATACAGCCAAACACTGATTCACCAGCAGCTTACAAATGTACAGCAGCATACACATAAGCATACAGACATGCCCTAACACCCACATTAACATCCCTTCCCTGCAATCTGGTGACAGAATGAATGAGATAAGCAACCAGTTTAGGGCGGAAAATGTCTCCAGTTAATGATGGTGAGGAATGGTCTTTTCTTCCTGAAACCACTGTCTATACTGAAAGGCCTCTCTGACATGGTCTTGACATTTCTCTGCACTTGTAGTGCCTGAAGCAAGATACAGATTGAAAATCTCTATTTTTATCTTTCAAAGGATTTGGCTACCCATCTTCATCTGCTAACCTGAGGAGATTTGACCCCCAGTTTTCTCCTTCTGAAGATCCTACTCATTAAGAAAAAATCCTTCAACTGCTTCCCTTATTGATAAGAGAGCTGCACTTGGCACCTAAGCTAGCAGAGATGGAGGAAAATTGCCTTCTTTTAGAAGGCAAAAGGAGATGATTCCTGAGATTGTGGCCAAGTGAATAAAATCTTCAATTTTGTGTGGTGTGGTTTCCCTGTCAAATGCTGGATAATAAACAAAAGAAACTCAAACAAAGAGAGAAATGGGAGAAGGCCAATTATACCCTGGGCTGCATCAAAAGCAGTGTGACCAGCAAGTCAAGGGAGGGGGATTCTCCCTCTCTACTCCCCTCTCACGAGACCCCCACCTAGATTACAGCATCCAGCTTTGGGGTCCTTATCACAGGAATGACACGGATCTGTTAGGATTGGGTCCAGAGAGGGCCATGAAGACGGAGAGAGGGCTGGAGCACCTCTCCCATGAAGGCAGGCTGAGAGAGTTGGGATTGTTCAGCCTGGAGAAGAGAAGGCTCCAATGAGACCTTATTGGGGCATTTTAATACTTAAAGGGGGCTTATAAGAAAGATGAGGATGAACATTTTAACAGGGCCTGTTGCAAGAGGACAAGAGCCAATAATTTTAAACTAAAAGAGAGCAGCTTTAGAAAAGTTATAAAGAAGACATTTTTTCTGATGAGGCTGGTGAAACATTGAAATAAGTTGCCCAGAGGTGGTAGATGACCCAGCCCTGGAAACATGCTTTCCATGGATTGGTGTCATGATGTGCCATCCTATGGAGCTGTGAGTTCAGTGGTTAAGACCCTGTCCTGGTCAGTCACAGACCAAAGAGCAATTCAAATGACCAGCCACTGTCCTCCCCAAGCAGATGTCTACTGCCATTTGAGATGCCCTAATGTCACTTGACTGATTTGTAAGGGCCACACAGGTCTCTTATAAGACCTACAAGAGGTATTCCAGCTTCATGCAGGTCACAAGCAGGCTGGAGCACCTCAGATTACACCGAGCAGTCATGGCTCTGCACCTGAGTCAAGCCTTAGGTTTCCCCTTCAGAAGCGGAAAGCATCGTCAGTACTGACAAGGTCTCCATCAACAAGAGGAGTTCAGGCACCTACAGTCCATGAAGTCCTATAAATAATAAATGTCCTCAATGCTTGTGGACCCAATACATGAATCCAGGCATTCATTCGGAACTGAAACCCATTGTGATGCATTTTAATTGCTGCAGGCCAAGAAGAAATCTCAACAGCATAGAGGCACATGATTATAATGTTTCCCAGACTGGATTTCTAGGTCCAGGCATGGTAACTGTTCATAACACAGAGTGGGTCAATTTTACCAGCCAGGAACCATCTAGCCAAGAAAATTTACTGCCTAACAAGCAACGCCCAAACACTGACTCATGGTCACTGGAATCAGTAACATTTCCAAACTGCTTCAGCAGTACTGTTGAAACTAGAAACTTGGCTCACCTAACTGAGAAAATAGACCCAAAGGTTTTTGTATGAAGTCCTCCTCATTTTAAAACACAGTCTGCACAAGCAAATTCAGGATATTTACTCTGGAATTAAACTACTGAAAGGCAATTCTTGTATATCAACAAGGTAAAATCGTAATGGATCTATAAGTCTTGTAGAGGTAGAAAAATTGGGATTTCTTACAACAAGTTCAAAAATGCCCAGAATTGTGAATAATTATGAATAGCTAGGCCACCGACTCTTAGCCTTACCGTCTTCCTGCATCCAAGTGGAATCAAAGGGTCTCACCAACACAAAGTCATGGAGCAAGGAAAAGGCCACAAAACATACAAGAATGCCATCCTGGGAAGCATCCTTCATGCAGGAAGCCTTTATCCCACCCACAAATCATCTGGGAACCTCCAGCAGATGGAAAAAGGCAGAGGTTTGAATGAACATCAGTGCCTCAGAAGTGAGAAGCTACTTACACAAAAATAGAACTCTCTCCTATGCAGCAGCCTGTGAGGATGTGCAAATTCTGCTGCTGCTGCTGTAATTCTGAAGCCCTTGAAGCTCATTCCCACACATACATTCACATACATTCTTTACAACCCCTAAACAAGGAAGGGCACAGCTAGACACAGTAGGTTGTTCATAACTTGAAGATAACTCATTTTTATTAATATGTAAATTAGCAAGTTGCTATCTATGTACATAATTTATTAGGCACAAACATATATGGAAAATTGCATTTGGAGTCTCAAGGCTAAGTCTAAGTAGCATGTTTCCTAGTAGA
Source organism: Mohoua ochrocephala (assembly GCA_013398855.1). Classification (NCBI taxonomy): domain Eukaryota; kingdom Metazoa; phylum Chordata; class Aves; order Passeriformes; family Acanthizidae; genus Mohoua; species Mohoua ochrocephala. Next base: position 245,941 of record VZTA01002803.1, read on the forward strand.
ACATCTAATTTTTTCACATGGCTGCTGAAGGGGGCCATGAAGCATGCAAAACAGGCACTTAATAAGGATCTAAGTTATTATTTCAGCTCTGAGTACTCAATTTATATGTCCTAGTTGGCAAATTGTTCTTCCAGCATGCTTCTCTTATTTAAAAGAGTATTTATCCCTAAATAAGGCATATTGTAATGTCTCCTAGTATGAGTGCTGGGACTCAACACACCTTTGTTTAGCACCCCTTAACTAAGGGAGACTGCTCTGCTGTCCTGGTAATTGATGGAAAGAGGAAGAACTTCCACAGGCTGTGTCTCTCTCCCTTTTTTTATATCTGAAGGATCTGTGCTCCTAACTTGACTTCAGTTCAGTGACCAAAGTCAACCAGGAGAAACCCAGAACCATGTCTTTTGGGAACAAGCTATATTTGGATAAATATTTATTGCTTCAGGAAGGCCTTTTAATCATAATGAAAATCAAGTCAGTTTCAATTTGTCAACAGATGTGTTTGATATTCGGTTTTAGTATTTTATAGTAGAAATGCCTCAGGCATATACCTGTCCTCACAACTCTGGCCAAGTGCCACAGATATTTCTGCATTCACAAAGGCAGGAAGAATTTTCTATTATTTACCCCATATTCAATTCTTCTTTCTTGTACACTCCAGTTTTAGATATGATAATGAGTCACACAAGAAAGAAGAAGCTAGAAAGATGTGTTATCAAACTGAAAGCATGTCACTGAATTTACTGCTTTCATTTTTTTAACATAGAATTGATGTTAAAAATATTCTGCATAGAGAATGAGGGGTTTGGACTTTATAAATGCTGCCCTACTGACAACAAAATAAGTAGCTGCATGATGTTCACAAAAGTATGTGTGTAAAGGGACTAGAAGAGACCTTGTAAATTACTTATTTTAATTTGTAAGTATTTTTGTTGTATCTAACATCTTGTATAAAAATGAAAGAAAGTGGGTTCATCTCAGAACACTTGTCTCCTCTTGTAAAGTAGGCTATTGTACCACAAGGAAGCAACTTTTTAGACTTTTACTAGCTAAACCAGCAATATAAATTAGAAATAAAATTTCAGTTTTATGGTCATTTTCTTCCAATGCTGCTGACAGTGTGCTGGTGTATCTAAAAAGAAATCATGATTTTGGACAAAGCTAACGTGGGTTGCACTCCCCCAGAAAGGTACAGAAAGAGATGCGGGAGAAAGAATGAAACTGAATTCATGGTGAAATAGAGAGTACACGTATCTGAAAGGATTCCTACTGCTGACAGTACTAATGATACCATTTCCAAGGACTGAAGTGCTGCTGTCTTTCCATACTCAGCTGCTGTGAAAGGGAGATTGGACTAGATAATGCTCTGAACCATATCTGAGAAGAATCACTTTTATCCCAAAGAAGGTGAAAAGAGGATAAGAGGAGAAAGGAGAGAAAGAGTATCTTGCAGTAAAGGAGATAAGGGAAACAATAACCAGATTTATACCATTTTTTGTTGAAGAAAAAAAAAATCACACAGTGCTTCCCCAAGAAGTACTTGGAGACAGATCACGTTCAGATATTGACTGGAACTTCCTAAGGATAGTCATGAATGTGTTTAAATTGAGCTGTAACCTTTCCTTGAAAATTCAGATTTCTGAGTGGTTTCAAGCCTTCATCACCTCTGAACAATTAATTTAATAAAAGGTTAAAAAGAAACCCTTTTGACTTTGCCTGGAAATGGAGAGCAGGAGCAGGCATCAACCCTACACAGGGGCACTGGCAGCCACAGAGCTCAGACTGTGCATCAATGTGTGAGCCTTTTTCCACCAGCAGGGCAAGCTGCCTGCTTGGCTTTGCAACGGGAAGGAGGAGGAATGTAGAGGAATAGTCAGGAGAAATCGAGAGATGGTTTAATGAATTGCTCCTCAGTTCCCATCAGCCTGAGTTTCTTTATGACTCACTATAATTCCACCCCCTCAGCAGCATAAGGGAAGAAACTTAGGCTGATCCAAGAGGATTAGATATTCTTTTGACTTCAGCTCCAAACGGTTTCAAGACCCAGTACCTGGACTCACATAAACCTGGCTTTGAGCATAGAAGTGAAAGACACTAATTGATTTTTGGATAAAAACAGAACAGATCAGAGAGCAGGAGACTGGTCACCCAAGGTTATACCAAGGTTTATGACTGACAGAATAGCAAAGAAGCCCATGCAATGTCTACGATGAAAACATGCTTCTGGAGGTCTGAAACACTCTGTGCCAGCAGATATTTTGGGTAAATGGCATCAGGACTTTAGTGGACTGATCTATCGGATGATCTCTGCACACACAGTGCAGATGTATACACAGCACAGAGCATATGTAAGAAAGGCAAGACAAGCTTCACGTAATTTAAGAAAAAAGTTAATGGGTACAGGGGCACATTCAATTCACACATTTGCTTTGTGAAGCCATGTGGCCTCATTCTGTTCTCAGTTTTGAGGGTTCAGCAAACAGCCCCATCTGAGACAGGGAGAGCAGACACTTGGCAAGTGTCACTAATACAAACAGAAATGGTGACCCCAAACGTGAAAAGCTGTTGCAGTATTAGGAACATACGGCAGGCACACATGAGACCTGCCCTGCATTTTCTTTTCAGCTATGATGTGTCACCAGCCAGCCTGGCACAGCTGCAGTACAGATGTGCCGTATGCCGTGCTGACGGCATACACGTCCCCACTCCGTAAGATACTGTATTCTCTGTCATTCAGCTCAGATTCCAGCAAGATAAATGGCTGGGTAGAGGGGACAGATGCTATTATTGCCCTGGTCAACGGAAAATAGAGTTTAAACTGTCCATCTTCTCTGGTGGCAGCACCTGACCTCTCCACCAGTGCATGGACACAAGCTGGCCATCAGCCTGTGAATACCTCCTGGACTAATTGCAGCAGAAATGCTTTAGTGCCTGGCAGTAAAATCAAAACAACTCTCTCTCTGCTGCCACCCCTCAGAAAAAAAAGGAAACAGGTTTTATTAGATGTGATGGTGATAGAACAAGCTATTTACTAAATAATTTGTTAATCATTTTGCATTTAGTTTACATAGAGAAATTTCACCTTCTGGGTTGTGCACATACTGCTCAATTTAACTGCTCGTTGGGCACTTGCTATTCACAGCATGTAGCTGCTCACACAAGGCACGGGGTGTTCTTCCCCATTGCCTTGCAAGATTTCTGGAGCATTTCAGACAGATTTTGTAGATTTTTCTCATACTAGAAGAGTGGCTTTATTTAGCTTGACCTTATGCATACCACTGTCCATAGCTGACAGAATGTCCACGTGCAAATATGAGTATTCATACGAATACCAAAACACAGTGTGGACAAACCCCCTCTTGCCTTACAAGTATCAATGAAACAAATAAAACTGCATCAGGAAGCTGTTCATAGTCTGAACGAGCAGTGTTTGAGACATGCATTATTCAAGCCGCTCTCTCTCAGACAGGATAGTTCACCCTTTTCAATGCTCTGTTCCCAGATGCTAAATTCATCAGGCCATGGGTAGTTCAGCTGTAAAATAAACTGGACCCTCCAAATACAACCCCAACAATGCACTTCTTCCATGTCAGTGTGGTTGCAGATGATGGACCCAAGCATGTGGAGTCAGATGGATGAAATAGAAGGCACTCAACACACGTCTGCATCTTCCTACAAGCAGAAAAATATTTCAAAAGAATCCGAGAATCATCACATGGGCTGGTTTTGGCTGTCTGGGGAATATGTGTCATTTTGTGTAACTTATTTATACTCAAAATAATATTTGGGGACTAACGACTGCAAAATTATTCTTTCAGCACAAAATTTGGAACAAGATAGATGTATAATTGACTTGAAAATGTAAACACCCTGATCATCTTTTAACATGAAACCCAGGAAACAAAGTCTCCTCGAAATTCAGTAAGACTTTGGGCTCTGCATGCTTATAGATAGTGCTTCAGATAATTCTGCTGATAGGAAAGGAGATATTCACAAACATTAACTTGAGCCCAGGGAAACAAGCCATTGGAGTGTTGCCTACAGAAACATGCATTTTCCTGCTGATGATGGAGGGAGCCTGGGGATATTAGATTTAATAGATAACCAACCTCCACAGTGCCATTCAAGATATTGGACCTGGTTCACTCTTGCCATTCAGATGTAATTTCATAATGAAACAATGATAACCAAAAAGGGTCTGTAACACTCCTTTGCAATGGCAAAATGAAACAGATGCACATCCTCTGCCAGGTGCTTGTTGGACCCTGTTGGAAGGGGTCCAGATAATTAGCTACTCACCAGATGGGTAGCAAAGCACAAACAATCTAATGTGTCTTTTGGGTACAGACAACTCTGACTTTCAGTGATGTAATAACATTAACATGTGACAGCATTTAAGTTGTCAGCAATTTGAGAACTTAATTTTGTAGTTTGCAATCTGCAATGGTTTTATTTTCATTAACCAAGCACCTACAGAAAGGAGACCAAAAATATAGCTGGCAGAGGGTGAAACTCTTTCCAGTAGGATGTAGAGATTTTGTTTCATTGCCAGTAAAGGACCTGAGACACCAAACAACAACCTGTAAAACATCACTACCAGGTATGAAAGCTATTTTTAGCATTTTCATTAATTTGTAAGATTTTCAATGTCCATGACTAGTCACAAAAAACAAGACTGGGAAATTTTCTATCCTCCATCCCAAAACAACTTGTGAAATATACAGCACACCAGACGTGGTGATTGGTTTATAGCGTTTGCAAGCAATCACTGAAATAACCTTCAAAACTCACCTCTGAGCTTCATTGGCACCCAAAGCATGGCCTGACTGAGACAACTGAAACTTTCCAGAGAAAAATTACTTCTGGCAACTTATTTTTCAGGCTTAGGCCTCCCACATTTGCTAGGATGAAGAATTGAGAAGGTTTTTGGTCCAGTGTAAAAACGTATTTGAGACGAGCAAAAGCAGCCTCTGTAGCTGCTTTTTCTTAAATAAATAATGTGAAGACTTCTGCCAGCTGTCTGTACATTCAAGTGGAAGTGGCATATATTTTACTTAGAGCAAAAGGTGTTGACTCTTGAGCTTTATGATTCACCTGAGCAATGTTGCCAAGTCTTGCAATTTCCTCATGGTATTAGGTGTTTTTTCCCAGAACCTCAGACTTTTGAGTCATGGATTATATGTCAATTTCAACTTCCCTCTCATTGAATAAATAAAAGCAATTTTCCATCTTTCCTGGTTATAAGCAAATATTTGGAAAACACAAATGTGGCAGCCCAAAAGGCTTCAAAACCAGAACACAAACAAGGAATGTATCATCTCATAAAAGGCATAAAGAATATTAAGTCATTGCATTATTCCTGGAACCTAATACCTAGTTTCTGAGAACCTGCTGCTAGCAGAACTGTCTGTGTAAAATCAAAATCCCATCCAGATTAATCCCACTGCCAGCCCTCCCCAGTCCTCTCTGAAGTTTTAGGTCTCTGGAGTTTGCTGGCCCAACTGAATTCTCCATTTGAATGATCCCATTTATCGTCATGGAAACAGTTGTTGTTCCACAGTGGATTGTGATTGGAGACAAAGACTCAGCAAAGATCTTGATTCATTTGCTTTCACTAAGGTTCCCTTTGTAATAAACCAGAAAAAACAGGCAAGGTCAGTACTAAGCACAACCAGATTTGTTCACTATTTTCTAAGTTCTTCTCCAAGCCCATCAAAGCCTCTGATCTCCTTCCATGAGTTTTGAATAAGACCCTTTAAAGGATCACATTCATAAATATCTGTCTAATAAAGCAGAAAATCTTTAATATTTACCAAACAGATTTTTATAATTAATTCTTAATTTTGGTCAATACACCAATAGTGTCTAAATCTCTCCAAAGAGAGATATAATAAAGAAAAAGTTCCATTCTATTTAAAGAAAAACAAAATTTAAAAAATAAGAACAAGTGCTAATAAATTAAATATATGCTTAAAACTCCTGTCAATAAAGCAACCAAATCAATATCAAAATAACATATGGATCCATATATTGGGATAAATAATTTTAGCTAGTATTTCTTTGAGATTTCTTTTTTAGAAGATGAATTCCTTTAAAAATAGTTATTTATATCTATTCATCCAAGAATTTCACTTTAGCATCACCCATGAAAAGGGATGATAAGGGTTCAGATGAAATAAGATCACTTCTAACAAATTTCCCCTGAAGCCTAAAGTGTGCCATACTGGATATTTTCTATCTGCTGCTTTCCAGATCTTGGCTTAACTACACGCCTGTTGTTTATCACATGACTGTGGATTAATATTAAACAGACATTGGGTATAAATATTAATGCATAATCACGGGTATGTGTGTATAAAATATACATATATTCAAATCATAGGAGTCTTGCATTTCCAATTGCAGAAGAATTCGAAAAGTACGTAATTGAAGAGTCTACTGAACTTAATTCCAATGGCGCAAAAATAAGTCCCAAGAACATCTGCTGGAACATACGGCACAACAGGATGTTCACTATCATGCCATAAGAGTACACCTTGGGTGCAGCGTGAGGCATGAAGCTAAAAGGCACATTTAGAGGGAAAAAAAATCTGGACAGAAACAAACTAAATACCTAGAATTTTATTTAATACATATATAATAGTAGTTTCCTGTTTAGTTTATCCTCTACATAAAATTAACAAGCCTCACCACAGAGTATTTCAAGAAATCCAGTGTCTTGTAGAGAGATTGCTTTCTTCATGAAAATACTTTCATATCTTTTTAACAGTGCCCATGCAACCAAGGAGCCTAATATCCATTGTCTTTAAATCACCTGGAAATCAAAGATAACGTTTATCTGTGGCTCAAAGTTAGACCGAGACATCACAGGGAGCCATGAACCATGGAGAGATCAACTGGAGAGTGGAAGGGCTTCTTTCTACCTTGACTTTGTAGCATCAGGATGCTGTGGAAGGACTGTGTGTATAAAAGGGGGTGGCAAATTGCACATCAGACATCTCACTTAGAACATTATGACATTTCCCACAGAGTGAGAACAATATAATTAAGATCCTAGTCAAAAATACGAGAAAATATTTTGTCATCATTCTAGCAGACTTTTATCTTTCCTACATTTTTACATAAAGGTTTGTTTTGCATCCTAATTCTGCAATTTATAACACAACGTTCATTTAAAACAACAATTCAAGACTATTACCCCTTGAGAAGTCTCAGGAATCACAGTTGTCTTTTTTCTGTATCCCTCAGAGACAAGATAATTGCAAAATCCTTCCAAAACATGTGATTGGTACAACGTTTTGTAAAAATAGAAATTTATGTAGTATTTAGGGATGAGGAGGGGGATGCAGAAAGCTTCTGAGCAATGGAAGACATTTTGGCAAATACCAAATTACTCAGTTTAAAATTATATTCTCAATACCAACTTCCAGACTGATCTCATTACATTTAATTAGTGACTCTTTCCACACCTACTTATTAATTGACTGTTGTCTGCCACATGGTCAGCAGGTTGGTAACTCCGCTGGCCTAACTGGGGATCTGATGCAGTGACAGAGCAGTCACTACCAGCCAGTGTTAGAATGTCAGAGGCTGCCAGAGGGAAGAAGGGAATAATAAATTGCTATCTCTGTTGACCGATTATAAGACACACACAGGGTAACGGGGCAACAAGGGAGATTCATGATTAACATTAGATAATTATTCAGATAAGAACAGGGAGTCTTGAAGTCTCAATCTTGTTATGCCAGGAATCTTACTAATAATGTCTGCATAAAAGAGACATTGAACTACTGTTTCATTGAACCTAATTTTCTGCAGTGGGAAGTTCCGATGTGAGAAAGAGAGTCTGACCCAGAGTCTCTGCTTCAGAAAGGAATTTTGTGTTAGCAATACATTGCACTTGTGAGCATGTGTTGGTGCGTGCATGTGTGTGTGTTTAAGATGAAGAGGGGTGAACTTGATGAGAAAGTGGGTGAATTGATGAAGAGAGGCATAATAATAATAATATATGAAGACCATTAAATGTCTACTAAAAGAAATGAACTCCAGGTAAAATATCTGGAATCTGTTTTCACATTCAAATTAACTGAAGATGAGGACTGCCCTTGATGTGTGAATTGCTATGAATAGCTTCCTGAGGACAGTCTGAAGCCAAGAAATCATTAGAGGCACTCAGAGCACAAACGCCCTCAATAACTAAGCAAGCATCTCTAGTACTTTGAACAAAAGCTATTTTAAATAAGAGGCTAAGTAAAATTACGGAAAAGGTGAATGACTGATCCAGCAAAACGTTTTCATGATTCATTTGTAATTTCATCTTTCTTTGCCAAAACCTAGAAACCTCTACCATTAGAAAGGTACTTGTTTCCAGCTCCAATAAAAGTGTTCTGGACTATGCACAGTGAATGAAGCGGCTAAAGCCCTGAAAGTCCCATCTTAATCAGTCATCAGGGATTACTAGGTGGGGGAGAAAAAAATGTGTTAGGATATATCCTTTCCTATCCTGCAGCAGCCCTGCTCCTGGTTTCATTCACATCTTCTTGTTCTCAGCAACGTGCTGAAGCCATTCAATCCTGGCCATTATTGGGATGAATGCAACAGTGCAGCACAAAATACATGACACTTAGAAGGCGTTCAACTGCTAAAGGAAAGAAGAGATTAGAGGATGTCAAGGTCAAACAACTGAACAACCGATTTTAATATGAATGAAAAATTTCAATAAATAACAAACTTTTCTGTCCTGTCTTCCACCTTTTATAGATAAAAACTGGTTTCTAAGGCAAAAAGAAACATTTCTGGGGGAAAAAAGTATACTGAGTTGATACTGATGAAAGAAAGAAGGCATGATATATGGTGGAAAATGTTTCAAAACAAAAATAAATTCCTTGCTCTTGTGTTTTCTCTTCATCGCAATTGGGTCAGACAGCCCTTCCCTTTACAGGAACATGTGTAAATATAGGTTTGAAAGTGGTCAGTAGAAGGGATTTGGTCGCAGTACAATCATCAAGCCATCTTGCCATCTGAGTTTTCTGCCAGAAAAAAGGATGCCAGACAGCCACAACTCTCTTTTGTTGCCATGGTGGAAGAATGTGCACTCACATTTACTTTTTAAAATGTTTCTTCTTTGAAAAAATCAATAATCTGAGGACCTGTAAATAAGCAATGGCTGGGTATTTGTGTCAAACTTGACAGATGTCTTTGATAAAGTGCAGTTTATTTTGCTCCCCTTAACATACAACACAGGCTGTAACTTCAAGATAAATCTGAGAGTAAATACTATGATTGTGGTAAAGTTCCTAAGAAAGCAAGTGGTATAAATGTCTCAAAGATCAGCAGATTCCCTGGGAAAAATGAGCTCAAATTTAAAGTTCTAAAACCACTTGGTCTTGACTCAACTCACCAATGTTTTCCAGATGCAAACTATTTATGCTCTAAATGAATATGTGGTCCCTAAAAAAATTACTTGTATGCATCTTTCATGCTCAATTGCAGTCTAGGTCTCTACAGAGGTTCCTCCAAAGAAAGTTTGGCATAGCTCTACTCAGATCCTGATTTCAACTGAAAACCTGGAAAAACTAAGTACCATTAAAATGACTACGGAAACTTTCACCACGTGTTTATCTACAGATAACAAGGGGCCGCTGTGATATCAGGTCTAGCCCCCTGCTCTTGTTCTCATCATGATTGGTGAAAAATTATGACAAGTCACATTTTCTGCCACAGTAACAAGATGATGTGCCAAAGGTAAAATCAAGTGGATGGTGTAAAAATCAGACAGGAATTACAGAGAGTTGGGTCAAATGCCAGGTCAGGTTACTTGTCTTAAGCAGTGGGAATGCACAAGCAAAGGCACATTTTTATCCTTCTGTCGAAACGTCTTGGCTTCCAAAGATGCAAAACAGAGAGAACCTCTGGTATACTCCTGGAAGGCCTGGCTGGAGAGTCTTGCCTGGTTGGGACTTTGAAGGAAACCACAGAAAGTTACACTTTTGTTTTCCCAAATGCAGCCGCTACCCAAAAGAAGCTTAAAATCAAACACACACAAACGCACATGTGTGCACACAAAGCCACTAAGAACTCGTTCTACCCCAAGTTTAAAATTGTAAGCACATCTCCAAGCAGTTTGATTCAACTAAGCACATGAGCAAGCCCCAAATCACTGATCCAGAGTCTCTCTCCCTTGGCAGGAGGAACAACTGGAAACCCTGCACCCTGTTTCAGCTTGATCTACTTCATTCTATTTACTAAGACTTCTGGGTCTGCAGAGTCAGACCTCAGCCAGACCCTTTTCATTTCCCTGCAAGTTTTCAGCAGCTACAGAGAAAGCATTGTATGATGCCTAGTGTGCCTTTCCCAAACCCATTTATTTCTCATCTGTCTGAACTATAGAAATTCCATCATGCTACTCCAAAGGGAATGGGCCTGGCTGAATTGCAGCTTATAAGAAGCTCATGTGCTCTCGCTGAAGGACCTGCAGAAGTTTTCATTAAAAAGAAAAGTTTTGGGGAAATATTCCTTTTATTCAAGTCACTCAGTAAAAGTCACTAACTTTCTTAATCTTAGAAAACAAGACCATTTTTCTTCAAGCTCTAAGCTTCTTGTTAAATGTTAAGACTGTGATTACATTTCCACCCTGTGAACAACTCAATTATTCCATGTAAGAAACTCCTATTTTCTTGCAGTTGTTTTCTTGCCATTTTAACTCAATGTCTTTTCACCGGGTGGGCTTTTTGAAAGTTCTTTTTGTATGCATTGTATTCTAATCCAGTGTCTGTCTAAGATATTGTAATATAATTTTGAAATTCTCTTTGCTGAAGAGAAGCTAAGCAGAGTCCTGTGTATACTGCGCATCAATCAGATGTCAGAGTCCAGAGAATTTTGTCATGGCTTGCTTTCTTTAATTTGTTCAGTAACAACAATCTGATGAAGCAAACTTGTGAGAGAAGATGACCGCTGAAGTGATCATTACAAAAGCTTATGACAATTCAAACTACCCAGTCTGACCACTTACAGCTGCAGCTGAACCCACCAAGTGACGTCTTTGTACAGGCAGTAATGCAGGATTCATTCTTACATTTATTAAGAAATTTTCAGAAAAGGCCAAGCAGGCACTGATTAGAAACCAAACTGTGAATCAGTAGGCGCCAGACCTAAACTGTCTGTAGCATTTAAACAAAACTATTCTTAATAAAAAGCCCACATATTATAAACTGACCCTGTACTTCTAAGACAAAATGGGTCCTGCTCCTTGCAGGCTGCCCTTTGGTAGAGGAACAGGTAACAGTGTTTGGCACAGTGGGTGTCTTTTCTTTCCCTTGCTGTTGACAATAACAATTCCTGATGTTCACAGGAGGCAGGTGTCAGAAGTCCTGCTCTGTTTCCCTGGGCTTATCACTTCAAATGAGGTTTGATGAGACAATTAATGTCTCATCACAAGGTCCAATATAATCATGAGAATTTGATCTTTAGAACAAATAATGTGGTTTTTTTTGTGTTTAGGCACCCCAAGGGTTTGTATGCAGACTACATTTATTTGAGCGCTGCCATCAAGAAGACAGGGTGCCCTCTGCCTGCCAGATTTAATTCTGCTTAATGACTGCTTCAAACATTAGAAGAGCACAAAATAATGCAGCATTTCTTTTAGAAAACAAATAATTAACTTCCTGATTATAGTACTACGAACGAGGGTTTGGATTTGTCTCACCTAAGTGGGAGAGTGGATCACTGTCAGCTCCATTCATGGTCGGTAAAAGAAATGAACATTTCTAGAACATATTTAATATGACGTTTGGGCATAAAAGGTGTCTGTTTCCCTACACTGCTTACAGTGCACTGTAAAGGATTCTAGATCACTAATTCAATGACAAATGTCCGTGCTACTAAAAAAAGCAAAACAAAGTGAGACAAAATCCTGGGGCATACTTAAACATGTGGTTAAGCATGGATGTTTCAAACTTTTGTTCCTCGTCAGATGCTCTGCTGTCTATTTGGCTTTACTCCCACTTCAGCTGGTCCTGGGGCTTTCTTTGTACATACACTTGAGACATTTGTAATTTTCCCTTGCCTTTAATCATTTATCCCATATGATTTCAGGATCAGCATTTAATCTAGGCATGCATATGTTACCTTAGCATCATCCCTTTCTTTACAACCTGGGCATTGAGGTCTGATGTACAAGTAGCTAAAGTCAGAGATTTCTTTGAACTTTCAATCATATTTCTAGCCCATAATTAACACTTTCCTTCTGGTCTCAGTGGCTTCTTTTGAAGTGATGACTTTTCATGACTGCTGCAATACTTGAAGTGGATCATTGAAGCATCAACTGTACATCTCTCTCATTACATATGTTAGTTCTAAACATCTGACAATTTTTCATAAAGGATACATAAGACATGTTAATAATATAAATGACAGATTTGGCCTTTAGAAAGCTTTTCCTGGACTCCTCTCCTCAACTCCCACTTTTTATCAGTTTTGCCATCAC
>VZTA01002804.1:0-20791 GCA_013398855.1 Mohoua ochrocephala
TGGGCAGGGACACTTTCCACTATACCAGGCTGCCCCAAGTGCCACACAGCCTGGCCTTGAACACTTTCAGGGATGGGACAGCCACAGCTTCTCTGGGAAACCCGTGCCAGTGTCCATTCACACTGCTGGGGGGGTGGAGTTCATTAAGTCCATTTACTCTCATAGCACTGGGCAGGGACTGCTGGAGATACCCTCCTGCCCAGACTTTATGGGAAGCTCTGCTGTGAAGCTGCTTGAGCCCATTGCCAGCTCCTGTTTCTTAAATCCTGGCCCTTCTCCAATACGTGATACTGTAGTCCACTACATGGGAACTGCAAGGTTGGCCCTTGAGGCAGAAGATGGAGATGGGCGGTGCTTGGGACCACAAGTAAGATTTTGTCTGAATTTCTTCAATTATCATGCAAATCATGGATACAGAAGGATGGGTCCCCCTGGAGAAAGGTCAGGACATCACTGTTTGACAAGAAGTAACTTTTCTGTCGCAGCAATATAATTCAATTTTGTGTATTTTCCTGATCCCTGCAGGGAATCATTACTTCCCTCCTTCCTTAGTGTTTCTCTTTGATTTCATTTCTAGTCTGCATGACAGTGTAATTGCTCACATGGGAGTAGAAACAGATTAACTGGTAAAGTGGGTAAAAGAGGAAGATGGTGAAAATTAAATAGCAGCTATATTGTTTTGCCCCTCCATTGATGATTTGGGCAATATTATTTGCTCCTCACTGCAGTACCTACTATATGACTGTATCTCAATATCCTATAAATGCTGATTGGGCAGGTGTCCTAGAATTTACCTGTACACATGAAAAATGAAGACATTAGTTAGTCACATGTCTTGTAGTGATTTATGATGATGGTCTATTCCATGATCCTCTGCTTTATGCCCAAAAATGGTTGCTGTATCTTTAAGGCCCGGGATCGAGTGTGTGCGGGGCTGGGAAGGGGGAGCTTTGGGCTCTTCAGGTGGTTTTTTCAAAGCTTCACTACCCAGGCGTTCCATGGCCCTGTGCAGTTTGGTTTTGCTTGGCTAGCTTGGTTTTGTTGGCCCAGGCGAGAATCTTTTTCCTTCCCTGGCCTTGGAGAACCTGCAGCAGCAATCTTTCAGCTGCCTTTGAGGTGAACTGAACAGCTGCTGGTCCGAGACCAGAGAAGCGCGACCAGCAGCGGTGGGAGATGGGTTGTTCCGTTCCAGCCCCCAAATTTCAGGAAGCCGAGATGGGGAGAGAAAGCACACCAAGAGGCTCCAGCCCAGCTGCTTCGTCTGCCATGGAGAGGAGGTTAACGCCAGAGGGCCACCGAATTTTCATCTGCTGCTCAAACTGCTGTGTGAAGCTCCTGTTTGGTTTTTTAACATGAGAGAGCAGCCGGCGCCATTTTGTACTGCATGTCATGAGCAGGTATTTTCCCTGGCTTTTTGGGTTTTTGTTTCAGTGTATGTGTGGGTAAGGTCTGACAATTTAATATTTAGCAGTTATTCACTTTTTTTCTCCTTGCCTTGTGGGCATTGTGTTTGTTAATAAACTATTGGGTTTGAAGGTTTTTTTCACTTTCATCCATTAATATCCATTTCCTGTTGGTGGAAAGGGATTATTGGAACCCTTTTAGAGGAGATGACTCATTAGAGGAGTGTCTTCTCCTAAAAACTGAGACATCACAATCTGAGTTTGAGTTGATATATGAAGGCAATTCCAGTGTGGGCTTTCATAGAAGAACTAGTTATCTGGTTTCAAATAGTTCACATGTCCAAGGTGGCAACAAGGCAAATGCGAGGAAAGGGGAGGTAATGGATAGGGATCCCCATGAGCATTCATGGAGGAGACACTGAGGAACAAGGACCTTGACCACTAAATAAAGAAGCAGTAAACCAAGTCCCACGGCAAAGTTAGTACCCAGAATATCATAAAATTGCAGAATGGTTTGGGTTGGAAGGGACCTTAAAAGACCATCTTGTTCCAGCCCCCTGCCATGGGCAGGGACACCTTCCACTAGACCAGGTTGCTCCAAGCCCCATTCCACGTGGCCTTGAACACTTCCAGGGATGGGGCAGTCCCAGCTTCTCTGGGCAACCTGTGCCAGGGCCTCACCACCCTCACAGCCAAGAATTTCTTCCCAACATCCCACCTAACCCTGCCTTCTGTCAGTGTAAAGCCATTCCCCCCGTCCTGTCACTCCTTGTCCAAAGTCCCTCTCTGTCTCTCTTGAAGCCCTTTTAAGCACTGGAAGAGGCTCTAAGGTCTCCACAGAGCCTTGACCCTGTGTAATTAAGTTTATCCTTGCACTGGGCTGGAGCAGTGACACACTGAAAGTCCAATGCAAAGAGAGTTTTGAATACCACCTACTTCTTCTGTCCATGCTGCTCACGACAGTTAAATTTATCACCTAACTCTGCAGTGGCCTGGCATCGCTGCCTCTGCCTTCAGTGACCCTGCAGAGCTGAGGGAGATCCTGATGTGAGGTCACAGCTCTTAACTGCTCTCACGCCAATGGATGCCTACAGGATGGACAAGCCTGCAGCTCAGAGGCCAGGCAACCAGGATAACCTCTTGTTTTCTGTTCGATCACTGAACTTGGGGCTGTTGTAACAACCAGGTACCACCTAAGTGATCTTATGCTTTAACATCTCAGAGCCTCCAAGCCAAAAGTACCTCCTGTGAAAGCAAAGCACACACACGCACGCTTAGGGTCCAAAGACACCCAATTTTATCCCATTTTAGTGTATAAAGTAAAATACAGACATATAATCCAAACTTCTTGTATTTATATATGCTTTGGATCCATGATATGTTATTCTTGGAAGTGGAAAGAGAATTCAAATCCATGATGCTCTATCCATCCTCAAGGCACATCTTCTAGTGGCACTCCCACTGTGCAGAGGTTTAAAATCATAGAATCATGGGATAGTTTGGGTTGGAAGGGAAAGATCAAATAGTCCTCCTTCCCTGAAATGAGCAGGGATATTTTCAACTAGATCAGCTTGCCCACATCAGGTCATGGTTTATGGGGATAAATACAAGTAAAATAATTTTTAAAAAGCGTAATACTAATAAAATACATAAAATTTTATACATACCATATAAATATTTATATTTACTATATAAAATACCTAGTAATAAAAATACTGTTGCAGATATTTTTTGCAAGAACTACTCTGGCAGAAAACCCTTGAATCCATCCACTGGGGCCCCAGGTCCAACACGATGAATATTCCGCAGCAGACATTTTTGCAGCTTGATGAGCTGCATTTCTCCATCTCCAACCATGTCCCAAGTGTGCAGCGCAAGTCAGGGACAGTGAGACATGCTACACACCACATAGGCAGTGTGACAACAACACAGCCTTGAATAATGCAGTACAGATGTGGATGAATGCAGATTAACCTACATTTGGTCTGATCGCCCACTTCTGCCATGCTTGTGTGTGTGTGTGTGTGTGTGTGTGTGTGTGTATTTGAGCTTGTCCTGTTTCTTTACAAAATTTTATATATATAATGAATCTGAAGTATTTTTTAACATTCAAAAGTGACAAGCCAGTCACTTGCTTTGACTGAATTCTGCTTGTCAGTTTATGCTTTCCCTTTTTTTGCAATGCCCCCATTGAATGTTTCTGTAGTTGAAATTAAGAGGCTGTAATTCTTTTTAACTGGAAAAACCATAACAGATCTGGGTGTGAACTAAGTAGATGAAATAAGAGAGCTGAGGCTTGAGCAAAGATCTTAAGATAAAGGATTACTAACGTAAGAGAAAGGCTGAGTTGGATTTCCCCTCCCATCTTTACCCTTAAATACTGTGTTATTGCCAAGGCTGCAAAATCCAGTTATAAAATTGGTTTGTGCTGTAGACATTAAGGTGCAGCATTTGCATAACATGTGTGTAATTATTGGAGAGGAAATGTGGATTATTCCTTTGAAACTGCCCTGGGTGCTGTGAGGAAGGTTGTTCTAAAAAGCACCATGAAAGTCTAGGACAAGGCAGAAGGGGTTTAAACTGAAAGAAGAGTGATTTAGATTAGATATTAGGAAGAAATTCCTCCCTGTGAGGGTGGTGAGGCCCTGGCACAGGTTGCCCAGAGCAGCTGTCGCTAGCCCACCCCTGAAGTGTCCAAGGCCAAGCTGGATGCAGCTTGGAGTAACCTGGTGTACTGGAAGGTGTCCCTGTCCATGGCAGGGTGTGGAACTGGGTGGTCTTTTAAGGTCCCTTCCAAACCAAACCCTTCTGTGACTCTATGACTTAAGTGGGATGAGCATATAGTTCCAGGGAACAGTGTGGGGGAACTGGGAGGTGGGAAAGCTTCTTTGGGAAAAGACAAAGCTTAAGATGCCCATGCTTCTTTTTAGGAAACCATACAACACACCAGCACAAGTCACTGAGACTGTGTCGGTGTAATGGGGAGCAGAATGAGGGCCATTAAAGTTTATCACTTTTACCAGTGTAATACTCGATTCATTCCACTTCCAGTTAACGTATCTTTATTTAGGAGTGATCCCTGCCAGAGGGAGGCACGAAAGTTAGATGAATTGCAGGAAATGAAAAAATGCTCTGCATTTTTCCACCCCAAGCTTGGGAAACTGCCAGGATCACTTAAGCATCAATCATGTTATGGGGAGGACTCACTGACTCCAGCTCTTTAACAACTGGATTAGTCCCGTGGTACCAAATCTGTAAATACTGGGACCACCAAAGCTGTCTTGGGAGAGTATGGGGAAGAGACAGCAGAAGGCACTGGAACAGATGGCTCTATTGTGAAATGTCTTCCTAATTACTTAAAAACAAGGGCTGATATGAGTGAACGAAGCAACTAGTGGTCTCTGCAGGTACCACGCTGTCCACACCAAAGCCATCATAGCAAAATAAAAAGGGTAAGGATGACTGTAGGAAAGATTTCTATGGAAAACTGTGAGAAAGCATGTTGTGGAAGAAGGTTGTTTTATAATTAATTGGCTATTTTCAAGGGCTCCTTCAGTGTTTGCAAGGAGTGTAAAGCTCTGAAAACAAAGCACAGACCAAATGGGTTATGTCTTTATATCAAAGGTGCTCATGTTCAGAGGGCCCCACTGTGCTCCATCAAAAGCATCATGCTGAGCACACCAAAAATATTAGGGAGATGCACCATTCACACACGCATGAGGAAGAAAATCCTGGGCTATGTGCACAGCTGCCTGTGCCAGCAAAGGGGCTCTGGAAATGTTGTGTGCAGCAAACAAAGCCTGGAGAACTGCACAGGCTGGGACAAAACCCCAGAAACACTCAAGAGACTCGGAGCCTGTTCCCATTTCGGGGAGCATCTTGCATTGTCATGATTTGCCAAGCTGATGGGATGTTACCACCCAGGGATCTGATGTCCTGGGGTCTTTTGGCACCTCCAGGCCCAGCCTGAAACATCCAGAGGAGGTTGCAAATGGGCCACCTGCTTTGAGACAGTGCTGCACTGATGCTCATGTGGCCAGAGACACCGGGTCTAGAGGACGGTGCCATCGTAATGTGGCTGTAAATAGCCTTAAAAACATATTTGGATCATGGAAACCCACTTCCCAGGAAAGGTACCATTAACATAGAACTGAATAAGAATATTCCTCCACTGCACACTCTCTGCATTCATCACCCATGCCACACCTACCTGCCAAACCCAGCTGCCAGCACACAAAAGTGTGCACGGCAATCTCTTTCCTTAAGAAAAAAAAGCTCCCAAGCAGTAAATTTAGGAACTAAAAATTAAAAGCACCACTTTTATAAGTCTTCTGTGAAGAACTAGGAGGAGGATTTGTTGTTACAATGCACTTTTGAGCACACAGCAAATGTTTACAGCCTCTCCAAGCCGTTGTATCCTGCTGGGTTTAATAATTTGTCTCATTTGAAAATGAGGCAATCTGCAAATACTTCTTCCTTTGGAGTTGTTCCAAACTTAATCAAGAAATAAAACATGCTAGGGACAAATGTATTAAGCAGGTATTTAATTGAGAGAAGAGATGATGGAAAAAGGCAGAGTTCTTGTCTCCCAGGCAGAGCATGCAAGCTTTAAACACACTCTTAGACTGATATTTATTGCAACTGACAGAGCAGAAAGGCTCAGAAAAAGCACTCCTTCCCCTCCCATAAATAATTCACCTCCCGCAGCAGTTCATAAAATGTTTATATTAAGTAATAATTCAATTTTGCATTGCAAAAAACCCCAAACCAACATGCTAGGCAAGAGAAAAATCAACCCAAAGGAGGATGGAGGAAGCGATTGCTTGGAAGCTGTCACATTGGATTTCCTCTGCTAAAGCAGTTAAATGGGGTCATTCTTGGCTGCACTCTGCTCTATTGGGTCAAATCCTGATCCTGCCCTGAACAGGGTGTTTTCCATTGATCTCTGCAACAGCTACATGAAGCCTGCTCTTGAGTCATAGAATTATGGAATCGTTTATATTGGAAAAGACCTCTGTGATCATCAAGTCCAGCCATTAACCCAGCACTGCCAAGCCCACCACTAACCCATGACCCCAAGAGCCACATCCACACACTCGTTGAACGCCATGAGGTGTTCTCCAGCCAGGCAGGGCAGGGTCAGTGGTCCCACATTAAGCTCTGCTGTCAAGCAATGATGCTGTCATCTACCTGCGTCTTTGATTTCGAGTCACCATGAATGTGAGGAGACTGTGAGCCCACTAACAGGTTATTTGGTCTTGGTTGCAAATATACACAAGGGCCAACATGGGGTAAGACTCCCAACAGTTGGACCTCAACATGGGATAGAGGACCAAGAGCATGGCAGGGAGGAGAGAGGGCAGCTGGACAATGATTGATGATCAGCAGAAGCCATCAAAATATAGAAATCACCACGCATACACCCAGGCAGCTTTTATTAAAACTCTGATTGCTTGATCCAACCTGTGCCCTGGGGAGCATAAAGAAAAGCTAGCAGCACCAAGGTCACTGCAGACAAAAAAAATCGATGCAGAGAATGAGTGATAATGACTTTTTTTCTCCTTTTTCACAGAGAGGGACTGTGGACATATCCTCCTGGCATCTCCAGAGATGCACAATATCCCTCGGACTATTTTTAGCAATGCACTTAATAAATTGTTAACTTTTGACATCCAAATTTTGCTCCTCTTGGCTGTGACAACAGCAGGTTTGAGCATCCTAACCCACTGTTACATTTCATAGATGCAAAGATAATAATCCATTTCTCTCTTCCAAAATCATTCCATACTTTCCAGCTTCCTGCAACGACCATGTCTGCTGCACTCTTGGCCTCTGTAACGGGTGTCCTCAGAACTTTCTCTGGTCCATGACTGCTGAAGTACAAAACCAAAATCTGAACAAAAAAAAATCTACCTGCGTCTTGACTAATGTGGAAAAATGTCACCTCCTCTCCACATATCTCAGTACATTACTTGCCCCAAAGTATTTATTTCTGGAGTGCTTTTGTTGTTCATTTATTGTTTTTTAAAATGAAGTAACATTGCTGACATGTGATTTGTGATTCCCTGCAGAAGCAGCTGCTCCCATCTGCACTGGCACTGCTGCTGATCCCTACCTCTCTGTCATTCCCTGCCCTCACCTCTCCTAAACTGCTGCTGCTTTGTTTCCAGCTATTTCTTCAATATGTCAAGATCTCTTTGAGTTCCAATTCATGCAAAATGGTTTAGCCAAAGATAAGTGAAGGACTCAGCACGAGATTACATGGATGAAATGCGGCTCTGGACAGGCCCTCAGGTGGGAGAGTCCTAATGCCACATTCTGCCCTTATAAATCTCTTACCTGTAACAAGGGATCTGTTAGAATTACAGGAGGAACACAGTGCTGTGACTTTAAACTGCCTACGGGATATTTAAGGCATCCTACACCTAAAGAGGCTCCAAGAGAGCTGGAGAGGGACTTTGGACAAGCGTCTGGAGGAACAGGACAAGGGGGAATGGCTTCCCACTGCCAGAGGGCAGGGTTAGATGAGATATTGGGAAGAAATTGCTCCTTGTATGGTCCTGGCACAGGTTGCCCAGAGAAGCTGTGGCTGCCCCATCCCTGGAAGTGTTCAGCGCCAGAGAGTCCTATTGATGGGCTATTCAAGGATGAATCTGAGATAAATAACCCCTAAGTGATATGAAAGACCTGCCCAAAACTGAGTTTGTAGTCATCAGCTGAGAAAAACCCAAGGAATGACATGAGAACTCGAAAGCTGGTGTCCCTCAGGCTGTCCACCAGTGATCCTTGTCAGATCACCTGAACGTGGACATCTCTCTACCTGCAGGGTGGGTGTAAATGAGGGAAATCAAAGGAAAAAAGAGGAAAAATCTAGTTTTTTATGTCTTTTGTAAATAAATATCTTCTCCTTCCATGAGATCTTACACTGAACTTTATACAGTAATTTCCTATAATATTTCCTAAGTAGAATATCCTTGATCATTTGTTCCTGTGGAAGCCTGAACACATCTCCAGCACCTGTGCAGCTTCCCAAGGGATGTCTCCACACAGCAAAGAGGGATAGAGTGTGCACAGCAGTTGGGGTCATGGTGATTCCCCTCATTCCCCCTTCTGCACAGCACATCCATTCTGTATCAAGGTCATAGCCTGAACCTGCACACTGCCAGACTCTGATCTAGCACCCAGCAATACTCCTGTGGGCTGGAATGTAGGATCTGCTGAAATCCAGACTGGGGACCAGGTTAAATCGGAATTGTTTGCAAGTGTTTTGAGACCTTAAAACAAAATACAGCCTCTATTCCAGTGCTTACAGCTTCCCTCATTAGAGTAACACAGGTGTGAAAGGGGGGTACAGCAGTGCACCACCTTCAGACATCTTCACTCTTCCCAGGCCATAACTGCACAACAAGCCTCTGTTTCCTCCTATTTTGCATCATGTCCTAAGTCTTGGTCATGAAAAGACCAATTTTACACAATCACCCAGTCTGACTTCCCACCCAATTTCCCTATCAAACATCTATGTGATATAGTCCAAAGCCTGGTTACTAGATCCCAGGACTGACTCCTTGGAGCACCCCTACTGCCCAAGAGGGTGTGAAAAAGATGATGATATGTTTGTCACCACTGATGGACTAGTAGACATCACGATCCACTGGAAGACCAAAGACTGAGAGAGGAAGGGCTGGACAGACACACCTGGCTGCAGCTCACAACCACAGTGTGTTGAGTTTAAAGAAACATCTTTCAGTTGTTCACTGCCAGCTTTGGACATGGCACAACCCTGCAAGATCCCTGTTCTAGAGGAAGCTGAGGGCTTTCCCAGATTGCTTAACTTCAAGAGCTGGGCTTTGCAAACACCTACCAAAAGTACTGCCAAGACTTCAATGACTAGAGGTACCGGCAGAAACCCAACCAGAAAACCATCCTCTAAGGCAACAGATGTGCTCTTGTTTTCTGAGGGTTTCCAATTCTCAGAGCAGCCAGGGAGACAAATTGCAACTGGTCATAAAGGAGAAATCTCTCTTGGGAGGATGAAAGTCCTCCATGAACAGGGATCAGCATGCCATGTTAGTATGCAGTCCTAGAACAGGCAAGAAAGGGAATCTTGGGAAACGGGGCTGAGGAGAATCTCAAGAACATATTCAATTCATCCCATGCTCTGGGGTCAGGATCAAGCAATGGACCTTTATATCTCCTCTGAAGGTTGGCTGGCTTTCTGGAGATGCTACAGACAGCCAGTGGCTGAAACAACCTGTCCTGTGTCATCCCAGAGTTCACACCAGCCAAATGCTGCAGACCCTCTCAGCCTTGTGGGTTACACAGAGCCATGGGAGAATTTCTGTGAGACACCAGGAAATCACCCCTCCCCTTAAAGCAAGTTGTGGCTGCCCCATCCCTGGAAGTGTTCAAGGCCAGGTTGGATGGGGCTTGGAGCAACCTGGTTTAGTGGAAGGTGTCCCTGCCCATGGCATGGAGTGGAACTGGATGAGCTTAAAGGTCCCTCTCTACCCAAACCATTCTGTGATCCTGTGATCCTGTTCTGAGCTTTGTTCCAGTGCTGCTATGCTGTCAGAAGCTCTTGCCCACTAAGGGAGGCTCAATCACTGCAACTTTCAACGCCACCTTCACTGCTCTCTGCATGATGATGCTGCCAAAACCCATCCCAGTTCCCCAAAGGGAACACATGGTTTTCCTTGTGTCCTCCCTCCACTGGGCTGCCTGCCAACTCATCCCTCTCTGGGAATCCTCTGTGCGAGTTGCCATAGCTACTGACTGACACTGTGACAAGCTCTGCTGCTTGGCTGACACCGGTACCTGGCTGGGGGCTATCACCCAGCCATGGCAAACCCAAGCCAGGGCTTTCATACCTTCATAGGATCTTGCACGGGCAACCTCTAATCCCACCTTTCTTCCCTCATCTCGGATCTTCTGCACATCCATTTATATCCAAATAACAGGAGCACAAAACATGCTCAAAGTCCTGATCTGCAACCCAGCATGCTGGTGTCCACAAATCCAGCACACTGGAATAATCAGACCTTGTCAGCTAATTCCCTCCCTAGTTTTAGGAACTTCACTGATTGTCTGCTCTGATGCACTGGTGGAACAGTGTGGCTCAGGCTGCAAAAGAGTTTGCCAGATACCAAGGGTCCTTTCAGCTTCCTGCTGAGGCTCATGGTGATGGAACTACACAGTCAAAATGGATGCAGGAAGGGAGAGGAGCCACGTGTGCAGTGAAATGGCATCCTGAGGGCATCTGCAGATTTTCCTTTAAAGTCTCCTCCAATAAACCAACCAACAGCCCGGCTGCTGCCTAGACCTGGGAATGGGAGCAGTCAGGGTTCACATCCTTGCCTGTGTTTCCAGCCCATCAGCACGTGATGCCGATTCCTTTCAGGCAAAGCTCCCTGCACGAGAGCAGATACGCAGTCTCCTTCAAGGTGAAAGGCAAAGTGAAATTTGGGAGGAAGCCTGAAGCTCAGCTATCAGGTCTGAAGAACCTCCTTCTCCTGCATCTGGATAACCTCTCCTTTCCCTATTCATCCAGCACAAAGCTCTCACAGGGTGTTTATCTGCCCAGCCTTGCAGATGCTGTTGTAAAAAACAGAGAATTCTCACTGGAATACTTTGCAAGGTCGCTGGTGCCTGACTAATGGTGCTTGGCTGCTGCTTTTCTTTCCTTGTGTTTTAAAAGGGTTAAAGATGTGTGACGCTGTGCAGGTGCTTTGCTGCTCAGAAAGGGGAAACAACCTTGGTGGTGGTCTTAAAAAAACTAGTGGCCTTCTGTAGTGAAGCTTTATACTAATAATCAAATTATTTAATCCCAGAAGAATGTCTTGNAATGGGTGGGACTTCAAAAATCATCTCGTTCTGACCCCCTGCCACAGGCAGGGACACCTTCCAGTACACCAGGTTGCTCCAAGCCCCGTCCAACCTGGCCTTGAACACTTCCAGGGATGGGGCAGCCACAGCTTCTCTGGGCAGCCTGTGCCAGGGCCTCACCAACGTCACAGGGAGGAATTTCTTCCCAATATCGTACCTAAATTTCCTCTACTTCAGTTTGAACTCATTCCACCTTGTCTTGTCACTAGGGTTCCTGATGAATAGTGCCCCTCTCTCTTCTTGTAGGCCCCTTCAGACACTGCAAGGTGTTGTGAGGTCTCCACGCAACATTCTCGTCTCCAGGCTGAATCACAACTCCACCAAAAAACAAAAACAACCAAACAAAACCCACCCACACACACACAAAAACCCAAACAAAAACCCTCAAATGATTGAAAAATAGTTTAAGATTAAAATTTTTTTAAAAATTAAAAACTAAATTAGATTTTAAAATTAATTCTTAAAAATGTAAAATTTTATTTTTAAATTAACATTTTAAAAACATTTATAATTTTTTTTAAAAGAATAACAGCCTCTGCCTTCTCAGCACCAAAACCTCCTATTTTGTAGAGTTAACAGCACAGCTTGCAGCCAACTCACCAAAGCAGCAGCAGTCTCTCCATATGCACGCTCTGTGTGCAAAGCACTGTGGGGTCCCCACAGCTGGAGGCACTTCTTGATCAAAAAGAAATTACTAATTGAAAGAAAAGTTTGCCATATAATGAGCTATTAATCAAAATAAAGCAGTTATTAATAGAAAGCAAAATGTGTTTGCAATAGAGCACCTGCAATGCTGGATTTGGGGAGGAGAAATGAGTTGGAGGCTAAAGGAGTAACTTGGTGAACAGTCCAGCTTTTGTGTATCGTATTTTAATAATATATAAAAATAGATATACATAGATATAAACATATGATATAAAATATTGGTATATAAAACATATTAATCTAAAAATAAATAATATATAATTACAAAAATATGTATCCTTCCAATGTCTTTTTTATGTATATATATGTGTATGTATTTATATATATGAAGGACATTGGAATGATATCCAGATTACTGAGTTATACATCACGAGAAATAAAACTTCCATTCTATAAAACTTCCCTAAAATGGCCCTTTCCCTCCTGGCTGGTGCTGACCATGGTAGCAGAAGAGCATTCATGCTCTTGCCCCAATGGGGCAAGGCTTAGCTGAAGACACTATATGAAAATATATATATATATATATATATGAATACATTCAGCTCAGAGCAAAGAACAGTGAGATTGATGCAAGATTGAGTGCAGAAGTACTTAGAAAGCTTTTTTAGCTGGTGGGAGACAGGAAAAGGAAAGGTCATGCTTTAAATGCGAGAGGAGACAGATTTATAACAGCTCTTAGTGATTTATTTGAAAAAGAAAGGATGGGTAATCTAAGTTAGTTGAAGATGATCTCCCTCCTCTTTATTTACTCTTTGTGTTATGGTGGTGACTTAAAGCCACCAAGTAAAAGTGGCATCTGCCCTAGAACATCAGCTCCTGCATCCCAAAGAAGCTGGTGGTCTCACCAGACACAGAAGCGTGTGGAAGGGTAGGAGGAGAGATGTTCGGCACGTCCTTTGACACGATAACTGACTTAACAGACAGAAGAAATGTGAAAATCTATTGGGTTTCAGCAAAGCATTTTATCCAAGGCCATGTGGGAAATTCTTAATTAAGGCAGTGAACATGAACATCAGCAGAATGGGAAACCAGGCAAGGGAAATGACAATGATGAGTGTTGGAAGGCTGAGCTGCAGCCCGGAAGGAGGTTAGCAGTGTTTAACATTTTTAAGGTTGACTTTGGCACAAAAAAAGTAGGGCAACACTGATGAGACCTCCTAATGACACCGTGTAATACGCAGCACCAATGTGTAGGAGGATGGGGAAATCACAGAGGAAGGAGGGCATTGACCTTGACTGCCATGTTCAAAATGGAATGCAAATTAGTAGTTACTTCTAGACTTGGTACTAATCACCAGGAGTTTTTCTATGGGGTGTGACTGTCTAAGAAGGAGAACAGTATGGACATCCTTGTTATCAAAGAGTAAATGAGGGATTCATCATGAATCCGTGATGCCCACAAACACGGCTCATGAGTCTTCAGTAGAAATGGGGACCTCATCTCCAAAGGGCAATGGTCTGCATCTCTGTTCAAGAAACAGAGATTTCATCTAGAAAGACCTGGAGAGAAAAGGTTGATACCAGGAAATAAAAATTTTTACTTCCTAGCTACCGAGCCAAACGATGTGGATACTGTACTTGGAGACACTGAGCAGTGACATTTGGACAGGAGAAAGTCACTAAGTATGCCAACAAACCACAAAAAACCTAAGAGATAAAGAAACCAAATAAAACAGCAAACTACAACCTGTCCATTGACCCAGACTGGAAATGAGTTGCAAATCATCACAGACTGAGGTCTTGGCACAGCCTTCCTGCTGGCATAATGCAACTAAAAATTCCGCATTTCCGAGACAGAGCCTTGGGTGTCACTCATAAAGACTAAATAACAAACCAGATAATTGCACTTCAAGGTTCAGAGGGTCCCATCCAGCCCCATGTGCCTAAAGGTCTCTCTGAGGTGACCCAGCTGAGCAGGAGCAGACGAATAGTTGCTCAAGCACGTTGACTCCATCACCTGAACGCCACCTCCACCTCTTCCTCCTGCTCCACCCCATCCTAAGGCATGCACAGACCAGTTCCAGCTTGCACACAGTCAAAGCAGCAAAATTCAGTCTTGCCTACCCTGCTGAGAAGCTCCCCGTTGGCTTTTGGGGCTGGATGTTGTCCACCTTAAACTGATTGCAGGGAATACATTGCCACATACTCCAACTTGGAGCTACCTACCCCCAGCTGGAGACACCACCAGTCTTTCTCAGCTGATGGACTACATCCAGAGGAGATCAAGAGCATGGTAGAAGTGTTCTCTGCCTGCATGTCATGGTTTGACACTGGCCAAATGCCAAGCACCCACAAGAGCTGCTCACTCGCCCTCCCCTGCTACCACTCGGCAGAGGAGAGAAAAAAAATTAAACAAAGGGTTCATGAGTTGAGGTAAGGACTGGGAGAAAATACTCCAAGGGCAAAACAGGCTCAGCTTAGAAGTACAAAGTGAATTTATTATTAAGAGAATCAGAGGAGGATAATGAGAAGTAAAATGAGCCCTTAAAAACACGGTTTTTCCCCCAACCCCCTCCCTCCTTCCCACTGACAGTGCAGGGAGATGGGGGATGGGGGCTTTGGTCAGTTCATCACCCGGGATCTTCTTCCACTGCTCTGAGAGAGAAGTCCTTCCCCTGCTACGCCATGGGGTCCCTTCCCACAGGACACAGTTCTCCGTGAAATTCTCCAGCATGGGTCCAATCTCACAAACAGCAGTCCTACCACACCTGCTGTGATGTGAATTCCCCCCACAGGCAAACAGTCCTCCCAAAACTGCTGCACCGTGGGTCTCTCCACAGGGTGCAGTCCTCCAAGGACAGGCTGCTCCAGCCTGGAAGCAGGGGCCCTCTCCCTCCACTGGGACTCCCACTGGACCACAGCCTCCTCCAGGCACCCACCCGCTCTGGCACGGGCACCTCCCCCACAGGCTGTGGGTGGATCTCTGCATCCCCCGTGGATCCCCATGGGCTGCAGGGGCACAGCTGCTTCAGCATGGTCTGCAGAGGCATCTCGGCTCTGGCACCTGGAGCACCTCCTGTCCCTCCTTCTCCACTGACCTCGGTGTCTCCATGTTGTTTCCCTCACATGTTCTCACCTCCTCCTCTTCTTTGACTAGAAGTAAAACTGCGTGCACTTCGTTTTGATTTTCTTCTTATTTACGCTAAATATGTTAAATATGTTATTTCTTCTTAAATATGTTAAACATGTTAATAGAGGCATTACCACCATCTCCAGCTGGCCCAGCCTTGGCCAGCAGCATGTCCATCTTCAGAGCCAGCAGGATTTGGGTCTGCCGGACACGGTGGAAGCTTCCAGCAGCTTCTCACAGAAGCCACCTCTGTGGCCCCCCCTGCTACCAAAAACCAGGCCATGCAAAACCAACACAGCCTGCCTCATCCATCTCCATGCTCCTTGTGTCCTAGTGAACACCAGGGCCATTAGTTACTCATACAACCAGCTCCTGTTATATCAGCAGACATTGTGTCTCCTCCTGCTACTAAACGTATGTATCAAGTGACCCCTGAGACAGAGCTCAGCCTTAGCCTAACCTGCCAAACACCTCTCTGAACAGCCTTTTCTGGATGGAAGAAAACATTCTGCCCCTTCCCTTCCACCTGAGAAGAAAATCGGATCCATCTACCTACAGGGTTATTTTAATAAACACTCTCATAGCTGAAACAACAAGGATGTGGAGAATGGTATCTCTCCGGGAATCTTCTCTGGCAGTGGAGTCTGGGATAGCCCTCCCTCATGCTATTAAACCTCTTTAACCTCTAAAACAAAGGTGGTTGCATCCAAACTGCTTGTAGGGATAAGTTCTTAGCTTGGGAGTGGATGCTACCAAACTCAGTGTGAGAAGAGGGCTCGGGACAGGTCCAAGAACTGGAGTGTGCATGATGTTTGCACACCCAGGAACATGTCCTGGGGCTCTAATTTATTAGTACAGACATAGCCTGTGGATCTGATCATAAATTTCAGAAGGCAATGGAAAATTTCCCATCTTACAGCATAAGCAGTGCTATTAGCATTCTCACCAAGACAGGAGATGTCCTCCACTGGAGATTTTCAAGAATAGGTTAGATAAAATCACAAAAACACAGAATGGTCTGGGTTGGAAGGGACCTTAAAGCTCATTTTGTTCCACTCCCCTGCCATGGGCAGGGACACCTTCCACTAGACCAGGTTACTCCAAGCCCTGGCCAACCTGGCCTTGAACACTTTGAGGCGTGGGGCAGCCACAGCTTCTCTGGAAAACCTGTGCCAGGGCCTCAGCATCCTCACAGCCAAGAATTTCTGCCTGATATCCCATCTAACCCTGCCTTCTGGCAGTGGGAAGCCATTCTCCCTTGTTCTGCCCCTCCAGGCCCTTGCTCAAAGTTCCCCTCTGGCTCTTGGAGCCCCTTTAGGCGCTGGCAAGGGCTCTGAGGTCTCCCCAGAGCCTTCTCTTCTCCAGTCTGAACACCCCCAGCTCTCCCAGCCTGCCTCCAGAACAAGGAGGAGTATGAATTTCCTGCCCTTGTGTATCTTGGTCCAGCCTTCCTGTGTGGACATCCCTCCCCAAATTATCTCTGCCGTATCTCTGAAAACCACACAGCAAGTCTCCAGTGCTGACTCATTCAGCTCTACAGCTACTACGAATTCTCATTTGTTCCACATCTTTCGTACCTCCAGGGTTTGAGATGAATGACAGAACATTAGCAACAGGCAATTCATTAATACTAGAGGCACTCCAAAATTTTCCATTGAAGCCTTTATTGTTTTGTTTCCTCTGCTAGGAAAGGAAGTTGGCGGAAGGGAAAAAAATAATTGGTTTGGTAAAAAAAAAAATCTGGCTTCACAGTATTACTTCTCAGGGGAATATGCATCTTCTTAGTACTCATTTTGGCACCTTAGGGTAAGTGGTTCCTTTCCCTTTTGTATCTTTCTTCTTCAGGGAATAAAGGTAACAAGAGAAGGCAGAATGCAAGACAAAGAAGAAGGAGGAAAAAACACCCAAGAAACAACTAATTCTGGCATTTTTCCATAATTTCCAAATAAGAATGGAAAGCATTCATTCATTCCTTCTTTTATTTTTGCCAAATGTGCTTCTAATTGTTTCACATCCACCAGCAAATGCCACTCTGCACATTTTGTTGCCTGCTCTCTCTGGTCCCAAACCCCCCAGGGTCAAGTCCAGCCCACTCCATCCTTTGGTGCAGCAGGGAGAAATGCTCTGCCCATCCTGTCCAGAAGTTCAGGGGCAGAAATCCCCTTGCCCAATACAGATAAAGCTCTCAACGATGCCACCACATCATGGATTGAACAAGAAACAGCTCCATCCACCACCAGTGGCTTTCCAAGGGACTGGCCACTGACCTGACTGAAGGATTCCCTGGTCCTTGGTCCCTCAGGGTCCACAGGCCACCCTGAGAGGCAGGACCACAGAGAAGAGGGGTGGTGAAGGAGATGTAACCTGCCTTAGGTACCTGTAAACTTGGGCAGCTCGTGTACTGGGGAGGGAGAATGAGACAAGAAGCCCCTCAGTGCTGGAACCTGTGTCACACCAAGGCTCACTCAGTGACAGCAGTGGGAGTAAGTACATAAATCCCATGTATGAGTGAATAGTTAATAAATTATCATTAATAAATATATAAACATAAAAATATAAATAATGAAAATACTATGAATAAGATAAAGAAATACTAGAAATATTGGAAATGAATCCTATTTATTCTGTAGGATCCCTGGGCACAGGCAGTCCCTGGCAGACAGCCACAGTCCTGCTGCTCTGGCCTCACCGAAGGCTTCTGGCTCAAATGCTAATACAAACAAATCACTCGTCCCTCTGGCTGGGAGGAACCTCCATCTTCCATGGACATCACCATCCGGCACCACCTCTGCTCTGTACCTCTGGGCAGACCTGGGAGGAGGTCACAGGCACATGGTCTCTGCGATATTCATCTGTCTTAGCATACTGAGGTTAAAAAAGGGAATTCTTCCCTTTAGCATGGACTTCCCCCATGACCTTGGGCGAGTTGCTTACTCTGTCCCATGCTCTGAGGTATTCCTCACATGGAAGTAATACCCAGTGGGACAGAGCAAGCTTAAAAACTATTGCTGGTCTGCTCTTTGGTTTCACCAAGGAATTGTTTCC
Source organism: Mohoua ochrocephala (assembly GCA_013398855.1). Lineage (NCBI taxonomy): Eukaryota > Metazoa > Chordata > Aves > Passeriformes > Acanthizidae > Mohoua > Mohoua ochrocephala. Next base: position 18,106 of record VZTA01002804.1, read on the forward strand.
CAACCTTGGAGACACTGATTTGCATCAGTGGCAGAGGACTGCAAGGAAATCTCCCCCCCACTCTCTGCTGATGGGGAGCCTTCATCCATGCACAAGGAAGAAAAGCCCATGGGAGCTGTCCTTGGTCCTCTCTAGCAAGAGATCACTAGGAGGTAATTTTGGGATGCTGGGTGGCCCACAAGGTTGCCCCAATAGGCTGTGGAGTCTCCACCCTTGGAGATGTTCAATATCCATCCTGTATGTCAACAGCCAGGTTCTTGGCAGCAATAAGGATTTGGAGAATTTGGTTTTTCAAAAGAACCCAAACAATAAACAACACTTGGAAGATGCCTAATTTGAACAGAAAATGAGAACAATTAGCCAAAACATCACTTATGCATTAATGAAGAGGCGCTTATGTTCTAGGGCTGAGCGTCAGAGCAAACACTTCTCCTGCAATATGTGGCAAGGAAGAAAAACATGGAAGTGGGAGAACACTTTCCCAAGTAGAAAGAGAAGCCGTGAGAGTATCGGGAAAGCCAACAAGCAACACAAAGAAAGCTGAATCCTTCTAGTTCTTCTTAGGTTTAACATTTCAGCTGATCCAACCCCTTTCCTTGGGGAGGAATCCTAGCCCAGTGCCTTAGGAATTTCCTGGGGCAGACTGGAGTGATAGGAAGCTGAGCTATCTGTATTTAAATATGCAAATAAGTCTAATTATCCTTTGTAGCAGTGGAAGAGAAACAACACATCGGCTCTCCAGTTCCAGGAGAGCTTTCTACTTTAGCCCTGCCATCTCCAGTACGAGCCCAGACCTTGCAAGGCGAGCAGACAAAAAGCTGAGTCCCTCAAATCCCAGCAGATTTAAGGGCTGTGTCACTCCTAGAAACCCCTTTCCCCACACTCTCCACCCCTGCAAAACAGAGCCCCCAAAAATCCCTGGCCATTTTCTTGTGTCTCAGCCACGCACCACCGTCACACCTGGATGCACCTGAGCCTACAGCATCACCCAGCGAGAGCTAGAGCTGATGCCAAATGGCAGCAAAAATCAAGATCTCACCGCTTGAACCGTTTCCCACTCGGGGAGGGGGGAAAGCATACGACTGTCAGCTTTGCTGTGCCACCAGTGGAACAGAGGAGTCAAGTCCCAGCTTCATCTTAAATCTGCATGAATGTACTACCTGTTTGATGGCCAGGTGTCACCTCTAAATCTCCCCAAGGAGGACAATAAATCATTCAAAGGCATAAACATCTCAGCATTCACACAGCTAACAGGGAAAAACAAAAAGGCTGCAATCCCACTTTTGTCACCACAACCCCCAGCTTTGTTCTCGGCCACCTCCACCCTGGTCTCGGCAGCAGTGGCCTCTGCCAAAGAAAGCGCTGGAAAACACAACCGCAGCAAAGCCTCCTTGCAAACGTACAGGCAGGGCAACCACCCCATCACTTTTGTTTTTGCATTCCCAACACATCGAACCCCCTGACGCAGGGAGAAACAACAACAGCAGCTCACTGCAAGGAGTTTCACGCTCCGAATCCCAAACAAGGTCTGCTGCCGAGGTGAAATAAGGGCATCCATTTCTATTTGGCTGGGGAGGTGGTGGGGGGGGACAGGAGGATGTGTCATCCCCTGCTGCGCTGCGTTAAAACATGGCAGCATCTGAAGGCTGCCCCACCCAAGCGGCCTAGGATGCGTGTCCCTCATCCTGGCGCATCCCCCATTCCCGGAATGCTTTGTCTTGAGGGTGGGCCGGCCTCGGATGCTCCCTGGGACGCTCCTGTGTGTGGGGCACCCCACTCGTGCGTGGGCCCCCTGGGATGCCGGGGGGTTGGCTGCAGCATGGTAGCCAGGGATGTGCTCGGAAAGGACCACAGGCGACTTGCACATCCCACGGAGGTGACCCCAAACATTACCCCTGTGGAAATCCAAGGTGGTGGGTGTCTCTGAATTTTGGAATGCAGCGGAGGGAGGGGGACACAAAGACACTCAAACCTGCTGCCAATACCCCCCGACAAAAAGCGCCCATATATTCACTACCTGCACAATACCTACTGCCCCATCATCGATCCCCACAGAGATGGGGAATTTAAGGACACTCCCCCGGGGAGGAAATCTGCAAGCCTCCCTGGAATGTCTCACAGCCTCCCTCCCAGGGTGGGATGCTCCTCCGGGGATCCGCAAAGAGCTGGCGAGGGGCCAGCAGCTTGGGGATCTAGATGGGTTGAGGGGAGGGGGAGATGCCTTCTCACCTGTAGGACGAGCTGACCCCCGCCGCCACCTCCTCTTTGATCTGCCTGTTGACAGCATCGGCAGCCGCCCGGCCTCTGCTCGGCTCCGCCGGCTGCTCGCCCACCTCCTCCGCCTTCTTCCGACCCTTCTCTCTCCCATCCCCGGCCCGCAATGTTTTGGGATGCTCATCCTCCACCTCGGAGTGTTCCTCCTTCTTCTCGGGAGCGAGGTGCACCTTCCGCCGCTTCTCCTGAGCTGATTTCTCCGGGAGAGCGCGGTCCAGGGCCAGGACGGGGGAAGGTCCCGGTTTGGGGATCCAGGGATGGTCGCCCCGCTTGGGGATGGGCCAGGCACGGAAATCCTTCTGGTACTGCGTCTCCTTCTCGAAGGGAGTGTCCGAGGGCTGGTACTCGCTCCTGGGCTTGCAGCTCGGCTCCGGCCGCTGCACCTTCCAAGGCTTGTAGTCGTGCCGCATGA
>VZTA01002804.1:27053-51823 GCA_013398855.1 Mohoua ochrocephala
CGGCGGGGGCAGGGCAGCCACGGCCCAGCTCCCAGCGGGGCAGGAAAAGGAGGGCTGGGGATCCCGGAGTTTTCCCCTGAGGCACCCCAGCAGATGGTGAAAAAGTCCCTCTCTTAGTGAGGCAGGGTGTTAAATGGGGTCCCAGTGCGACGGCTGCTCCAGCAAGCAGAGCTCCACTCACGGTAGAAGGAAGGCAGCAGAAGGCAGAACCCTGCAGTGGTGATGAATCCTCCCCACAGCGACCGCAGCCCCTCTCCCTTCCGAACACTGAGAGAGCAAGAGAGCCAGGGGCTGCACCCAACCCCTTTTCCCAGTTCAAATCTCGTGGCATCTCTGCCCTACATGAGAAAACTCCAGGTAAAAGAGAGTAGCCAGCTGGACCCCTCCCCCTGTGGCCAGGGTCTTTTGTCTCTCTTAAGTATCCTGTCCTTACCATCTCCTGGCAACACGTATGGGGAAAATTCTTTAAGAGAAAAAGAAAAAACAAAAGGAGAACTCCTAAAACCGCAGCAGGACGGAGGACTGGCATGCGCACGAAGGGCTTTTGAGCCTCTTTTTGAGTGTCCTTCATCTGCGGCAGGCCTGGGCTCATGCCACATGGAAACACTCAGTCATGCATTAATCATCTTTATTTATAACAAAAGTCATGGACAAAAGTGCCTTGTGAGGTTTTGCAGCATCAGGAGACTTTGCTGCTCTGCAGATACCATGCAGAGCTGGGTGGTGTTAGAAGCTGCAGAATTGGAAAAAATTGCTTAGCATCTCAGTGAAATATATGGTTATCTGTGTCTTGAAGCATGGCTGCTCATTCACGTTCAGGAATCAACAGTGGAAAAGCATCATCAAGTAAAATCCATTCGTTCTAATCAGTGAAATTGATGTGCTGGCTGCAAACCTCTCTGAGAGATGATGGAAGTTAAATAAAAAAAATCTGTTTTTAAATTACAGCCATCATGGCAGGAAGGAGGAATTCCTTCTCCAGCCGCCTCTGGGAAAAGGGCGTGGCCAAGCGTGATGCCACACTGTGGGACATGGCGAGTGGCCAAGGACATGGGTGTCATACAACATCAGATTGTATCAGTCTGGGGCACAATCTCAACAAAAAGTATATTATTAGGAAGAAATTCCTCCCTCTGAGGGTGGTGAGGCACTGTCACAGATTCCCCAGAGAAGCTGTGCCTAATCCATCCCTGGAAGTGTTGGACAGGGCTTGGAGCAACCTGGTCTAGTGGAAGGTGTCCCTCCCCATGGCTGGATGAGCTTTAAGGTCTCTTCCAACTCAGACCAGTCTGTGACTGTATGATGATGCTAAAGGCACCATGGTGTGGTACAAACCAGAGCAAGACCAATATTTTGCAGCACCCAAAATCATCACTGACTTTGAGCAGAGCCCCAAGCACTGGTTCCCTGTCCTATCCATGCTGGGATCCATCCACTGGCATGGAGGCACGGAATAGCTCCAAGCAACTCCTGTGCAATGATAACCGGGATGTTTTGGAAGCTGATTAATGAAGTACCTGATGAACCACCTTCTCCTGGCATCCTCACGTGAAGCCAGGGCACCTTTCAGTCAAACTGAAGCTGTTGGAGACCATCCAGGGACATTTTTGATCGTTTCTCCTGCATTTTGTGATGGCATGAAGAGCAAGATGACCGGCAATGACGATGTGAGCAGATGTTTACACTGTAAGAGCTTGCCCAGATCTTTTCTCTGCGAGATCTGATGACAAAGGTGGATTGGCTTCTCTTCTCAGACCACCAGCTGACATCTCATCACATGCTGCTGAACATATTCCCCCCCACACCCCATACACACCTATCCACCAATTCTTTTAGGAAATAATGCTGTGGCATTGTGAGAACGGCATGGCAAAGCTTAGGGCAAGACCTTATAGGAATGGATGGCGGCTTTATTTAGGGAAAACTCCCCATACAGTGGTAGCCATCTCAGTGGTAGGCACCTAACTCCTTGTTAATCACTGACGGGAGTCAGAGGAAGGGGATGGCAGCTCATCCCATTGCTCCGAGGAGATCATTGACAAAAGCTGAAATGAAGTGAAAATGAAGAAAAAAAATCAGGTAGGAGCCCCACATCTCCTTAGAAGCCCTTTTCCCCCATTATAGAGGGACCCTGGGCATCTGCTTCCTGGGCTAAAGGTAGGTGAGACTCCGTCTCCAAAGCCAGAGCCAGAAGGCACTTACAGCTCCCTCCGTGCAGAGTGTTCAGCTCCACACCCCTCCAGTGAGATGCAGGAAAGTTCTGTTTGCTCTGGCTGTTCCAGGCACTCCTTCCACTTTGCAGGAGATGTCCTGGCACCAATCACTCCCATCCATATTATCCATCACCAGGGACAAGAGAACACGACCACACTGCAGGTGACAACTTAAAGGGGAGTTTTAGTGGCCTCCCACATCTTAAATCATTTTATAATCACGCCCAGCTTCTGCCTGGTGGGTTCACAAGGTTCTGCCTGGGGTGTTCTCGTTTTCCTTGCCGACTTTGCTTATGATTCATGTATGTTGTGAGAGTGTTTCGAGGTCGAATGGAACAGGAGCCAAAGCAAATCCATATCAGAGTGCTGCATAAAGAGAATAATTGAAATGCATAAAAAGAAAATTTGACCGATAAATCAAGTGTTCTAAAGGACATGAAATTCTTTAATGAAAATCACTGGCATAACACAGCCAGCTTTCAGAAGAAGTGATTTTGTACCAGATAGAAGGGGGAGTACAATTTGAAAGAATTTGCATTAAAAAACCCCCAAAACCAAAAAATCCACCAGGCAGACATGAGCTTCTCTCACACCCATGCTCTCACTCAGAGCTGGAGAGGGACAAAGACCGAGCTTGGTGCAATGGTATCCCATAGGTTTGGGGTGGTAGAAAGGAGGAGAACCTCCCAAGGCAGGAACACTTACTCCTGAAGGAGTGATGGGTCAGGAAAGAATGGGACTCAGAGAATCCACTGTTCAACTACCAAGATGGTACATTCAGTTTCCTTCTGATAATTTTTCCCACTGGAGGGTAAATTAGCTCTAGGAGTACATATGAATGACTGAGAGGCTTAAGGGTAAATAAAAGGGGATTATCTATGATTGGAAGAGAGGAGCAGTGATCTGAAGAGTGCTTATAGCTCTTCTGCTGGAGCACTGAGTCCATAGGGTCTGTACGTGGTGGGGCATCAACAAGGAACTCCACAGGGAGCCATGGCCAGCTCCTCCTGCCAACTATGGGGTATCCTGGCATCCTGCATGAGCCACTGCATTGTTCCTTGCATTTCTCCCTGCAGATCCTCTGTGTTAGGCTTTCCCAGTCCTGATCCTGGATCGTGGGCAGTGTCCATGGGCAACCTGTGAAGTCTCCCAGGTATGTCCCACCATGCTGACTTGCAAAGCCTGGCGACTTGAAAAACCCACAGTCCCATGACTCTGGGCTTACAGGTTCCTCCTCATGCTCTGAGAGGGACATTGCTCCACTCAGTCACAAGGGCCACTGATAGAGGTGTTACACAAGATGACTTATTGAGGGATTAAAGGAATTTAATTATTCCCAGGCCAAATGCAAGCCATAGGAGGTTAAATAAATGACTATATATAACTGAAAAGGGAAAAGCCAAGGGGAATGTAGTTGGAGCTTTATCATGGCCCATAAGTGTGTGAATGCCTGAGTGTGTTAGGAAATAAGAGAGACTAAGGCATCGGGATATAAGATGTAGAGATCAGGGCTCAGTGTTTGGGCATGTCACATACTGGTTAGCGAGTTTAGAGACACAGCTCTGCTCTTCCCTAAAACAGGAAAGAGAAGGCTGGGGGGGATGGACACCTCCTTGCTCTGTACAACCTCTGACAGGAGGGTGGAGCTAGGAGAGGGTCAGTCTGTTCTCACAGGGAACAAGAGACAGGATCAGAGGAAAAGGCCTCAAGTTGTGCCAGGGCAGGTTTAAATCGGAAATTAGGAAAAAAAATCTTCCCTAAAAGAGTTGTCAAGCCCTTAAACAGGCTGCCCAGGGCAGTGGTGGAGTCCCCATTCCTGGAGGGATTTAACAGACATGCAGATGTGGCACTTGGGGACGTGGGTTAGTGGTGGCCTTGGCAGCTCCGGTGGAATGGTTGGACTCCATGACCTTAGAGATCTTTTCCAACCTAAATTATTCTGTGATCCATTGATTTTAAGTCACAGATTCTGTTTTATCTACACTCAGCAAGGAGATGCATCTCTTCCAGTTCCTCCTGAGTGGAAATCTATGATTTCTCTCTTATTTAAGCAGAAGTTTTCTTAGCCCTCCATAAGTAGTTATTTTCCTGTCCTTAATTAAGAAAGTAGAAAGACAAAAAGCAAATGACATAACCACAGCAAAGCAGGACATAAATATTTATTACCCAGCTGAGCATAGCTTTGCTCCTTGGTCAGCTCTTCCAAAGAGCCGACTTGCTCATAAATCCAGAGGGTGAGGCTTTCTTGTCATAATAAGCCACAAGCAAAGACCTGTGATTCTCTGGAACACAACTGCTTTGGTCATAAGCAATACAACGGCTCTAGGGCTTAGCCTGAAATTTCTGGGGGCAGAAAATGCTTCCCACATGTCTGGGCGTCCCCAGGGCACAGGTGTGACTCTTTTCATTAATGAAAACCAAAAGAGTTCCTTGGCATGGCTAGTCTCCAACAAGGACAAGAGTGCTGGATGGAAAACACCTTGAAACATCATCACTGGACCAGAGATGTCCCTGCAAGGACTTTTCATAGAGTCATAGAATTTTTAAGGTTGGAAAAGTCCTCCAAGACCATTGAGTCCAACCATTCCCCCAGAAGTGCCAAGCCCACCACTCACCCAAGTGCCACATCTACATGTGTGTTAAATCCCTCCAGGAATGGGGACTCCACCACTGCCCTGGGCAGCCTGTTTGAGGTCTTGACAACTGTTTTGGGGAATGAATTTTCCCTAATAACCAATCTAGCCCCTCCTTGGTCCCACCATCCACCTCTCTGACAGTGAGGGTGTTGCAGACCAGGAAGACCAGGAGCCCCGGGCCCACAGATTTCCCCACAGAATTTTGGAAATCACTGATGGTTTCTCACCAGGAAACATCCTGTCTCCAGGTAACAGTGCTGAAAGAATTAAAAACCTCCTTTGCTTTCTTGAAGCAGGCAGGGTCCTGACATTTGCAGCAGAAGATAAAGGATGGGGAGAGATTTGAGTGAAATCTAAACCAGTTTTAGCTCAATTAAAGCAACCAATGCCTTTAGGAAAAGATCCCTTTCGCCAGAGACCTGTTGTCCCAGTGATTTGGGAAAATGGAGTCTAACAGATCCCTCTTAGCCCAGCATCTTGCTAGGCCTGACAAAGGGGAGGGATTATTTCTTCAGCTAACATATCTGATTTGCTTCTGCCAAAGGTTGTTTCTAGTTTTGTTCTGTGATTCTTGGCTGCAGTGACCTTGGGATTTGAAATGCCCCGTGGACATGTGAGTGAAGCCTTTGTACGTGGCCAGTCCTTTCACAGTGCTCATTATTCAGTGCAATCTGTTCGTGGTATTATTCTGTATCCTGGTTACAATGAGACCTTTGGTTTTCCCAGCCCTCCCATGAGATGATTGCTTACCTGAGTGGCTTTTCAGTCCTTTGAGGATTTTTTTCCCCCCAAATTTCTGATTTTTTTTTTCCTCCACATAGTAAATTGCATCTCTTTGCACGTGACAAGGCAGAGGCTCAGACTGTGCACCTTCTTGGACATAGAAATGCCAAACAGGAGTAGTATTTCCTTTCACTGCACCTATATAAATGTGTGCAAGGATGCACATGGACGCTCATCTGCCCCATCCATCCACCATCCATCCATCCACCATCCATCCATGTCTTGGCAGAGGCATGAGGTTGCTCATGTACCCTGTGCTCAGCAGTCAAACACCCTTGTGTTGTCTCCCCACCTCCACATCACTTGTGAACAAAAGTGATCTGCCTCTGCTTGTCCCTTCTGCTTGTCCCTTCTGCTTGTCCCTTCCTGCTGTGCACAGGGTGATTTGTAGGGGAAGGGCGAAAATAAAACTGGCTGACAGGCATGGATGCCTCATTATCTCTGCCAACATCCAAATACTGCAAAATTTGAAGGAGACAGGATCTTGAAGGCAGGATTGGGTCCTGAATGGAGTTTACTTCCCAGGTTTGGGTGGCAGAAGCCAATGAAATTGTCACCATCTAACAGTGTTGTGAGTCATGATGGTGTAAAGTCCATGACACCTCCCTCTCCTCCCTGTACAGGACGGTGCTATGCACAGCCACCACTGCCCCTGCATGTTGCACAACCCCTTCTACTGTAACTCTGGGTAGATATTGACAGGTGACTTTGCACTTTGCATTCGCCACTTGCTTCCTTCTCCTTGCAAGACGTGCATGCAGAGCCCAAGATGAGGGTCGAGTTCGCGCCGCGGTCTGTGCCACTGCAGAGAAGGCTTCAGACAGCATCGGTGGTTCAATGGGTCTTCAGCTTCCTGGGTCTAGGTAAGAGACAGCTCTTTTTCCTTCTTCTGAGAAGCCAGAGAAGCTTTCCATAGAATTGCAGTATGGTTTGGGTTGGAAGGGACCTTAAAGATCAGGCAGTTCCAATCCCCTGCCATGGGCAGGGACACCTTCCACTAGACTGGGTTGCCCCAAGCCCCGTCCAACGTGGCCTTGAACAGGGCCCCAGGGATGGGGCAGCCACAGCTTCTCTGGGCAACCTGTGCCAGTGTTTTTTGGCTTCTTCTCACCACCTGATCAGAGCACGGTGGCACTAAGGAAGTGTATGGCTGCCTGCCTGTGCATGGGAATATTTCCAGGTTTTATGCAGCATCTAAACCTGGGTGGGGCTTTCAGCTTCTCTTGCTCTTTAGGCTTAGAGTTTTCCTGGTTTAAGCTGTTGCTCTGCTTGGCGTTAGGGATGGGAAACAGAATTACCATGCAGAATTACCAGGCTTTGCAGCCCTGGGAACAGACACTTCACTTTTTACAGATGCCCCTGCACATTCGAAAAGGTCGTTTTTCCAAGAAAACCCAAGCAGTTTGAGGAAAAGACACATCAGCAAACTGAGATGCGGACAAACTCACTGCTTAGTGGAGGGCATCAGGTGCTGATGGAAATGACACACATGCACTTTTGGGAATAAAGAGATGAGAGACCCAGAAGCACCGTCATCAGAGAGTGCAAACTGCCTGGGGACATTTACAACCCATCAGGCTGGAAGGTGACATCCCAGTGTTTCCTAGTGTTAGGGAAATAAAGAGATGGGAGTATCAGAGGTAGGTTATCAGTTTAAAATGTCTGGGGCCATTTACAGCCCATCAGGAGCCAAGCTGAAAGGTAACATCACTGGAGTTTCCCATTGTTATGCCAGTTGTGAATCTCAGATGGGATGTGCGTAAAGCTCCTCGTTTGTAGTGGTGACAGAGTTGGTGACCAGGCCCAAAACACAGCAGGTCTTTGTGTGTATCCATGTCCTGGTACACAAACATCTTCGGAACTGTACCTGCACAGAAAGCACAGGCTGTGCTTCAGAGTCCCACTCAGTTTCTGAGATGGGCCTTTCCAAAATCTGCCACAGACTTGAGCCTGAATGGCCCCCTTTGCACCAGTATCTGACGGACTGGAGGACTGTGCCAGTCTGATCCAGACAGTGTAGCTCTTTAAATGTTTCTTGGGGTAGGATTGGTCCATGCTAAGTATCACTCTTCTGAACTACACATTAGCCCAGTTTGGGCAATTCCAGAGGCCAGGGATCATTGCTGCTCAGCAGGATGGGTGAAGTTACCTTTTTTTTGGAAGAGAAGCGCCAAACAGCCACCCTTGGTGCCATTGTGTACTTGTGTTATAAACCCTGGGGGTCTCCCTGGGCAGAAGAGATCCCACCTGTGATCAACCTTCTGCCACCAGAGAACACCTGGCAGGAGACACGAATGTGTCCTGGCAAGAGAGATGGAGATCTGGCAAGAGCCGTGCAGCCTTGGACCCAGCTGGCCAAGATGGGACATTTTGGGGTGCTCCATGATTCCCTCTCTGTCCCTGCACCTGCATTTCCTTCCACAGTGCATGAATCAGTTGGGATGCAGCAGAGATGTGGTCGCAGTGTTAACAAGGGACCCAACAGCACATCCCCGTTCCCAGCATGGATGCAGTTGGGGCTTATGGAGCTTTAACAGTGTTTTCCAATAAAACAATTTGTACTTGAGGTTTTTCCCTTCTTGGTATTGGGAGCAAGCTGGCACTTGACTTTCCAGAGATGGAAATTACTTCTGGAGCCAGCAGAATGACAGCAAATGGCCAGGAGGGAGGAATCTTCTGCAGCTGTAGGAGTTACTTGCAACACAGGTTCTACCTCCTGCAGGGAAATGCAGCTTGCTCTGCATGAGGATGAGACCCAAACCTACTCCTCCTCCCATGGCTGACCTTCCAGAGCTTATCTTCTTTCCCTGGAAGAATTTGATTTGTTGTTTGGTTTTTTTGGTGTGTTTTTGTGGGTTGGTTTGTTTGATTTTGTTTGGTTTTGTTTTGGTTTTGGTTTTGGGTTTGGGTTTGGTTTGGTTTGGTTTTTTTTTTTTTTTTGATGATACAATCTGAAACCAAAAGTAGTTAAGAAATGCTCTTAAGAAGGGCATTAGAAAGGTGATAACAAAACCTTAGGAAGCAATTCCAGCTGGTTTGGTTCATTTTACAAAGTTTCTTTAAACCTGGAGTTTTCCACCCAAAATCTCCCAGTTTAACAACTGCATAAGCTAGATGCTAAGAGATACCATTATTTTCATCCCGTGAGCTGCCAAACACCCCTTTTTGCACTGTTACAATCCTCGGGCACAGAGCTCAGACCTTCCGCGGGCAGGATTTAGCTGCCAGCTGCTCCTTTGTTTGGGAGACAGGCTTGTGCTTCTGCTGCCAGAAAAGGGCTTCTCCAAACACCCGTTTGACCACTGCACAGCCCTGTGGCCAGAGATCCCAGCAGCACTATTGCAGGCAGCTGTTGCTGTGGTTGTGCAAATGCATCCCCTGAGAAGCCAAGCACCGGGCGAGGGACTCCTTCATTCCTGGCAGGATGGTGGGGGAGGGCGATGACAGGATGATTTTTTGCCCTTTTATATACCCCTTTATATAGGCCTTTATATAGCTTTTATATATCCTTTCTGCTTTTAGCCCACACACTTGTAACTCCCTCAGTCTGATACCCCGTGTCCCGTTAAGCCAGGAGACCAAACACCCTGGAAGCCGCGTCTGAGGGTCAGACAGCCCCAGACACCAAGGTCCTCTCTAGAACACATCCTGTAAACTGAGATAGGCCCATCCAGGGGGGAGACTCCTCAGAATGGGGGATTCATTCAGGTCTCTCATTGGGGAATCTTTGATAGATGTGCTCATTTGCAAGGCCTATAAGTTGTACACACGATCTATCGGGTGTGCACATTCCGGTGGGGGCATCCCGGGGTGAGCATTCTGGGGGCGCTTGGGCGCACTCCACTGGGACGGTGTGGTGCACCAAGGATCCTGAATAAATACCAAGGTAAAAACCCCTTTTCCCCTTTAACCGTGTGTGGCTCTCAATTTTAAGACCAGGAAAAGGCAACAAGGGCAGCAGCTCAGCCCCAGTGCTGGCAAGGAGCTCTGCTCCAGCATCCCTTGCGACAGGCGGGCATTGTCCACACTGACAGTTTTCTTGAGGATGCTCCTGACAAGAGCATGGAGACAAAAGGTTCCATTTATTTCAGAGGCTGACAGCTGCTGGAGGAAGAGTTCAAGGTGTAAGAATGGGTTGCAGGGCATGGAGTGGGAACCCCATTGCCTCCCGAGTACATGATCCCAGTACTGACCAGTGCCCCCTCATAATGGAGTGGAACCAGGCTACTGCAGAGAGCTGCAATCAGCAGGCTGGTGTCCAAGCCTGCTGCACTGCTTCCTGCTGCCTCTCTTGTTCCCACTCTCCGCAGGGCATGGACATCCATCCAGACACACCATGCAGAACCATGAGTGCAGGGCTGAACCATGGCAAACAAACCCAGTGCAAGGGCAGTAGACCTGGGCACGTTGCCTCTGCAGACCCAGCATAACAAACCCAGTGCAGGGGCAGTAGACCTGGGCACGTTGCCTCTGCAGACCCAGCATAACAAACCCAGCCTTTGACCCCTTGGAGTCATCAGGGTTGGCTCAAAGGGCAATGTGGTACCAGTGTGGTCAGGCTTCCTGGGCAGCTGAGTGTAGCCCACAGCCTGCCCAGATCAGCTGTGCCCAAGGGTGCAGTATCTGTGTAGGTGGTCCCTGTCAGGGACTCCAGGCTGGCACTGGGGGTCTCAGGAACATGCATCTTGGAAGCATTCAAGGCCAGTTTGGATGGGACTCTGAACAACTTGGTTTAGTGGAAGGTATCCCTGCCCATGGTGGGGCAGCTGGAACTGGATGGTCCTTAAGATCCCTCTAACCCAACGCATTCTGTGATTCTGTGATGATCTTGCAAACCCTCCTGACAAGTGCAGTCTGAATCTGACTCACTTTGGGACTGTTGTGATTAAAAAAATCTCTTTCTGGGGGCTGCAGCTTTCCCTATTTCAGGCTGAATGAACCAATTCTGGGTTAGCAGCACTTTGATGGGACATGGTCCCTGCTTAGACTTGGCCAGAAAAGTCCTCCGTGTGCTCTGAAACCTGTGGCTCATTTGGAACCCATGGCTCACTTGGACCCCATGGCACATTTGTGCTTTCTGTGATGTGGCCATTTTTTTGTCCAGAGAAGGATTTGCAGCTCACAGCAAAACTACTCAGCATAAGAAACCCACCACTTCGTTTTTGCTCTGAGCTTCTTTGAAGGAATCCAGCCTGGGAAACCACTTGGCCTGTGAGAGAATCCAAGAAAGCCATCAATTGATGTGTCTTTTCTTTGCTGAGTCCCATGCCGATGTAGAGATGTGAGATGCTGGGTCCTGGACCGTGAAAAGTTGCTGCACCCCTGCTCAACAGGTGCACTGCAGAGTCCAAGATCATCTTATGAATGCTTCATCCAGAGCCAAACCTCACCATGGACATCCACAGCGAAACCTTCCTGCATCTGGACTGATCAGAAAGTGCAAGATTTAGGGTCTGCATATGGCATTCCTTCTTGTCAAGGACCTTTTGGTTTTAATTTTGTTTTGAAGCAGTCTCCACTTTCCACGACAGCGTAGACAGTGCAGTAGCTAATCTCAGCCCAGCCCAGAATTATCTGGCTATTTTCAGATAACAGAACTGATGCACCTGCAAAGACTTGCATGATGACCTTGGCCCTGCTCCTACAGCCCTCATCAGCTTTGAAAGGGCCCTGTGTAAGGGCTTAAGCCATTTTACAGCTATTTAATACGTGCTGTTGGACTATAGCACAGGAGTCCAGTCCTGCTGAGGGAGGAGATGAGGATCACGTCTGTTTGCAACCTCACACCCAAACCCGCCCATTTCTTCTAAACAGTGGGACTGGTGGTGGTGGACTCAGCCTGGGGACCTGACGTGGCTTTTGGGAAGCACTAATAGAACTCTGCAGCAAATATTCTGCCACTGGTGGCCCAGAAAGTCCCAGTGTCCAGACAGTGGTACGGAGTTTTTCCTTCTCACCAAAATACAGACCATAAATAATCAGGTGCCTGCCTAAGGCTGGAATTGGTTTGGAGGCAGATTTAACGGTACATTTTCTGGAACCTTCCTGTCTCTTTGGTCCCATCCACACTAACTTTCAGACTGACAGTCCATTCTGGGACAGGAATGGGCTCCTTTTCCACAGAGCACCAAAAGGTTTTAACAAGACAAAAAAACCCCAAATCTTAAAATTGAGCTGAGCACAAATTCTGCTCTGAAAAAAAAAAAAGGTGAATTGCAAACAAATCAAGGAAGAAATTAATAAGTATATAATTGCGAGATAAGGCATGGATTTGGACCAGAACTACTCCTTCACTTTGCAGAATGTACTTTGAACTTTGCACAGTATGATAAAAGGAGACTTAGGCACCCTGCAGTTTTGCAGCAGACCTGACAACCTAGCTCCCAGCTGCAGTAAAATTGTGTTTATTTATCATGTGGACCCTGGAGCTGCAGTTCATGTTCTGTGCAGTTCTTGAGAGTTATAAAGTCTGTGTCTGGGGCATTGGAAAAAGAAGCATGAGCAGCAGGTTGAGGGAGGGGATTCCCCTGCTCTGTTCCACTTTTGTGAGACTCCAGTTGGAGTGGGTCCAGAGGAGGGACAGAGATGCTCTGAGGGCTGGAGCCAGGCTGGGAGAGCTGGGGGTGTTCAGCCTGGAGAAGAGATGGCTCTGGGGAGACCTTAGAGCCTCTTCCAGTGCTTAAGAGGCTCCAAGGGAGCTGGAGAGGGATTTTGGACAAGGGCTTGGAATGACAGGACAAGGGGAAATGGCTTCCCACTGCCAGAGGGCAGGGTTAAATGGGATATCAAGGAGAAATTCTTCCCTGTGAGGGCGGTGAGGCCCTGGCAACCACAGGTTGCCCAGAGAAACTGTGAGTGCTGCATCCTTGGAAGTGTCCAAAGCCAGATTTGAGGGGACTTCTATGATTCCATTAAAAGTGTGGCACCAGGTGCGAGCAGCAGTTCTTTCTGACCTGCGGGATGCATTACAGGTTAGACCTGTTGCTTTGCAGAGAGCTGCGGGTTTTTTTCCCACTGGAAAATTCTTAGTGCCTACCCAGGTGCCTGCTGCAGTGTCTCTACTTACAGGAAGACATACAATCCCATTTCAGCTTTAAGGAGATTTAGGATCCTGTTAGATTATTGCGCTTTGCCCCCCATAGGAATTATGGGCACTATTGTGACAGTGTTTTAAAAAGGGGCAAGGATTTGCTTTTCCATGTTTTGTAATCAGAGTGACTTATCACCAAAAAAAACCTGCTACAAACCTGATCTACTTATTTATCTGTAAGGGAAAGCAAACAGGAGGTACACGAAGGTCTTAGAGGAAAGCATCCTATTCCACTTCTCTGGCAGGCCTTAGTTGAGATGAGGTGGAGAGAGCAGGCATCAGGTGACTCCCAATGACGGAAAAGATGTCTCAGAGCACGAGGGTGTGGATGCATCTGTATCACAGCTGAAGCTGAAGCTGAGCAGGGCATCTCCATCCTCATATCTTCCAGCCCTGGATGGTGGATCTGTGATGAAGACCCGAAGTAGAACAAAATATATAAAACATTATGTAATCCATGAGCTGGGACAAATCTTTGGGGTTTTTTCAGCTCAGTCTTTCCCTTCACAAGCAATACCAAGGCTTCCAGAGGGACAGATGGAGGACACAGCTCTTCCCAGGCTCACATCTGCTTTGCCAGTGGCAGCTTGGTGGCTGATCATCACTTTGCAGTCTCTGCAGACAGACAGTGTTGGGCTTGGGTGGGATTTCATGTACCAAGGAGGTAGAGGTCAAAGCTGAGCACTAACTGGAGAAAGTCCCAAGTCATGGAAGTCTTAGAGAATGAAATAGAGCATTCTTATGAAATTCATGATGACACTGAGTTGAAAGAACTGAAAATCCTCTAGGGTCCAAGATTAGAGTTGAGACTGAACCTGAGAAGTGGAGGAAAGGATCCAAAATCAATAATAAAAAACTCAGTAAAGAGTAAAATCTTATCTATGTGTATAAATCATGGACACAATTCAAATGGGGAATCATTAGCTCAAGAAAAAAGCTATTGAGGGCAGTACAGGCTGGGCACAGGACCCTTTTTGCTGCCATTGCAAAATATCAGGTGTCATCAGAAGGTATTAACAGGAGTTTTGGGGTAAAACAAGGCCATTATCATTGCAGAGATCAGTCTGACTCCAGAGAAATGTAAGACAGCAGAGGGATAGAGAGCTGATCCATGAGAACACTGTGAATGGAGGGAGATCCATCAGTCTTTTGGGAAGAAGGGGACCTGGTGGCCTTTGAAGAAATTGGTGGTTGCTACGAGGCAGGGGCTTGGTGTCTTTTCAGGTTCCTGGGGCAGATAAAAAAGAAACCACCTCTGCATCAGAGGTGCCTTCACACTGATAAACTCAGCAGCAAGCCCAGTGGAGACTTGGGCTCCACCTCAGGACCAAAATGCCTCTCCAAGTGAACCATTCCTCCCCCAAAGTCCGCCTAATCCAACTGCCAAGTCACTGCTGGCTTTTCTTTCAGGACAGTGCTGTATAGTTGCCTTCATCGCCCTCTTCTTCACTCGTTTTTGGCTGGTCAGTGCCCTCTATGCTGCATGGTGGTTAATAGACAGGGAGAAACCCAGGAAGGGTGGACGGCGGAGCCAGATCCTCCGGAACTCCATCGTCTGGAGGTACATGAGGGACTATTTCCCCATCACGGTAAGTGCCACCGATCCATTGGCTGCTCAGTGTTTCAGGGACCAGCTTTGTCCTTGGAGTCTGGATATAGTCTGGG
Organism: Mohoua ochrocephala; assembly: GCA_013398855.1. Lineage (NCBI taxonomy): Eukaryota > Metazoa > Chordata > Aves > Passeriformes > Acanthizidae > Mohoua > Mohoua ochrocephala. The sequence continues at coordinate 41,441 of VZTA01002804.1, forward strand.
GCCAGCAGGCATGGCATGGGGTGCTGGAAGTTTAGTGTGGAAGGATAATCTTCCCAGCTCCCAGATTACTGGAAGACACAGTAAAAAATGGGGATCACCATTTTCACAAACCACATCCTTCAATCATCTGTCTTTTCCACACCTATTTAACCTTGCTGCTTTACAGCAGTTGGGTAAATCTCAGCTTTGTTTTCCATGTCTATATTGCAACATTCCTGCCCTTCAGGTTGCTCAGAATTTACCCAGTGGGCATAGGGCCAAGTTTTAACCAAAATCAAGAGATCCTGGGTGCCCTGCAATGTCAGTGTCCCCTTCTGCTGAGGAAGGGGATGGATGGATAAAGCTGGGTGTGCACTGGGCAGTCTCACAGAGCTGCTGTTCTCTTGAGAGGGACTTCTGTGACATTCCCTGATTTACTTAATGCATGGGGCTGGCCTTTGCCCTTACTCTTTTATCTGGTGTCCCCTTGGCATGGTATGGATGCATGGAGCAGCAGCAAGTCCTGCCTCAGAGCCATCACAAGTTGGTACAAATCTGAGGAATGCAGCAGAAGAGCTCATGGGTTGCGCAAGGAAGAGAGCTTCAAGAGTAGACCAGGCAATGGGAATTTCTAAGGTAATTCCTTTAGGAACACATTGACTGTTGAGAGAATTCAGATGGGATGCCCAGCTGGTCAGAGATCACCTGGAGTCAGAAGCTGGGTGCTGCAGTCCAGAACAATGAAGATGGGAGCCCAAAAAGCCAAAAGAACCCACCAGCCCAAAGGCAAAAATAAGAACCCAGCCTGAGAGTCCATCCTGCATGGAGTAGGGCCTGGGATAAGGATTAGGGGGAGCCGGAGCAAAGTGAGGACCAGAGATGACATGTCCATTAGCTTTGCTGCTCAACCAGAAATAACCCTCTTCTCTGCTCCCATAAGATCTCACCTGGAATACTGTGCACAGTTCTGGTGATCCCAACATAAGAAGGTTAAATGGCACTTCTGGAGCAAGTCCAGAGGAGGCCATGAAGTTGATAAGGGGACTGGAGCACCTGCTCTGTGGAGACAGCTGAGAAAGTTGGGGCTGTTCATCCTGGAGAAGGTTGTGTGGACACCTCACAGCACCTTCTAGTATCTGAAAGGGCCTTACAGAGAAGGTGGAGAGAGACTGTTCATCAGAAACTATCGTGATGGAACAAGGGGGAATGAGTTCGAACTGTAAGAAAGTAGATTTAGATGGGATATTGGTAAAAATTCTTGGCTGTGAGGGTGGTGAGGCCCTGGCACAGGCTGCCCAGAGAAGCTGTGGCTGCCCCATCCCTGGAAGTGTCCAAGGCCAGGTTGGACAGGGCTTGGAGCAACCTGGTCTAGTGGAAGGTGTCTGTTCCCATGGCAGGGATTGGAATGTTTTTAAGGTCCCTTTGATACTGAAATCGGCCAGAAAATAAACTTTTTAACACAATTTGAAGTGTTAGAAAGCAGGCATTCTTTATCTGTGCAGGACACATTACAAGGGTATCTCCTTTAATCTGCTGTGTGTGATGAGGCTTTACAATAAGGTGTTTATCCATTATAATCACACATATTCATTAAAGTGTGTCTCCTAGCTAATACCTAAATCATCACTTTCCCTAGAACTAAATTGCATGCATCTGCCTCCTACTGGAAATCATTTTATGATCCTGGAGGGTCCTCTAAAGGGATCTCTGGTGGTCCTATTCAGTGAATACTTCAATTTTAAAGGTGACCTTTCCTTGAACTTTTTCTTTGGGCATGTGCTGTTGCTTCTTGTTGCCTAACTTGCAAAAAACCTACTGTATCCTTCTTTATCTGTTCCTCCACTGCTAAGACACATTTACCATCCAGTGTGCATACCTTTACATCCTTTTATCTTTATATTGCTAGTTAGTCTTTAAACTCTATTCAGCAACTTCAGGGGAACTGAAAATTTCTATTCTCTATGTTATTTATCCCATTCCAACCCAAACCATACAGTAATTCAATGATTTATGTGACTGTAATTACATGCAAATACATATTCTGTAAATTATTTGTGGCCATCAGCCACCACTTATGAAGTGTTGGACCAACCTCTCTGCTGAAATTTAGCTGCCAGCTCAGCCCAGCAATGACCCTTCTCCCGTCCCTTTCTAAAGGACGTGGAACCCCACTCCGGAATGCCTCGCTGCATTCCGAGTGTGTCCTTTCCTGTAGGAGGACCACTCGGACCAGTAGAGGGAGCATGGTATGGGGTTTGGCTGCACCTGCCTGGGGTAGGGCCGGGAGGGCTCCCTGGAGCCTTTCTCCCCACTTCTCTGGGAGAAAACAGAGGAAGTTCCACAAAAGGACAGCAGAAAAATTTTAAAAAGGTGTAATATAGAGAGCATGATAACCAAGCAATCACATAATACTATTTCTCCAAACTATTTTCCCAGTCATAGAATTATGGAATCATAAAATGGTTTGGGTTGGAAGACACCTCAGTGATCATCCCGTTCTAACCCTCCTGCCATGGGCAGGGACACCTTCCACTAGACCTGGTTGCTCCAAGCCCCAACCAACCTGGCCTTGAACACTTCCAGGGATGAGGCAGCCACAGCTTCTCTGGGCAGCCTGTGCCAGGGCCTCACCACCCTCACAGGGAGGAATTTCTCCCTGATATCCCATCTAACCCTGCTCTCTGGCAGTGGGAAGCCATTCCCCCTTGTCCTGTCCCTCCAGACCCTTGCCCAAAATCCCTCTCCAGCTCTCTTGGAGCCCCTTTAAGCACTGGCAGGGGCTCTAAGGTCTCACCTTTTCTTCCTCAGGCTGAACACACCCGCTTGCCCAAAGTCCCAGCACAAGGGGCACAAGGCAGTGAGATGTGGGGACACAGACGGGGTTGGCATCCAGGACTCTCGGCTGTATTTGTGTGTAGACTGAGTTTGTGGAGAATTAGGCATTCTGGGAAGATTAAGTGTGCCTCCCAATTCTACCAGATCCCAGCAGCAAACTTAGCATGGTCAAGTGTTTGGAAGCAGCAAGTACTGCCTGCTGTCTTATTTTAGGAAACAGCTTTAAACCCTGCTTTGAAAGGACCCCTGTGCATGTTTGCTGTCTTGGAAGCAAAGAGAGGTCGGGATGAGCATCTGTTCTCTGGGCAGTGTGAATTTGCAGTGTGCTGCAGTACATGGAGCGTGCCAGGGCCGAGCTGGGCCACCACAGTGTGGGCAAGGTGCACCTCATGCCGATGCCACCCTTGCACAAGTACCACTTGGCTGTTGGATTTATCCCCCTTGGAACTGATGGCATTTCAAGTAATGACTTGAGAATCAGAGTCAGGCAGGACCCGAATGAGCTTGAGTGTTTTTAAAAGGGGGATGAGAAAAACTGCAGTGATAATCCAAGAATCCAAGTCAGGATCCAGTGCATTGCCCAGGGAAGTTATTTCTGCTTAACTTCCCTGCATTTAAAACCTATTCTAATATTTTTTTCTTTTCTTTTCTTTTTTTTTTTTTTTTAAATATGCCCTCATTATAGTCCTTCAATTGGCCTGGAATTGTTTCAAAATCGTGTAGATGTGGCACTTGGGGACATGGTTTAGTGGCCGTGGCAGTGCTGTGGTAATGGTTGGACTTGATAGTCTCAAAGGGCTTTGATAACCTAAATGAATCTATGATTCTTCAATTCCAATACATGGCTGAGCTCAGCTGCATTATAAAGTTGTGGAAAATATACCAAAAGGTGTAAAATTAATCTGTTTGGGCTAGAGTATGTCTGAACAGATGACCAGTGATGCCTGCTGTGTTGATGCTGCCTACAGAGTGATTTTGGATGCTGTGGACTGCTCTATCTATGCTATGTTCAAAAACCAGTCAGTAATCTGTCTGCTGCTGCCCAAACCTTATCTCCATTTTCATAATCCCTTCCTCATCATTTAGCAGTGCATCTTTATGATGAAGGATACACCCGGCCTAACAGTAAAAACAAATTGCATCCCGTGGCCAAGTGAATTTGGGGCTTTTTCTCTCCAGTCCCATCCTGTCCTGTCACCATCCTCCCTCATCCAGCCATGGTGCTTTGGTAACCTCAGATGACGAAGGTGAAACGTGAAAAGCATGAGCATGAGCTTGACAAGATCTATCTCCACCACAGTCCTCAAACACAAGTCACCATCTTCCTTGCTGACTGAAAATTGGGGCTGGATGCTTGGCTTAGGCCAAGACATCTCACCTTTGGATCACAAAGCCTGCATTATGAGTCCGTTCTAACAGTAGGGAGTGAAAATTAACGTCTTGGATAATTTTGGGGATTGTTGTGGTTTTTAAGGTTTCTCAGTGAATTTCTTCCCGTTGTTATCAGGGAGATGCTGGAAGGGGGAGGGGGCAGCTTTTTGGGTGAATAATCAGCTATCAAGACACAAAAGGAAGTCCCCTGGCATTCCAGTGGAGTTGTTGTGGGGTCAGGGAGTTTTTGGCTGAGGGAATGGGCTTTTCTGTTCAGGGTTTTTCGGGAGTTTTGTGGCGTGATGCCACGATAAATTGTGAGCTCGGAGCCGAGACTCGATGGGGGTGGGTCCCGCTTTCCCTCCCTTCGGGGATCGAGGAGAGCGTGGTGCTGCGGGAGTTCGTGTTCTCGGCTCCAGGGCTTTGCTACGCTGCAGTTCGGCACTAGGATCGAATCCGCCTGCTTTCCCTGCTTCTGCCAGCTGCTCCTTGGCAGTGCTGAGATCGAACGCTGCCCCTGAGTTTGCAAAAGGAGCAATTTCCATCCTTCCTTCCCTCCCGGCGCCGGCGGAGGGGATCACCGCACGCTCCCTGCCTCGCTGGAGCCGCCGGCACCCCCTGCCAGCCGTGGGCACATCTCCGCCACAGGGAAAACTAATTGGTGGGTTGGAAGCTTCTGCTATCGTGTTGGGGTTTGTTCTGTCCTGATACATATATATCTGTTCTAGTAAAGAACTGTTACTCCTTTTTCTACATTTTTTTGACTGAAAGCCCTGTAATTTTGAAATTACAATAACTTGGAGGGAGGGGTATTTTCTTCCTGTTCCAGGAAGGTTCCCACCTTCCTTGGAAGACATTTGTCTTTTAAACAAAGTCAGGGACATATTTTGTTTTCAGCTGCTGTCATCATTCAGAGCAATCCCAGCAGGGATAATCATGCCAGCTTTATTCAGGGCAGCCTGGAAAGAGCCTGCTGACCACAGGGAACGTCCCTGTGGTCTTCACTGCACTGTTTTCTCCTTGTGAAGAGCCACAGGATATTTCTTACAAGCCTTGGGGTTACCTAAGTGCCAGCTGGACCTTATTGTCTGCAGCAACCTCTGTCATTGTGCTTGTGGCCTTGCTGGTGTTACTGGTTTTTTGTTAGCATAACTAAAATGAGTTATTGGAGAATTAGCTGAACCCTCGAAGCTGTAATTTGGGAAGGCTCCATCCCATGGCTCATTCATTCTCATCATTGCACAAACCGTGATGGAGGTTATTTGAGTGTGTTGTGGTTCTGGGGAATTACAAGGCATTGTAGAGGGGACAGTTCCAGTTCACGTGAACGAATCCCTGCCAGGAATGTTTCCTTTCTTTTCACAGAAGAGTGGTATTATTTGTAACTGGAGACTTGTGTCATGGCCCATGACATTAAATACAATTTCTGGCTGTACCCTTTGCTTCCTTCTGTTGGCTGCAAGAGGGATTGTCAGGGAAAAAGAAAGGCATGGCCAAATGGCCCAAAGCCACCTTGCTGTCCTTTTCTGAGGAACTCCTCTGTCCCATGTGTTGGCCCTCTCTTTTCTGTTCTGGAGTGTCCTTAAGTAAGAGGGGGGCCATGGCAGAGATCCATGGGAGGACTGCGTCCCACCATCTGCACTGCCAATCCACTGGATAAAAGAAGTCCTACAAGAACAAGGGAGGACTCGAGCATTTTGGAGCTTCCATCCTTACCCAACTTTTGGAGTGAGGGTGGTGAAGTCCCATCCAGACTGAATTTAAATCCACCTGGCTGGTGGACAGCTCTTGCAGGGGACAGCTCTTGCAGAAACATTAACCAGATCCATCAAATCTTGAGGGAGTCAGCTGCTACCCTCCAGCTGCCCATGGCTTAGAGCAGGGGGTCAAAAATCACAGATTCAAAGACTGGGGTGACATTGGAAGACAACTCTGGAGATCGACATGCCCAATCCCCTGCTCAAGCAGGGCCACCCAGAGCCATGTTGCCCAGGACCACATCTTATCACAGAATCACAATATGGTTTGGGTTGGAAGGGGCCTTAAAACTCATCTCATTGGAACAAGGACACCTTCCACGAGAACAGGTTGCTCTAAGCCCCATCCAACCTGGCCTTGGATGCTTCCAGTGATGGGGAAGCCACAGCTTCTCTGGGCAGCCTGTGCCAGGACCTCACCACCTTCACCTTAAAAAAATTTCTTCCTCATAGCTAGTCTTAATCCTTCCTCTCTTAGTTTAAAACCATTTTCCTTTGTCTTATTACTCCAAGCACTAGTACTTAGTACTTAGTACTCCAAGCACTATCCTTTGTTCTTTGTTTTCCTGTCCTCCCTGCTCTTTCGTTGCAATGAGCACCAAGGCAGCAGCTGGATGTTTCTTGGGGAGGGTTTTTACAGATGTGTGGTGTCTTAGCACAGGCAAACACTCCCATCAAGGCAGTTTTGCACAGCTCAGTGGCTGCCTTCTTGTGCCCCCCTCCCCCCTTCTTGTCTCCCTGCACACACAGATCCAGAAATGCAGCAGTTTCCAACACGCCTGAGCATCTCGCTTCCCTGCTTATGAATCAGTTGGAGATGAAAGGTTGTTTGGAAGCTGAAGATGAATGCAGGAAACATTGATGCAAGCTGAGATTACTCAAAAAAGAGCAAATGGTGGCAGGGGCCTTGGGCACTTAGTGATTGAGCCATCTGCCTCTCTTCCTGCCTAGAGACCTCTGCACCTGGGCAGCGGTGGGACTTTTGTTTGTCCATTCCCCTCATTAGGAGCAGGTGCTTGAACGGGCACACGTACAGTCAACAGTGCTTTCGGACAGGTGGAAAATGAGCCATGATGTAAGAAAGTAAAATGCACTCTCATCGTTAGCCTGCAGTTCTAGCTGCTTCTAGGAAAACACCATTAACTGCACCCTGGGTGCAGATGGGATCAGGGTGCTTGGAGGGGTAACACTGAAATGCAAAGGGCTTTGGTTGTCCTTGAGCACAAGAGCCTTTGAGCTGTCTGGAAATGCATGGTGGCTCTGTGATAACAGAACCACAGAATTGTTTAGGTTGGAAAAGCCGTCTAAGACCATCAGGTCCAACTGTTGCCCAGCACTATCACAAACACCACTTAACCATGTCCCCAAGTACCACATCTACATATTTTTTTAACAATTTCAGGGATCGTGGTCCCACCGCTTCCCTGGTCATTTTGTTTCAATGTCTGACCACCCTTTCACTGAGGAAATGATGTGATGACTAACCTTGGAAAGGTTCATCCTCCCCTGCTGCTGTGAGCATCTTCAGCACCCACAGAAACGGTGCAGAGGTGTCAGCATTCAGTTTTGCCTGCTTCTGCCTGGGCTGTGCACATGCCAGCTGATGTTGGCATGGCAAGGTCTTCTTGGTGCCAGAGCTGGAGGGTGGGTTTGTCACACCAGTTCCTCTCCCCTGGGCAGTCCATAACCAGTGTAACCGAGCCCAAATCCCAGTTGTCCCTTATCTCCCTTTAATCGTCCCCTCTTGTTCTGTGGTACCCATACTCCCACGTAGTGTATCCCAGGCTTCAATAGCACTTTCAGATTGCCTGAGGATTTTAACAAGCTACTTAGCCAGCCCTCAAGGGCTGGCCATGAGCTGCACTGTATCTGCAATCCATGCTGCCCATCCCTAAGATGCTGGACATGAGCATTCCCTGTTCCCTCCTCCTGCTACAGCTGCAGCAGCCTTGGGCAGACATGCACTGCTCTTCGATGGACCTGGGCACCCAACACAGATGCAAACAGCTGGCCTCCTGCAGGCTTTCCCCAGTGGGAAGAAAACCATCAGCTTCTCTGTTAGATGTCTGGGAATTAGATTTCAACTTACCATGTGTGAAAAACATCCTGGAATCACCTGGCACATGCTGCAGGACAGGATAAACCTTGGATCCACACCAAGCTGTTGGGTGGGACGTGCTTGTGCTGTGTAGTCGGTCCACCAGAGTGATTATGCACTCCCTCTGCTGCTCTGGTTGTGGGATCAAGAGGGACTGTGTGGAAAAAAATCACCCTTTTCTCACTTTTTTTCCCCATATTAGAAAATGTATTGGAGGACATTTTAAACAAAGTTGGTTCCCAACAGCACCTAGACCAGTTCAAGGCAACACAAAGAACTGTGCCATTAGAAAAGTCATTTTAGGCCAGTGGGTAGGAGGAGATGGAAATACGGGCAGTGAAATACATCTCAGTGAAAAATGAGGGAGTTGTTCCAGTTGACCTTTTTCAACAGAAAGGCATGGTGGGTGTGAGGCACTCCCCTCCAGGAATGCCTCATCTGCTCTCCACAGCCAGTGTTCCACCCTGCTGAGGTGACAGCACTAACTCTGGCCCCTTTTTGGCTTCACCCCTGGGTCTAGTTGGTGAAGACAGCGGACCTGGACCCTCGGCAGAACTACCTGGTGGGATTTCATCCCCATGGAGTGCTGGCAGCTGGAGCCTTTCTCAATTTCTGCACAGAGGCGTCTGGCTTTTCCACGCTCTTCCCAGGCCTCACCCCGCACCTGATGATGCTTTCCCTGTGGTTTCGCATCCCGTTCTTCAGGGACTATGTGATGAGTGGAGGTAAGGAGCACAGGCTTCTGGCATGCAGTGGTACATGTGGGTGCTTTTTAGAGGAACATGGAGTAAAGATGCATGGGGAAGAGGAGTCGAGGGTCTGGTTTTCCCCATCTGGGGCCAACTGGATCCCATTCATGGACACGGCTGTTAGAGATGGTAACCCAAAAGCTCTGAAGTTAAAAATTACCTTCCTCGCTGTTATCTCTGTTGTTCAACTTCATAAATGGTCTCTGTGCTCAGGGCATCACTGTGCCAGGTGCTGTGTAACCGCAAAATGCAGAGCAAATTGTGAACAGAAATGCTGAGAGCTGCGGGGCAGGCTGTTCCTGTATGTCTTTCCATAAAAATTATATTCAGGCTTGAAATTGTGAGGAAAAAACCTCTCTTTTACTGAAGCATCTGCTGCTTCCAGGGAAGCAGCATCCAGGGACAGAGGATGGGATGAAAATAGCAGCTCATGCTACTGCAATGGAATGTGGCAGGGGAGGAAGATGTAGTGAAAAGGAATAGGAAAAGCGACAGGTAAAAATTAAATAGAGAGAGGCAAAAGGGAGTTTTGAGAGAAATTTGGACACCGGCAGGGTGACCTCCATCTCTCAGCAGTGGGCTTGGCAATGGCCACTTCTCCAGCTGAATGTGGGCAGGATTCAATAGGCTAAACATAGGCATCCAGTTCCATCTGATGTACCCCAGGGCATCCATTACCCTGTTTTCCACGTAAACTCTGGCTCCTGCTGCTGAAAAAATATTTATATAGAGAGGGAGAAATCCAAACAGTGAGATACATGAGAGACTTATGACCCAGGTGAAGGCAGGTTTAATCACTGTCATGTGGGAGCTGGGTGCATAACTCATTTTCAGGTCAATTGAATCCATTTCACAATGAGGTTTTAATGTGCAAACGATTTCAGCCCCTGAAACAAGGATTTGGGTTTTTTAAATAGTCAAAACAATGTTGCTTTGTCATTTCTGAATTAAAGATTTCTAACTTATTCAAGTAAACAACACCAAGGGACCAAATCCTTCATTAAATTCCACTTTAAATTAGCATCATCCACTGAAACCTATGTGTGTTTTGACCTAAAGCAAATGTTTCTCTGACTTCAGACTTATTCAGAATTGGACACGGTCTCACTTGACAACAAATTGAAACAGATTTTTTCCTAGGGCTCGAGTGCAGCAAGTTCTCAGTTTATTTTTTCCTAATTTTTCTCTCATTTCTCACTTCTGAGCCAGACAGCAAATGGATAATTGTGTACTCACCCAGCAGAGCTGTGTGCAAATCCAGCACCTTTTAAGGGAGCTGGGCTGGGGTTTTCACTTTCTGAAAATAAAGTGTTTAGCACCTCTCCAGAGACAGATTATGGGGAAAAAAGCTCCAGAGCAAACCACAGTCAGGTGGGTTTTACAGGCGGGTTTTACTTTTAACTCCTCTCTGCTCTCCAGGCCTCATCCCCTCTGACAAGGAGAGTGCATCCTACGTGCTGCAGAAGCCAGAGGGTGGGAACTTGCTGGCCATCATTGTTGGCGGGGCACAGGAGGCGCTGGATGCCCGGCCGGGATCCTTCACCTTGCTGCTGAAGAACAGGAAGGGATTTGTGCGCCTGGCCATCCAGCACGG